>CAIGQQ010038941.1:3297486-3312579 GCA_903798035.1 Danio albolineatus | reverse complement strand
AGTTAGTTAGTTAGTTAGTTAGTTAGTTAGTTAGTTAGTTAGTTAGTTAGTTGGCAAATGTGGCCCGAATCAGATTTTTTTGCCCACATGTGACTCAGGTCTTGACAGTGTGAACAGCCCAAACTGCATGGAATCTGATCTTTTCATGTCAGATTTGTGCCACTTTCATATGTAGTCTTTAATCAGACACAGATCTGATGTTTTGCAATGCGACCGCGGTGTGAACGGTTTTGTCAGATTTCATGTGACTTTTACATAATCTTTAAGCAACATACGTCTTCATTCTGTGCTGGAGACGTCATCTACTCCTCAGCAGCAGTGGATCGGCACACAGGGCGATTATTTTACCACAGAAAGTTGGTTGTTCAATTTGAAAAAGATTTTGAAGGCAAAACTGGAGCTTGTTAACCAAATTGGTTATTGATTGGGGCACGGGTTGATCGTGAAGCTGTGTCTGGGGGTGTTGCGGATAGGGTATCCATGCTCAAAGGAGGTGGCACTTTCATTTTAAGGACGAACTTTCTCTCTGAGAGAATAAAGAGCAGGTGCTCAAGCACCCAAAGCCCCTTTCTGCACATGTCTGTTGTTTATAACGACGCAAAATGAAATAACTCTGCAAACAGAGATAAACCAACTCCGCCTACACAGTTTAGTCTGCGGCTGCTTATTAATCCTTAAAGAGTTCATTACACCGGTGGTCAGATAGACGCGCGTCTGTAACTGCACTTTTGTGCACGCGGGTCAGTTTAGGACCATGATCTGTTCACATTGCAAATCTGATATTGGCCACATTTATAACAGCAGTGTGAACAGCTATGCAAAAAAAAAAAAATCAGATCTGAGGAAAAAATCTGATTTAAGCACTAAGCCTCGCAGTGTGAACGTAGCCTTAGTTAGTTTGTTAGTTAGTTAGTTAGTTAGTTAGTTAGTTAGTTAGTTAGTTAGTTAGTTAGTTAGTTTTAATGATTGTTTGTGAATTCAGTATGTTATAATTGGGTTACTTTTGTCCTATACAAAATATGTGCTTTTTATTGGCATTGTAGATTCTATGAAGAACTTTTACCATCCATGGAAACTTTTTGTTACACAATATTTTATTGATAAAAGAAAAATATTCTTTAGATTATTAAAATGTTCTTCACGCTAAAAAAGGGTTATTTTAGGAACTTTCAATTAAATACACTACAGTGATGAAGTGGAAGTACTAGATGATCAACCCAAGTGTCTGTTTTATTTTGTGATGGATATTATTATAGCTGTGGGGTTGGACAAAAAAAAGTGTGCACAATTAAAGTAATCTACCACTGCTGACATGATTAAAGTGATATATATAAAATGATGAAAGGTGTCAGTTCACAGCATTACACTGAGATCTGTGCACATTGCATCAGATAACTTTTTCTTGTTGCTACAGCCTTGGAATTAATAACCAACCACAACGTTCGTTTGTGGACTCAATTCCAGTCAGATGCATTTATATTAACCATCACTTTAATGCTGGAGTTTTGTTGAGTGTGCTCATGATCAGCGAGTTCAGAGTTCAGAAAAATCATTTGAGTGCAATAAACAGTAAAGCTATATATGAGTATGCTGTACCAATGATTTACCAAGGATAAGATTAGGGTTTTGAGTAAGTAGCATTGTCACCATTACGACTGACATGACAGATTGAAGACTCCAATTTGGAGTGTGTTTGTACTTAAAAATGTGAAAATCTCATAATACATAATTATTATTATATATTATTATTATATTATATTATATTTAATATATTATATTAAATTTTCAGTCAGCCAGCCAAAGTGTTGTTCCATAACAAAATCATCACGTTTAAGATCTGATCTCTTTAAAATCAGTGCTCTTCAGCCTGACTGACATCTCAGATCGGTCAAGAAGCGCTATATTAAATTCCATTTTTTTGGTACGTCTTAAAAATATGAATTGTATTTTACATCAGTATTTTCAATGGAGTTTCTGTGCTTGCCTGCTGCTATTGACGGCACTTTGTGTCTCTTTGTTATGCTTGAACAACTAAATTAATGCTTGAAATTGAAAATAGTCACATAAACCTTTCACTGAAAGTTTATCGTGGGCTGAAAACACTAGCTGTGCATGTACCCCATTGTCCAATCATTCACAATCACAATCACATAAGTTAGTCTGACGATCAATATTTATACATCTGAATTTTCAGAATGATTCACCATACTTCTCTAATGAGGGCAGCTTTTTGTCGACACAAAACCTGGTTAATTATCTCACACGCTGCTGAGAAGGCAGCTGAAGATATCATTGATGGGAACAGCAAGCCACTGCACTCTCCCTTTGCAGAATATGCCATGATTCTTTCTGTTGTGTTTGTATCGTTCACCTTTAGAGGCTGTGTGTGAGAAATGACAGATTTGATAGGGCTGTGCGTGTCTTTTTGTCATGCAGGGCGGACATGACTAATCTCAGCCTGCCATCTGGTTAAAGACATGGCCCCTGCTGTCGCCTGTATTTCCCATGACTCCTCAGTGCTCGTCTCCCTGTGGAGACACGTCCGGGGAGGTCAGAGGTCAAACCTGTGACCTGTCGAGAGGCGTTGATCCTGCTGCTCAGAGGTCATGTTCTTTCTGTATCCCAAAACACACCTCTGCATGGCTTTTAATAAACTACAAGAAAAGGTGGAGCTCATGGCATGTGTGTGTGTATATATATATAGTGTATATATGTGTATGTATATAGAATATCAGAATATCATATATAGGGTTAAAGGGCATTTTCAGTGTAACAATAGTACAAAATTAGCATACAATATTATTTAAAAAAAAAAAACTATAGGAATGATTTGGTAACATTGGCTTAGTCCCTTCATTAATCTGAGGTTGCCACAGTGGAATGAACCGCCTGCATATGTTTTACGCAGCGGATGCCCTTCCAGCTGCAACCCAACACTGGGAAACACCCATACACTCTCAATCACATACATACACTATGGACAGTTTAGCTTACCCAATTCACCTGTAGCGCATGTCTTTGGACTGTGGGGGGAAACCTAAAACCTATGCGAACACGGGGAGAATATGCAAACTTCACACAGAAAAGCAAACTGACCCAGCCGAGGCTCGAACCAGCAATCTTCTTGCTGTGAGGCGACAGCGCTACTCACTGCCCCAACTTAATTTTAACTTTAAATTCTTATTCTGTGACACTATATGTTTTAAATCATTAGGTTTTACCCATTTGCCAGCAAGGTAACAAATTAGTTAAGTTAACAAGCAACCATTAAATAAATTATATACAATATATAAATTATAAACAATTACTGTACTGTATGTACAGTATGTATAAATAACAGTTCATAGTATTTATTTCAATTTTACAATGCATCTTGCTATATATTTTACTTTTATGCTAAGTGATGAATGTAAATGGGACATTATTTCACCTGTTTTGTTTTCATAACAGTTAGTAACATAAAAGTAACATATACATACACATAAAACAGTAACATAAAAGTTTACTTGCAGTCATTAATTATGCGAAATGTATTGCATTCTTTTTTTTATTATGCTTTCTATGTATATAATTCACTTATGGAAAAAATATTTTCATTTGAGCACTAAATGATCTCATCTTTAACCCATATATAAAGTCATTTTCAAAAGTTCAGGGTCAGAAAGATTTTTTTTTTAATTTGTTAGAAATATTTTATTGATACATTAAATTGAATCAAAGTAACAAACTTTTGTAATGTTACAAATTAATAGTATTGCAAATAATTATTAATGGGCAGCACACTGTGGCTCAGTGGCCAGAACTGTTGCCTCACAGTATAAAGGTCGCTGGTTCGAGTCCCAGCTGGGTCAGTTGGCATTTCTGAGTTTGTATGATTTCCACAATTTTTGCGTAGGTTTCCTCCCACTGCTCTGTTTTGCTCCACAGTCCAAATACATGCACTATAGGTGAATCTGATTAACTAGGTCGTAGTGTATGAGGGTCTGTGAATGTGAGATGTATGGGTGCTCCCAGGGTTATGGCTGGAAGGGCATCCGCTTTGTAAAACATGCTGGAATAGTTGGTTGTTCTTTCAACTGCGGCGACCCCTGATGAACAAGGGACTAAGCCAAAGAAAAATAAACGAATAATTATCAATATTCTTTTCAAAATAATTGTTTTTTACTGATATTTTAAGCAGTTTTTTTTCAACATTATTAGTAAATGCAATGTTTGATAATGAGATTTATTTCAAAAACACACAAAAATGCCATCTTTAAGGCTTAAGGACAAAGATTTGGAAGCTATCACTGGAACATGAGCTCATTTTTTGGCAAAGCTCAGATAGACATACAAAAGTATTTTTCAATATTCATGCAACATAGCAATGACATCATTTCGTTCCTTCTTGGCCTGAGTGCACAACATTGTTTTGCGTCTAACATTCACTATTTACAGTGAATGAGAACACAGCTCTGTAAAAGGAATGTTGCATTTAAACATTCTTTTGTTAAACAAAGAATTTGTTTAACAGCTACGGTTACACCAGCGCTGTTTCAATGTTTTACAGTACAGTCTTGAAGGTCACGTTAATGATAAATAGATAGCTTTCACTTCCCTCCTGCACAGATTCCATTGGCATTGAGCTGTATTTTGTTAATGTTTACCTTAGGTACATAAATAAGATTTTATAGTGAATTCTTAAGAGAATTCAGGTTGGAAAGGAGATTTCAGAATCAATTCACTAATTGTGCTTATAAAAAATATATTATAATGTAATTAATATAATATAATATAATATAATATAATATAATATAATATAATATAATATAATATAATATAATATAATATAATATAAAATATAATATAATATAATATAATATAATATAATATAATATAATATAATATAATATAATATAATAATATGTCCCACTTTATTTTGATGGTCCATTTGTTGAATTTGCATTGCATCTACATGGCAACTAATTCTCATTAGATTATAAGTAGACTGTTAGGTTGGGGTTAGGGTTAGTGTAAATTGACATGTATTTGCAAAGTTTCTTATACTCAGGTAAATGTTGAATGTCTGAATCAACAGATATTAAGCAGAGAGTCAATTAAGTTGAATTAAGTTCAAATGGCATTTTCAAGTGTATTATACTATTGTCTTTGAAGCAGCCAAAGTCTATTTCAATAATCTCTGCTGTTAAATATAGGTTAATTTTGCATAATCATTTATTTATCTTCTTTAAAACAAAAGCAATCAGCCAAACACGCAGGATCAGTGCAATATTAGATTATTTACGGTCATAAATTAATTATGAAGCTTACTTTGCGATCTGCCAAAAAGCTGAGAACAAGTAATAGGTTCAAAAGTCCAAAGACTGACCGTTAGATACACAAAAGATTAATTATACATCACGTTTAAACAACAGAGATGCAAGAGATTAGATCCAGCGGCGGGTCTTGAGATGGTCTGACCAACATAAAGCTCCCCTCGGAGGGAGCCGTTCGCAGAGCTGCCGCTGACCACCTGGAGCTTCCAACATTTTTAAAGACTGGCTTTCCTAACACACAAACTGCGAATTTGACTTTAAAATAACTACATTCTCGCTTTAAAAAGTCTTGAAACTTGATTTTGTGGCATAGCTGCTGAGTATTTTCCTAATTTTACGGATTTCCCGTCCGCCATTAACAGCCCTCATTGGTTTCATGCGCAGCACATGCGAGTTGCTATGTTAACTATAAACATTTGGGAGAAGCGCATTTATTTTGAACTGTGATCAAAACTGACTGGAACTACCTGTGCGTTTCAACAAAAATAATGCACACCCTCCAGCCAATCAGAATCAAGAATTTCAACAGACCATGAAATAATATAAACTCTAACAGTTGTATTATTTACACTTAAATTTAAATAAACACCAATCTTGACTTCGTTTGTTTCATGGTTTAACCTGCCAGTTTTCATTTGAACTTTTACTTTTTTTTTTTTTTTTTTTTTTTATATTAGTACCTCAAACTCTGTCACCTATATCTTTACCTCAAAGTCACCATATTTCAGTCCACTTGAGTGTTTGTAAATCATTCGTTGAGTGATTTAGGCATGAGCATGTTTGGGGAATATTCAGCGGATCATCTGCGCTCTCGTAAGGCACTTAAAAATGTAAATGACAATAGCGCTCTGATCCTGAAAGGTAACATTTGTACTATCCGAAGCTTTTAAACACATTATTGAACAAAAAGGAACTGTGAGAGGAATAGAACAATACCCTGGAGATTTTGTGTGCAATTATGATCATCAATGATAGAGCTCATTCTCTTTCAGTGTTTGCAATTATGTTCCAGCTGCTGGAACTGCCCCGTCCCGGTAAAGAAGCCTGCGATCACCTCCCCCTGGTGCTGTTACCCATTACAGCCGCCCGTCACATGAGAGAATCGCAAAATGACTAAATGCAAAGAGATGTTTAGACAGTCCAGTCTTAATGCAAGGACTTCAAGCATAAATTAGCTGTTATTGTGATTTGATCTGAATACAGCCTGTTCCCGTGGTGCAATGTGATTTAGCCAAGTAGGACATGTTCCTGGATCAACATCCGTTATTGTTTGAACTTCATTTCTGGTTTATAATCAAAGCAATTTTCCAAAGACTACCCATAATCATATCCTACCTCAATATTGTGCAGCAGTGGGATTCTGGAAGTAAAAACTCTATTCATTAGTTCTATAACGAAACTGATTTTAAATTGAAGTTATAGGCTTATGAAGACAGACCTGTTAATCAACTGTATATAATTTTTTGGGAACCATCAGTCAACATTATTTCAATGTTTTTTGTTAATAATCATTTAGAAGTTATATTCATGGTAATGCTGTACACAGAATCCGACAAAACCAAACCAAAAAAAAATTTAAAAATTAGCAACACACTTCAACTTGATACGTTCTATTGATATCATGCTTTTATATTTCTCCTTCCTTTTTTTAAGACGTGACAGATTGAGCGTAGTTTTCCTCTTATTTACTTCTCTTGTTCCTTTGTCTTTTTGTCAGAAAATTTTAATTCATTTTTCATTTTTAAATGTAAACTTTAAACAGGATTTGGTTACTTTATTTTAAGGTACAATTCTCACTGTTAACAATCCATATGACTTAGCTCAATAAACTATAAAATTTCTTGCTTATTAATAGTTATTAACGTAGTATTTAGATTTAGTTATTATGTTCAATAAACATGCAACAACAAATAATAACTTGACTTCTAGGTGATCATTTGGTATCAGAACTGGTTTAAATAAAAGGCAAAGGCCTCTAGATTATGCCTATTTTACCAAAATAAAATATGATCATGCCTTGACTTTTTAATTATTTATTTAGGACAGCAAGATCTGACTTTGCTTAGACAAAAGTCTTGTCACTTAACAGAAATAAGGTACAGTATAGAATATAAAGTCATGGTGCAGTGGAAACATATTTAATAATATAAATGACTCCCATGAGCTTGGATGACTGCATCCATCCATCTCTGCAATGACCTAAATAACCTATCAATAAAGTCATCTGGAATGGCAAAGAAAGCATTTTTGCAAGACTCCCAGAGTTCATCAAAATTCTTTGATTACAACTTCCTTCTCCTCCTTCATCTCGCACCAGACATGCCTAATAATGTTCATATCTGGTGACTGGGCTGGCCAATCCTTGAACAACTTGACCTTCTTTGCTTTCAGGAACTTTGATGTGAAGGTTATTATTTGTTGCTCTCACAACTGGGATCAACGACAAGACTTTTGTTAGGAAATGTATTGCACATTGAGAAAACTTTTAAAACATTGAAAAAAAAATACATTGAAAAAAAGCATTGAAAAATGCAGTGTTGTTCATTCCAGACTAGTAGTTAGCAATATCACTTTTTAAAGAAACACTACACATGTGCACACGTGTAATATGGCACTGAATATGTATCACAGTTACATCAAATTGCATTTTTGTAGTTTACATTGGGCATGATAAAGGTATTATTTTTAAGCACTTTTAAATTGTTTACAAAAGTTTTATTTTCAGGCCCCCAAACTGTGTTGTTGCGTAAACAAATGGCCAATGTTTTCCTTTTTTTTTTTTTTTTAGTCTGTGTTAAATAAAAATTTACAGTGTTTTTTTTTTGTATAGGTAATCTTCAGGTTGACACCTTCAGCCAGAATTCTTAAAAACACCGCTCTTACCATTTGTTTGACTGAGGAAATGAAGCACAAAAAGAAAGCCTCGTCCCCTACTCAAAATTCAATTTAAGTTGGAAGTACATCAACATACTCAAATAAACATCTTAGTTTAATGTCCCTTAAAATACTGAAATCCCATTTATATATATATATATATATATATATATATATATATATATAATATTATTATATATATATTATTATTATTATTATTAGTAGTAGTAGTAGTAGTAGTAGTAATATATATACTAATATATTACTATATATTAGTAATATAAATATTAGCATTCAGAACCGTGATGTGATGATACACATGTATTGTTACCAACACTATTTTTGAATTTTGGGTGATATTAAGTCCTCAAATTACATCGCTCCACACATATAAAGTACGCTGGTAGCACAATCTGATGGCACTTCTTTATATAAATAAAATAAATAAACTATAGACTGCTTTACAGTCTTTAAAGGGCAACAGTGAATGGCTTTGAAAGGAATGCAACAGAATGCAGGATTGAGTTTCCATCATTATCGTCAAAAACGAAACTAAAAACTGTCATCCAATTCATCATCTTTGAGATCAAGCTCTGATGTGTGTGTGTTTCCTCAAAACACAACCTAATTTTCAATGACTACAAATGGAGAAACATGCTGTTTAGAACCAAAGCTTGCAGTTAAAAACTCTACCAGCAGTAGGGCTAAGGAGCATGTTAACCTTGATTGCTTCATTAAATTATGTCAAATGAATTATAAATTTTGCACTGAAGATGGTTTATACACTGCATGACTTCTCTATGCACTTTTGCCAATTATTTGTTACCTTTGAGAGAGAGAGAGAACAAATGAAAGAATGCATACCCATAAAGATATTCCGCAAAAATGTATCCCATTTTATGAATATTTGAAAAAGCATTCTTTTTTCACCAAACCACCTTAGCCATTTTCCCTCCTGACAAACAGGTCTGAGAAGTCCTTGGTAACACATTGTTGTTATTGAGAATTTGCGGCCCAGGCAAAGAGCCTTCACATGTCTGAAATTCCCATGTCTGCGTGTTGCCAGGCTTCAGCTGTGTATGGAGCGGCAGGGAGGTGTTCACAGTGGTGACAGGCTCCTCTCTCCTACAGAAACCTGCTCACCGTGGTCGTCCATTAGTCATAATGGCGTGGAGGCACATCGCTCTCCTGCGCTATCTTGAAGCGAAATAAAGGAAGCAGGTGTGGGCAGGAAATTAATGTAAATCCATCAGTGTTCAATTAGGCCTGCACACAAAACAAGAAGGGGGGAAGAGCATCCTGCTCCAAACCAACGGCAGCCCCTTTCTTTGTGCGAACACAGGCCGCCTTTCACTTCATCCGTCTCTTTGTGCCGGAGACAAATGGAGCTAACTTTAATTATGAAAAAATAGTTGTATGAATTTTCCAGGTGCAGCTCTTTTCGCGAGCAGCCGCGGTGGAGGTTTTCACCATTTGGCTGTCAGCGTGGTGTCATGTGTAATTCTGTATGTGTGTGTGAGTGTGTGTGCCTGGAGGGGCAGAGAGCATTGGCCCTCGGTGCACAGCCTGAAAAAGCACTCTAACCTAATTTGTTTCTAATTACAAAAACAGGAAGTGCACCTGCCATGTATCAGGCCTCACTGGCCACGACCAATGCACAGAGTGCAATGCACTTTTCAATTGATTCTTGCTATTAAAATGAGAGAAATTACACTGAATGAACAGTTTGAATGGGTTGCATTTGGATTTTACGCTAACAGAACAGTAGGTTTATTTGTAAATAGGAAAATAAAAGTCATTTTTGAAGGCTGATGGACCCAAATGAGCTCTATTCCAAAATGTACTAAGATGCAAAACTGGACAAAATTGTATTATTATGGTCTGTATTGTATTATTGTGGTTGTATTGTATTTGGTCTTAATATAAGAATTGCATTCAATAGTGGGTTGCAAAATGATGGCGTTTTGGGCAAAAAAAAAAAGATGCATTATAGTTGCCAGCATGCATTTAGGCAACATTTTCTTACAAACATTTGACCAAAAGTGACAGTTAAGACAAAAAAATTTAATGAATACAAATAAAAATAATTCAGAAAGATCATGTAGACTGAATAAGTTATTTCTAAATGTGCTGCTTTGGACAATCACATGAATAAATTGGTGTAAATGTATTTTATTCTATATTGTTCCAAATATATATATATATATATATATGGGTCACGATGGCACAGTGGGTAGCACAATCGCCTCACTGCAAGAAGGTCGCTGGTCTGAGCCTCAGCTGGATCAGTTGGCATTTCTGTGTGGAGTTTGCATGTTCTCCCCGTGGTTGCGTGGGTTTCCTCCGGGTGCTCCGGTTTCCCCCACAAGTCCAAAGACATGCGCTATAGGTGAATTGGGTGAGATGAATTGTCCATAGTGTATAAGTGTGTGTGTGTGTGTGTGTGTGAATGTGAGAGTGTATGGGTGTTTCCCAATACTGGGTTGTAGCTGGCATCCGCTGCATAAACAATAGCTGGAATAGCTGGCGGTTCACTCTACGGTGGTAACCTCTTAAATAGAGACTAAGCCAAAGGAAAATGAATGGATATAAGTGAAACTGTTGTGGTATTACACCAGGAATGTAAAAAGCTAAAATAAAGCTATACTTGCAGTGTTCCAAATCAATTACTTATGAGGGTTGTTTTTCTTTCTTCAGTCAGCATGCTGCCTTACAAGGCAACTAGCGGTGTAGGCTGTACACGAGGAGGCTACATTTTGGAACGGAGACTGTGAGGACTATTGTGCATTATTGCAATTATCACCCGGCAGAAGAAAGTCCAAAATATTGTTCAGATTCAGCCAAACGAAGCTAGCATAAATGAAGCATCACGGTTCATGCAGTCTAGGAGAACATTAGAAATCTGACGTGATTACACTTTGAAGAAAAGAATAGAAGTGACCTACATCTCACCTGACGACAGGAAACATTTTGCCAAGTCTGAGGAAAGAATGCGTGAGCCAAACTCGCAAGGCTTTGTTTCGAGATGTTACACTGATTGCTAATTAGCACATGACATCAGCACAGACCGGCGAATCGCTTAAACAGATAAACAGACAGTGAAAGTCAAACGAACACGAGAATATCACATTTCAATCAGCACGCTACAATGGTATCAATGAAAACAAACTTGGTTAGGGCTGGCCAGACTGTACGGCTGAGGTCATTGTTTTTCATCAGCTTACATGGATCCATGATTTGTAGTTACGGCTCTAGTACTTCTCAAGTGTGCCAGTCACGGGGACGACAAACAGCTCTCGCTTCACACGAAAACAGTTATTCCTCTACCGTGCAAAGGTGATGTTGATGTATTAGAAGATTATTAATTCATTCAGCGCTTGAAGAACTCATCAGAGACACGCTGTTCTTTCCCACTGTGAGGTAATAGACTGTAATACAGTTTGTTTTCAGTGGGACCGGGTTGTGGGGACGTTGCCTGAAGGTTGTGTCTGGCTTTAATGGCTTACCAAGGGCATATGTGAGCACTGAGAGAGAGAGAGAGAGAGAGAGAGAGAGAGAGAGAGAGAGAGAGAGTCACCACTCACATCTATTATCAAAGGCCATGGGAAAAGGGTCGCCAAACAGTCGTGCCTGTCAGGCCTTATCAACAGACAAATCCCCACTGGTGTTAATGGCCAGGCTTTGTCTGCCTTTCATTACATTAACTAACAAGGCAGGAGCTTGTTCCGCTAATGTGTCACTTCCTGTTGCACACTCCTCTCAGGGCAGGGGTTTTGATGGCCACAGCCGGAAACATTCCACAGATCAGAGGAAACATTAGCCTGACTCTTTGCTCGCCCTAAGGACTGTGCCAGGGAAAGGCAGAATGCACTGTTCCTGAAAAGCCGACGTTTTGGATACTGTTCCTGCACTAATCCTTAATTAGATTACCCAATGAATAAATTGACATGATATCTTCTTATTCACGCGCAAGCACTTTTCTAATTCAGAAGGAGACTGTTGCTAATGCAACAGTACGGCGGTTTTTCCCCACACGAATTTGTGCAACTTTCATCTTGGAGCATTAGCACCAATACTGGCCTAATGCGATAGCGAATTTAACAGGAGCTTATGGAGGATTCTTGCATTACAAGCGAGAGGGCTATCTAAGCGGAGACAGAAGCCATGAGAGCTGGGGGCTGCGTCTGTGGTGGGTTGCAAGGGGGGAAAAGCCTGTTTGGCAGTCGAGCTGCTCGTAGAAGGAGCAGGTCAAGTTCTTGGCGAAGAAAGTGCTGCGTTGCCATGGCGACGGGAGATTTTCTTCGCCAGTGTCCCGGGGTTAGGGCGCCATCAGCAGTGTGAATGTTGCTTAAAAAGCAATGCAGTTCAGCCCCTAATCGCCCCCCATTTATTTTTGGGCTCTGTAAAGTCCGCCTCAGGCGCACAACAAGAAATCAGGAAATACAGCTGTGAGGACAGCGCAACTGCAGAAGACGCGCTCAGAGTGCATAAATATGTCCCATTCAGCAGTGCCATTAATAATTTACAGGAACTGACAGCACCGAATTGGAGGGGATGTTTATGATTTTGGAATCGTTAAAAAACCATCAACTAGTGTGTTGTTCATTGCTCTCTATTATATAATCGTATTAGCGAGCAAAATCAATTTATTATGACAAGAATGTTGATGAAATTTGCCGATCATGAGATTTCCTTCCAACCTTGATGAAGACTTTACTGTACTCGGTATTTCTTGTCGGACACATTGCGTTGTGCGTGAAGGAGGGGGTGGATGGTGGGGGCTACAGTATGGAGAGGAAAAATCTTTGGCAGGCGCTATTAGCGCATGTGGATTTATGGTGCCAAAACGACTTTATTTATGTTTGAATGGCAGTGCTCAGTTCAGGTTGGCACAGATTGTCGACCGCACTCGTTGGCGTCTTCCACCCGTCACCATGTCCCCTATTGTGCGCCCTCACCTCCTGCTCCAAGTCTGAAAAGCAGAATGAGGCCTGTTAACCCCTGGTCCATTCTCCAATAACCAATCATCTGAAATATGAAGTCAGAGAAGGTATTTGGTCACGACGTCACATGAAGGATATGCGTGAGTCATTCCATAACTTCTTTGGCTCCTTTTCTTTCTTGTGTCTGGTCTACTTTCGCCTCCTCTGTGTTGCTTGTTCAGGCGCCTGCCAGGGCGATAAACGCAGTCATTCATGTCATACGGTGCAGGAAGGGTCAAGTAGACACATCTGCTATCGGTTGAAAATAAAGTGCACGTTCCAGTCTTACCCATTCCAACTTGGCATTTGATGTATATATATGTATAATTTATACAAGTACGTTTTTATACATCGCACCAAAGTTTGCAGCCTTTAAAGGAAGAAGGGGCTTTTTGGGGGGGGCTGTGGAGCGAGAGTCTGTAGAGGCTCAACTGAATATCATGACCGCCTGGGATCCTTCAGTTGGTGGAGGGGTGAAGGAGGAGAGTGCGGCCCAGCCCTGGCAGCCTAAGCAGGAACAGATAACAGCTGATACTGGGACTAATTTGGTAATGTGCAGTACCACTGGATGACGTGAGTTGCGGGCTGGTGGTGCCGCTGATAAAAAGCATGCCAGCACAGATGAGTTCTCCTTGGGATGCTGGTCATGTTTTTGTGAAGTAGATATATGTTCATGTCTGTCCACAGACAGGGTGGCCATTTATAAATCAGCCTCAGGACTGGTCATTGTTTCTTTAAGCATTGACAAGACGGGTTCGGGCATTTTAAGAACTACATTTAAGAGGGAGAAATGATGCTCCTGCTCTATTGTTTATAATAAAGGAAAAGAAAAATCGACAGCTTAGAAATCCATCTGTTTATACAGAAATTTAGACCAACAAAGAATTACATTACTAAAATTTTGATTTATTTACGACATATTGAAACTTAACTAATTTTATATTTAATTTAAAATGTATTTATTTATTTATTTGTTTATTTATTCATATAATAGAATTATTTTAATTAAATTGGCTAACAAAAAATAAATCCGTAATTAATAAATATTCTATTTTGGTGGTAAATTATTAACAAAATAAAATAATTAATCTGTTGTTTTATTTTACAGTATTATAAATGAATCTATTGATTTCTTTTCACTGCTTCTTTGGTGTGCGGCTTTATGATGTAGTTGTCAAGAAGCTGAATATTAAGAGGTATTCTTCTTCATTTTCTTTATTAATTCAATCATCCATTTATCATGTATATTATTTGTTTTTTTCCCTCATTTTTAAAAAATATATTTTCTCTGATTTAACAACAGCGAACTCACTCACAGGACGTTCTTTTGCAGAGGCATTTTAATATTCTAATGTGTTACTGATGGGCACTGCCTGCGCATTCAGAGCCAGGAAAAGTATTATGTTAATAAATGATACTGCTGGAAGAGTGAGAGTTTGGAAATATACAGGGATAATAATAACAGCATCTGGACTCTGGACAGTGTTATTACCATTTAAATTAAGGCCCTTGAGCTGAGAGCCTCTCAAGTGAACAATCTTACAGTTAACTAAGCACACACCAAACCACGAGGCCTGATTCTCCCTGTATATTTTATTATTTATTCTTTCTTTGTGTTGAGGTACCCCCGACAACAGCCCGGCACAAAGTGGCCTGATAAAGATTTATATTTTGGATTATTGTACCATATGTTCACATTGCGTGTTTTACCCACAAAAGTGCAAGGCATTATGTAAATACCCCGGTTGTCAAGGGTGACAGATTGACATTGCACGACAACAGTTCGCTCTTACGGCTGAAAAAGGCCGGCCTGTCTTGATGTAAATATGTCTAAATAAAAACTGTGCTGGAAAAGTCACCCGTCACAATGACTGGGAAATGTCTGTGTCACATGTGCTATCCAAAGCAGACAGATACACAGA
>CAIGQQ010038941.1:3256220-3297476 GCA_903798035.1 Danio albolineatus | reverse complement strand
GAGCACCCCTGTCTCAAAGACACGAGAACCCTCAAAACAAGTGCAAGGATTTGCTCCTAATAATCCTCTCAGCGTATGAACATATCTGCATTGTTGATTATCTTAAGATTAACTCCTCTCATAATCGCCGCTAAAGTGCGTGAATTGATGGATTTTAATCAACATGAGTGACTTCTACCCCATCGAGCTTCATAATCAAAATCACATCGCAGCCTCAATAAGCCACAAATAGCATATGGACGCCTATTAATCTGTCAAACGCAAGATTGTGCAAACATACTGGGGAGCGATTAATCAACATCGTAAAAATATGGTTTCAAGTCAAATGATGGTTTTAACGGACAGCAGATTAAAGGAGAGGTCAGTCCTGCTGCTCTGGTGGCAAGCAGTCAAACAGCGGCACTAATGTGAATGCCGAGTCTGAATTTAGGAAGAAACTGCTGTCTGTCATCTGGATTTAATTCAGAGTAACGTTTGCTAGAGTATAATTTTCAAATGTGTTTGAGTTGCCTCTTGACAAAGCAGAAATGTTGTGGAAAATTATTTCAATTTCAATAATAACTGTTTAGGTCAATACAGTTTGAAATGTTATATTGTATATTCCTGTGATTTAAAGCTGAATTTTTAACCTGGGGAGTTTAAGGCCCAATCCCAATTCTATTTTTGTACCCCTACCCCTACCCCTTCCCCTTCCCCTTGCCCTTCCCCTTGGCCCTTACAACCGAGGGTTAAGGGGAAGGGCTTCAAAACTTACCCCTAAGAATTGGGACACCACTTCAACATCTGCACATGTCATTATACAGTATGTCATCGCGATCTCTTGCTTCATATGAGATCAGACGATCACGACTGCTGGAGTTATTCCAGTTGGCATTTTTTTGGTATTTATATTCAGGAAATCACTGAAGGCATATATTATGTTACCATAACGATCTAATGTGGCAATAAGATCGTAACTGTACTGTATATTTAAACAGTGCCCATATTTATCTATGTAAACACACAAAAACAACATTAACATTATCCCAGACACTGTAAAAAGCTCATTCTCAGCCACTAGACTTTTCTGACAGGGTATTTAAGTGTCATCGAGTGTAAAAATGTTGTGGGACTGCTGTACATGAGTTATGATTATGGATTATAGATCACGAAATTTAGCGTTTTTTTTTTTTTTGGCGTTTTTTTTAAAGCATGACAGTAAAACATGAACGCGGTTCTGAATATATTAAAACATATGTTTGTTTGTCGTAAAAATTCATAATAATGACAAAAAATACAAATTTGTGGATCTCCTTACTTCCGGGTTCAGCTATCCTGCCGTTATGGCAGGTGTATTCTGTGAATTTTTTTTATCCCTCCGTTTGAAGTGTGGTCCTGAAAAATCTTCGTTCGAAGGGGAGTATACCCCTTACCCTTAGCCCTACGCCTTTAAGCTAAAGAGAATTGGGACACCACTACCCCTTCACATGAACGCGCAAAACGAGGGGTAGGGGTAAGGGTAAGGGCTAAGGGGTAGAATTGGGATTGGGCCTAAGTGTCTTAAGTGCTGCTTGATCCTTTAGAAAATATTATTATTAATATGCTACTTATACTGTAAGTAATTTTTGTGAATTAAGAGTTTTCCATATTTTATTATTAATTTTTTTTATTTTCTTTTATTTATGTTTTTGATTTGCATTATGGGATCTTGATCTGTTCTTGGTCTTTTTAAGTTTTTAAACTTTTTTGCGTGTTCTCCCTGTGTTGGCATGGGTTTCGTCCGGGTGCTCTGGTTTCCCCCACAGTCCAAAGACATGGTATAGGTGAATTGAATAAACTAAATTGGTCACACATTATTTTGATGGTCAGTTTGTTGAGTTTAAGTTACATTGCAACGAATTCTCATTAGATTATAAGTAGACTGTTAGTTTGGGGTTAGGGTTGGGTTAGGGGTAGGGTTAGTGTAAGTTGACATGTACTTGCAAAGTTTCTTATAGTCAGTTAAATGTCTGTTGAGTGTCAGTATCAAAAGATATTAAGCAGACAGTCTACTAATACTCAAATGAACCATCGAAATAAAGTGTTACCACTAAATTGGCCATAGTGTATGAGTGTGAATGAGTGTGTATAAATGTTTGTCAATATTGGGTAGTAGCTGGAAGGGCATCCACTGTGTAAAACATGCTGGATAAGTTGGCGGTTCATTCTGCAGTGGCGACCCCTGATTAATAAAGGATCCAAGCCGAAGGAAAGTAAATGAATGAATAAATCGTTGCAAGCTACTAAAATGTCAATAAAAGTCACTGTTAAAGTGCTGAATTTTTAACATCAATATTCAACTGAGCAGAGATATTGCGTCTCATAATTAATAACTGAACATAAACTGAAAACATCTGTAAATCATCAAATACTGGAACTGTCAATTAGTTGAGTTTTATTTTTACAATGTAGAAAGTATTTCTTATTTTTGGCAGATATTAAAACTGTTGGGGTGCCTCAAATATTTTGTGGAAAGAAACCATGATATATTTTAATTTTTAAGCACAAAAAAGTAAGTTTTTAAAAATACTTTTATTCATATAGGTCATCCAACTGATCAGAAGTAACAGTAAAAAAAATATAATGTTAGAAAATGCTTTATTTCAAATAAGTGCTGCTATTCTGGCCATTTTATTCATCAAAAAAATAAAAAAATAAAACATGGATTTAACAAAAATATGAAGCTGAAAAAACTATGTATATAATATTCATTCATTCATTCATTCATTTTCTTGTCGGCTTAGTCCCTTTATTAATCCGGGGTCGCCACAGCGCAATGAACCGCCAACTTATCCAGCATTTGTTTTACGCACTGGATGCCCTTCCAGCCGCAACCCATCTCTGGGAAACATCCATGTATTCTCATTCACACACATACACCACGGACAATTTAGCCTACCCAATTCACCTGTACTGCATATCTTTGGACTTGTGGGGGAAACCGGAGCAGCTGGAGGAAACCCACGCGACCACTGGGAGAACATGCAAACTCCACACAGAAATGCCAACTGACCCAGCCGAGGCTCGAACCAGCGACCTTCTTGCTGTGAGGCGACATCACTACCTACTGCGCCACCGTGACGCCCATATGTAATATTATGAACCATTATTAATGACTGATTATTAATGACAAATCAGCATATTAGAAAGATTTCTTATGTGACACTAAAAGTCAGGGGCGACACAGTGGCGCAGTAGGTAGTGCTGTTGCCTCATAGCAAGAAGGTCGCTGGTTCGAGCCTCGGCTGGGTCAGTTGGCATTTCTGTATATATATCTTTAATAGATATATTATTGATAAAATACGTATAGCCTTGGTGCACAAGTGAGACTTCTTTAAAACAAAAGAAAACATAAGATCCCAGACTTTTCAAATCGTAGAATACAGACAACGACTACTTTGTATTTTTTAAAATTCCATAGAGTACAATAAAGACCACAGTACATAAGTACTAATAATCATTTACTGTGGAATATGCCACCAATTAACTCTACCATGGTACAACCACAGCGCCTTTTTTGTAAGGTCTGCAAAGCGGGTGACAGAGCGAACGGCAGAGAGTGAGAGTGAACACAAGACCAAACAGGTGTGACTCCAACTTTCTGCCTCACAGGAGAAAATGAAGCGCTGTCAAGGACACTGCACCTGTGCTATTGTCTGCAACAAATGGCTTTTAAGTGCAAATTTCTGCCAGGCTTAAAGGAGGGCTGTGGCCTTTGCACTTATATTCCCCATCTGAACTCATACAATCTGCATAATGGGGGGTGGGAATCAAAATGAGGCTCCACAATGATTCTTCAGTGCTATGAGAGGAACACACAACACATCGTGCCCTCCTCAGACACTCTCTACCATACATCTGTTTCCACACTGTGACTGATTTCAACTATACAGTACGTGCATAACACTTCTCATGTTAATGCACACTAATTCTCTCATTAGTTTACTCTAGTTTACACTCATTAGTTTACATTATTCTGTAGTATATGGTATTCTTAATCCGAATGACTTTCTTTAATCTTACTTACTTGCTTACTAGAACACAATAATGCCGGATGATGATTTATGCATTCAGAATCTTTTAAATGGACGAAAAGGTACTGTAAAAATAGTCAAACTTCACTGACGTTGTTACCACATGCCTTTTATTGCCAGTGTGTGAATAGCTCATAACAAAACACCGATTTCCTTGGTTGTCTATGTAAACCTATTGACTGATTTTATGGGGTTTTATGGACTCATTAAATGTGCTCCCGAAGGCCTCCTCTTTTATTCTATTCAGCACAAATGGGCTTTACAAAGTTCAAGACTCAGAAAGACCCACTCTCTTTGGAAGGTGAAATGCAGAGCTGATTCAAACATATGCATATCAATATGATCAGACGACTTCTGTTGCATTAACACTGTTGCTTTCCTTGAGTGTTTGTTTTATTATTGAAAAGAAAAAGCACAGCACATATTAGCTAACATGACAAATGTTAATACCACTGTAAATGTACTTCCAATTATATATAATAATTGGCATTGAATGATATATGGTATATATCCCAGGTGTCAAACTCAGTTCCTGGAGGGCCACAGTTTAGTTCTGCACAATTTAGTTCTAACTAATAAAACACACCTGATCAAACTAATTTAGTACCTTAGGCATGTTTGAAACCTACAGGTAAGTGTGTTGAAGCAGGGTTGGAACAATATATATATATTCATTTGTTAATTCATTTTATTTTCGGCTTAGTCCCTTTATTATTTTGGGGTCGCCACAGCGGAATGAACCGACAATCACTCATACACTATGGACAATTTAGTCTACCCAATTCCCCTATACCACATGTCCCACTACGCCACCATGGCGCCTATATATAATGTGCCAAATTCAGAAACTCTTGTTATTAGCGACACCGGTGGCCATTAAGTGAACTGCAGCCACATGATATACCATACTATGTAATATAGTATGTAGTATAAGTAGTTTAGCATGGATCACCAAACTTGTTCCTGGAGGTCCGGTGTCCTGCAGATTTTAGTTCCAACCCCCATCAAACACACCTGAACAAGCTAATCAAGTTCTCACTAGGTATAATTGAAACATCCAGGCAGGTGTTTTGAGACAAGTTGGAGCTAAACCCTGCAGGAACACCGGCCCTCCAGGACTGAGATTGGTGATCCCTGTAGTATAGTATGGTATATCATGTGGCTGCAGTTCACATAATGGCCACCAGTGTCGCTAATAACAAGAGTTTCTGAATTTGGCAAATTGTCCCTTTAATACAAAAGCAAATTTTTAATTCAATTAACAAATGTTATTAGAAAAGATTGCAGATGTCTGTATTTTAGTGGTATACATGGTATTAAATTAAAAATAAAATAAATGTTTTTGTCTAAAGTTAGAGAAGGAAGACCTGCCTCACAATTTGGCTTTTAACACACAACCATAATTATAATGAGGAGAAATTTTTATCGCTCCTATAACTATTCCCAGAGTGCCTACATTTTGCCATGTATGAACCACATTGAGTAATGAAGTGTAACAATTACTATTAGTTACAAAATACACAACATATAGCCTTAATTTAAGCCACAGAAAGACATATTGCTAAAAGAAAAGCTCATTACAATCAACAACATAAACAAATAACATAATTGAATGGAGAATTGTGTGTGGTGCTCTGTGTAATATGCTGAATTGTAATGTCATTTTGTGTCCTCTCGTAGAACACAAAGTGGGGTTTATTTATAAACTAATTTCGAGAGGATCACGTGCCTATGATTGAACACAGCAGGTACCACATCAGCTCCGCATATTGCACCAATCAGACGAATCCTTACACACTTTAAATTACCAGAGCTTTCTACTCTGGTCATCTTCGTCTTGAAGAAATCCCCCCTTCCACCCCAACTCCTCCCCTTCTCCGATAGGGCGGCACGGTGGCCCAGTGATTAGCACTGTTGCCTCACAGCAAGAACACCACTGGTTCGGCCTCTCCCCGAGCCAGTCGGTGTTTCTGTGTGGAGTTTGCATGTTCTCCCTGGCGTCCTCCGGTTTCCTCCCACCAACCAAAAAAACATACTACTAAGTAAATTGGCTACTTTTAAATAACATCTTAAACAACTCTAGTTAAGATATATCTCAGCACGTTCACAAGCGGGGGGGAGTTCTCGAGACTTACCTGAGCTCAAGCTCTCCTCTCGCTCTTTAAACGGGAGGGAGCCCCGGGCTCAAGGATATTCTGAGCTCAGGGCTCTCTTCCGGGACAGCATGCCAAATACTCTTTATAATTAATCATCAGCTAAGTGTGAACTCTTGAAACTGCATTATGTGTTTGTTGATTGGACAAGCACATGCAATATAAAACAGCAGCACAAGACATTGACCATTTACAGGCCATAAACATACAAAAAGCCAATGTTAACAGCATTTAACCTATCACCTTATACTTCAAGCTAGCTTTAATTAACTATGTGCTACAAAAATAATGTTTTTTTTTCTCATGTCAGCTTTGTCAAGAAAACCTGAACTTGAATAAACCAAAAGGACTGCATCCAATTACAGACTAGCATGTACGTTCTCCAGCTACGTCTAAGGAATGAATGTCTATACTGGCAGGTATCAATAGTCTGTAATACTCAATTAAAAAGGGAAATAGAAACTGAGGATGAAGATACACAAACCATAAACAAAGCTAAGCTTGCTTGTTCTGAATATATGTACTGGAGAACTCATGTACAATAAAATAACATTAGAAGAGCTTCCTGTCTATGTCATTTGTTTGACTCGTTTGTTAAACTGACTCACTGATGTCCCCAACACCGATTCATCATGCTGAATCGGGAAACTTGCCATTGATGTGAGCCAGCCCACAGCCGACAAGTGAAACACACCGCAAAAAACTAGCCTGACACATGCTCACCGACAGGCCATGTTGACTTGATGTATCGCAACGACCTTTTGTCTCCGGTGTTCTTTTCTTAACCTGGATTATTTGTACCACTGCAAGTTGTCATTGGAGATTTAGTCTCCTTGCTCTACTTTTCACTCTTTCAGACACACTCGACAATCCATCCCACAAAAGCCACAACAACAAAAACTCAGATGTCCTCCATCCTCCAGTTGTTGATGTTGAATGCTGTGCTTAAAGGGCATTAATGTCATCTGACAAATTTTACTTCTGAGTTGCCTATGTAAATGCAACCAAAAATAAATGGCATAAATGTTGCTCATGTGGGATTGGTTTGGTGGTTAATTAATATGAAAGCATGAAGGTTTCTGTATAAAGGCCACTTCTACAGCATGTCAGATGTACAGGTATGTAAAAGCATCCAGGTTACCTACTAAGTATATGGCAGATTTGCAATCTTATAAAATTGTAAATGGAAGTGTAACATTTTACTGACAGTGTGCAAATTAAAGAACACAAACTCAACAGCTCATTTACATAATTACCAATTTTGCATATTCAATTCACTTCAAGTTTATTTGTATAGCGCTTTTCGCAGTAATTATTGTTTCAAAGCAGCTTTACAAAAGGTGCACATTATTACATTACAATCAAATTCAGAAAAGTTAAGGATTTTAGTTACCATAATTGTATTAGTTACTAAAACCTTTAACTAGTTAACTAGTAACTAACAGCTTTTAACAGTTAAAGGTTATTTTAAATAAGCATACTGTAGTTAAAACCAACACATAACATTTAACCAAAACTAAAGCCGGGTATTTGTCAGCTCCATTTGGATTGTTGCTTTCCACTGCAGCTTAGAACCGCTTAAAATGGCTGGGATTATCACTTTAGTTTTAGTTATCTACAAGAGGAATGTCTGGATTCATCTGAGCATGATGCTGCCATTTCAGGTGTTTTTTGTTTTTGTTGTTGTTGTTGTTGTTTTTTTTTTGTCTTTTGTTTTTTTGTTTTTTGCAATGGTATAAAAACAGTTTAGTCATGTGAACTAACAAATTCAACAGTGGCTGCTACTGACTATTTAAATAGTGTGGGTTTAGTGTTTCATTTCACAAATTCAATGACAGTCCATTCTCTTGATCTATCCTTTTGGATCAATCTGTGGTTAGTGTATATGTCATATTTTTGTAATAGTACAGCTCACTTGGAACCTCACCTGAAGTGGTACTAAAAAAATACAAGGTAGTATAGAATGCAATTTAAAATCCCCCAAATGTGAGCTGTACTGAATCGAACTATACAATATTGTACCATGCAGTGGAAAAAACAGCTTATTACTAACTATCTAACCGGCCACTACATTAGGTACTCATTACAACTACAGGGTTGGACCCCCTTTTGCCTTCAGAACTGCCTTAATGATTTGTGGCATAGATTTAACAAGGTACTGGAAATATTCACTACAACTTTTGGTCCATATTGACACGATAGCATCACACAGTTGCAGATTTGTCAGCTGCACATCCATGATGCAAATCTCCCATTCCACCACATTCCAAAGGTGCTCTATTGGATTGAGTGCTGGTGGCTTTGGAGGCCATTTGAGTACAGTGAACTCATTGTCATGTTCAAGAAACCAGTCTGAGATGATTCACACTTTATGACATGACAGGTTATCCTGCTGGAAGTAGCCATCAGAAGATGGGTACACTGTGGCCATGAAGGGATGGACATGGTCAGCAACAATACTCAGCTTGGCTGTAGCATTGACACAATGCTCAGTTGGTACTAATGGGCCTGAACCATTGATACAAGGCAGGATGTATCCATGCTTTCATGTTGTTGATGCCAAATTCTTACCCTAACATCCAGATGTCTCAGCAGAAATCGAGATTCATCAGACCAGGTAATGTTTTTTTCCATTCTTCTATTGTCCAATTTTGGTGAGCCTGTGTGAATTGTAGCCTCATTTTCTTGTTCTTATCTGACAGGAGTGCCACCCGGTGTGGTCTTCTGTTGTTGTAGCCCATCCGCCTCAAGGTTGGACGTGTTTTGCATTCAGAGATGCTCTTCTGCATAGTTCGGTTGTAACAAGTGGTTATTTGAGTTACTTTTTTCTTTCTATCAGTTTGAACCAGTCTGGTCATTCTCCTCTGACCTCTGGCATCAGCAAGGCATTTGCGCCCACAGAACTGCTGCTTACTGGATATTTTCTCTTTGTCTGATCATTCTCTGTAAACCCTAGAGATGGTTGTGTGTGAAAATCCCAGTAGATCAGCAATTTCTGAAATACTCGGACCAGCCCGTCTAGCACCAACAACCATGCCACGTTCAAAGTCACTTAGATCTCCTCTCCTCCCCATTCTAATGCTCGGTTTGAACTGCAGCAGATTGTCTTGACCATGTCTACATGCCTAAATGCATGTATAGGCTGAGTTGTTGCCATGTGATTGGCTGATTAGAAATGTATAACTACAGTAGGTGTATATAACCTATTAATGACACAGGCTCAAAATGGAAATGCTTTTTGAGGAAGTTAAATAATTGCACAAATATCAGTAAGATGACTACTGCAAACCTGTATATACATTGCACTGTATAATTTGTTTAAGGCCCATACATTTTGCATGTCTTGCAAAGGCAAATGTTTATGCACCAAACAGTGTCCTCTAAAGCCAATCCTGAAATTATGTTGTTGTTTTGCTTTGTTTTTTTGACCTCAAAAGAGAGTTTGCACTAGGGGAAACTTTTTGTGAACTCCAATATGTGCTAAAATCCCCAGCAGTGTATAATCCCACTATTGCTTCAGTGTGTTCAACTTCAATTTTCACTTTAAGTGATGAACGAGCTGTGAGTAAAATCTTCTTAAAACTGGATTAAGACATGGCCTGGAGTGCGTGTTCTCTGTGCGTGACTACAAATCTGGCCAGGGTCATTTTCTGATCACACTCTGCTGCAATATTATGTCATTTGTAAGGCTGAATGCATCATCTGACAGAAGATGACGACAAGTGAACATATTACCCAAATAAACAAAGATTGCTATCTAAATAAATTGCCGCTCACCACTGCTATCAGATTCAGTTCAAAGATTAATAGTGCATGGAAGAGCTGATGCAAACTCCTGTGCCGTAGCTTGGAAAGTTTCAGAGCGAGAGAGAGGCGGAGAACAAACGACTCTGAAATTTGAATGAACGCGCGATGCCCCAGGATATTTGAAATAATAAGGTGATGTCTTTGAGGAGGGACATGAATGAAGCAGGTTCTACTAATGACGTGCGGTGTTCGCACTTTAATGTGTGTTGCTAACGCGTTGCATCAGTTGTCTCTGCTCAGGTTTGTTTGCTAAACTGTTTTTAACCAGGACTTGTACCTTGTTGAAATTCCGCTGAATGAAATTATGCATGAGCCCATGTTGTTTTGTTTAGTAGTTCAGATGAAAACAGATTCCTTTTCAAAAACATGTTACATGTCGATCCAGCCCATTCATGAATTAGAAATAAGTAGGATTGTTGTTTATGTTTTTGAGAACCGAAGTAGCTGTGTACTTGCTAAAGTATTTTGTTTCCGTGTGATCTACAGTACGTTATGCTAATGCTTAAACTTTTGGAGGGTTTCAGAGAGTGAGAATTATTGTACTGTAATGGTTGCGTAATGCTATTCAAAAGCAAATCAAAGAATATTTAGAAGAGGTTTTTATCAAGAGACTCGACTTTATCTGCATCTTGTTGAATGCTGCTGTATCTAAAAGAGTGAATCTGTCTTCACTGTTTTGGGTGACTCAACCCTAGTATGATGCTAATGGTTTTCCTGCGGCGGCTGCATCAACACCTATGTGCTGCAACCAAACTGCAACAATGACACGACGCAGAGAGTGTCACCTGAGCTCACTGTGAATTTTCTTCTTACATACCACCTATGAGTCATTCTGCCATTCCTGTGGCTTTCCATAGCAGGCGAAGCTTACATTGAGAACACCTCATAAATTCAGAGCCAGGGTATTCGCTTTTTCTCATTGTGTTGAATCACTAGAGCTGCCAGGTGGCTGCCAAAAATATCATATACATTATGTAGTATACAGCTACAGCATTTAGTTTCAGTACAAAATGAAAAAAAATATATTTCAATAGCTTTCTAACGTCTGAGGAAAATGATGAATTAGTATAATACAAACTATGTATGCAACTTTTTATGCATACACATCATGGACATTTTACATTACTTGACAAAAGTGGACAACTTGACTTTTAGTTAATCATTTGGAATCAGAAGTGACTTATATGAAAGGAAAATGCCACTAGATTACGCTTATTTTAACAAAATAAAATATGATCATGCCTTGATTTCATTATTTAATTAGGACAGTAAGGTCTGACTTTGCTCAGACAAAAGGCTTACCACTTAACAGAAATAATGTACAGTATAGAATATAAAGTCATGGTGCAGTGGAAAAATAATTCATATTCTGTATGACTCCAATGAGCTTGGACGACTGCATCCATACATTTCTGCAATGACTCAAATAACTTATTAATGAAGTCATCTGGAACGGCAAAGAAAGCGTTCTTGCAGGACTTCCAGAGTTTATCAAGATTCTTTTGATTCATATTCAATGCCTCCTCCTTCATCTTACCCCAGACATGCTTAATAATGTCCACGTTTAGTGACTGGGCTGGCCAATCCTGGAGCACCTTGACCTTCTTTGCTTCCAGAAACTTTAATGTGGAGGATGAAGTATGAGAAGGAGCGCTGTCCTGCTGAAAAAGTTGCCCTCTCCTGTGGTTTGTAATGTGATGGGCAGCACAAATGTCTTACCTCAGGCTACCTCAGCCTGTTGATGTTGCCAACTACTCTGCAGATCTCTCGCACGCCCCCATACTGAATGTAACCTCAAATCATGATTTTTCCTTCACCAAACTTAACTGATTTCTGTGAGAATCTTGAGTTCATGCGGGTTCCAATAGGTCTTTTGCAGTATTTGTGATGATTGAGATGCAGTTCAGCAGAAGATTTGTCTGAAAAATCTACCTTCTGACACTTTTCCAAATGATCAACTAGAGATCAAGTTATTATTTGTTGCTTTTACAACTGGGATAGTCGACAAAACATTTATCAGGTAGTGTAGTTTACAGTCTATGTGAGATAATGAGGGTAAGTGGTCACATATTTTCCTATTGTCATATACTGCAATTTACCTTTTTATACTACACCCTAAAAGTATGTACTTTTGTGTATAACAGTAGAATATGGGAGCTTTGGGTCACACTTCCACATTACTGGACTATTATGCTGCTTAGTCATGTGCCCTGTCAATCATTTTGTCATATCATCCACATTCGTTTCATATTTAATTCCCCACCATATTGGAGATGCAGCAGCAGGTTAATCTGTCATTCGCAGGTCTTTCATGCAGAGTAATATCCTCAGGTGTTTGCATAATTATGCATCCAGAAGTTAATGATCAAACACGTCTTTATAAAAGTTTACATCGTTGCAGATGAAATATAAAGCAGCACATGTGAGATAAATATATTCCAGAAGGTTAGATATAATTAAGAATCATTTGTCGCATTTGTCGTTATAATTGAATTTACATCCAACGTGCAATCTATTGTGGGTAATATTAGGTGTTAGAATATGCGATAAATATGCACTTCAAATCTCTGCCGGAAATAGTAGACCATCCGAGTAACTTTGGAATATTCATTTCACATATTATGATTTGGCACATACTAATTCTATTTTCGAGTACTGTTTCAAGAGATCACATGTAGATATTGCTTGATCATATTAACAAGTTTGACATGCTGTCCTGGGAAAGAACCCTGAGCTCTGAGATAATTTAACCCAGGGCTCCCAACTGGTCGAAATGCATGTAAGGGGGTACGAGATCAGCTCCCCTGGTAATGCCGCAGTCACACTAGAGTTTGAACTTACGGCACTGCGAAAAGGGGTGGGATTTAAAAAGATGATTAGACTTTTAAAAAGCAAGGGATTGCTCCATATAAAAAAATTCTGTCCAGAGAGGTCATGTTTTGAAGCATGAAACTTGCCGCACGACCTTACGTTTTCAGTCTGACGCATTTGCATCTGTATAAATGGAAGTCTATGGGATAGAAAAGTGCAGTGTGACCGCAGCTTAAAGAAGGAAAGGGGGTGAATGGGGGATTCTTCGCAAAACGAAGATATGGGAGTAATTCAAGACAGTCTATTTATAGTGAGTTTGAATTAATTTAATTGGCTTACTAATGATTACAGATGGGAGACCAGCCGAGATTAATCATATCACGTGCTCCTCTCGAAATTAGTTTGTGAAACTTCACTTAAAGCAGGGCTATTCAGTTGGCGGCCCGTGTGCGAACCCGGCCCCAGAGGCAATTTGTTCTGGCCCTCCAATTAGTGTGACCAAGACATCAGAAATAAATTTAGTTCAGTCAAAAAATGGCCACTATAGTTGTGACGTGCGTCTGTTTAATACAACGAGCTGCAGTTAAAGGCTGCGCAGAGCATGAGTAACGTGACATAAAGTGAGTGGCGCGGGCAGCCGAAAACATTTGTATATGTTTGTAGAAAAGGTCTTTTGTACAATGCACTGATATCGTTGTTAGGGATGCAACGATTTGCCGATTTCACTGCGCTTTAATTCGTCACGGTTAATTAATCGTTAAGGCTTGTCAATGCTGTGTTTCTGTTGCATGGAACAAAACTGCTGCAACTAAATAAAGTTATGCCAACTGTGCGCTAGTTTACGAGCTTGTACGCAGAGGCCAATATGCATGCTGAATTAACTATAGCGGCGGGCCGTTCCAATATCACGGCCTTTCCGAGCGCAAGTTTGTTATTTCTAATGTAGAATATATGCCAATGTGTGCGCGCAAGCGGAGCAACGCACTCGCGGCTTTACGGGCGCACGCAGTAGAAAACATCTCATGCTGTAGCGGTGGGGTTGTGCGTGGCTTTCATTCAATTCAATTCAATTCAATTCATCTTTATTTGTATAGCGCTTTTACAATGTAGATTGTGTCAAAGCAGCTTCACATGCATTATAAAAAATTTAAACAGTGTCAGTCCAGTTTTCAGTGTTGAAGTTCAGTTTAGTTCATTTCAGCGTGGTTTAATAATCACTGCTGAGAGTCCAAACACTGAATAGTAATCCATCGGTGCGCAGCCCTACAAGTCCCGAACCATGCAAGCCAGTGGCGACAGCGGCGAGGAAAAAACTTCACCAATTGGCGAAAGTGAAGAATTAAAAAAACCTCGAGAGAAACCAGGCTCAGTTGGGCACGACCATTTCTCCTATGGCCAGACGTCTTGTGCAGAGCTGCAGTCTATGGCGCCGGGGCTGGAGAACGCTGGACATCCATCATGGAGAGACCACAGGCGGGTCACCGGCTGGTCAACAGGCTGGCCCTTCGGGAACAATGCGAGGACTCGTCTGTCACAGGGATCGTCTTACAGGAAACTGTCTCATGCTCTCCATTCCTCCATAACCACCACAGCAGCTGCTCAGGATACGGCATGGTCCAGGATTATGGAAACCTCGGGAATAATAAAAAACAGACTAACATGAGCAGAGATGCCATTCAAATTTCATTTGCAATGTAAACAAAAGATATGTTAGACGAATTATTATTAAAATTATTATGTATGTATAAACGCAGATGAAAACAACAGTTAATTTAGATACTTCGGCCTACCTAATATAAAGCTTAAATTTACCTGAGACGTGATAACCGTGATTATTCTTCAGACCATAATCGTACAACCAAAATCTATCTGTTTGAATATAGAAGAAGCTTGTTTAAACAATGCACTGCTTTTCAAGAGTTCACACTTAGCTGATGATTGATTATAAAGCTTGTTTAGCATGCTGTCCCGGGAGAGAGCCCTGAACTTATAAGATCCTCAAGCCCAGGGCTCCCTCCCGTTCGCAAGGCGAGAGGAGAGTTTGAGCTCAGGTAGATCTCGAGAACTCCCCTGCGGGTAGCTAATGAACAGATAGTGGTCGCTATGAAAAGATAACTACTTACTAGGAGCATGTCTATGGTGCCAATTTGTATTAGTCAATTAACTTAAGTTGCATGTTTTTGGACGGTGGGAGGAAACCGGGGAACCCGGGGGAAACCCACGTGAGCACGGGGAGAACGTGTAAACTCCACACAGAAACGTCAGCTGGCTTGGTAAGGACTAGAAGCAGTGATGTTCTTGCTGTGAGGCAACAGTGCTAACCACTGGGCCACCGTGCCACCCATCTAGGAAAGGAGGAGGAGTAGGGGTGGAAGGGGGGATTCTTCAAAACGAAGATGGCTGTGATATGGAACTTAGGGTATTTATAGTGGCTTAGGACTCATCTGATTGGTGAATCATAAATTGGATAATGCGGAACCAGCTGCGAGCAATCATCTGCACGTGATCCTCTCGAAATTAGTTTATAAAACTTCACTTGTTGTGAGTTGAAATACAACATTTGAATATTTGTTTAAAAAAAAGCAACATTGTACAATGCAGTGATATTATGTAGTTTCAAAATACAACATATTAACATTTTAGTGTAAAAAAAGCCAAAGTGGGTGTCTTAAGGAGCAAAAATGCAACATATGCAGTTGTGTCCTCCCTCATATTGCAAGTCATACCTCTCCGGCCCTTCGTTTGGAATGCTTTTTATGAACTGCCCCCCATGACAAACTAATTGAATAGCCCTGACTTAAAGTAAATACTATGCTAATTTAAATGCAGCAATAATTTATATATTAAATTACAGAATATGTCATTATTAAGTTAATAAGTCAATTTATTAGTAGGTGTTTATATTGATGTATAAAAATACTCTCCTAAAATACCTGGATGCTTCCAACATGGTACAATGCTAGACTGGCAATTACTTCTGAATTTCCACTCATTTTGTGATTGAATCTTACAAGTTATTATCAGTTGTGGCTCTGTATCAACTGTTGTGCTGCCTAAGACTTGATTTCAATATCAATTCACTAAAGCATTAGTAAGGCTTATCTACTTGAACTTTCAAACACTATAAACATTTCCTCGCAAATACTTGCACTGGCAAGACAAATAACGACGCAAACCCTGAAGTCTTGTTCTCAGCTAAGGTAGATTATGTGCGGCTGCTGTGCGGAGGGTCTCCTGGGATACTTTGGATGCAGAGTAATAAAACTCTTAGCGTGCTTGTGCCAAGTTGGGACATCTGCTCACCTTATCACAGATAAGTGGGGGTTTGTCCCAGCATCTGTTAGAATTAATCCATTTTGCAAACACAGTTATCCTAATCTCCTAAATATGCCTCTTGCACATCAGTGGCGCACATGTATTGCTCTTTTTTGAAGTTTTTTTTCTCTCTCTCTCTCTCATGTTAGGCTAGCATCACTGAGGAGCTGAAGTGAACGAAACTGTCCAAAATGGCTCAAGTGCACAGAGGCCTCTTAGCGTACCTACAATCTCTGCATGCATATTCATGAGGCGCCCTCTTCCTTTTGTTGCCTGCCTAGTCAGCAGTCACAAAACACATGGTGAGGGTTGGCAGTGCCTTGCCTAGGTAGAGAGGGGCGGTGGACGGAGGCAATGGCAGGAACCGGGACCTGTGAGGGCTGACTGACGTTTCCATCTGTAGCGAAGGCTGGTAATTATCGGGAAGAGGAGCGCCCGCAGCAGCGCGCCATCTGCTAAGGGGGAAACGGCTCAATGAGGTATGATCGGGCTCCGCAGCGCCGCCGTGCCATTGCCTGATTCTGACATGAGGGCCTCGCATCTGCTGCAGACGGGCCGAGGCCGTGCCACGCACACACACATACATCTACGGTTTGGGTGCAAGCATCTGACAGGAGGGAGGAGAGCAGCCAAACGCCCTTTGTGACCCAGAAGTCTATCTGCTTTGCTCCTCTCATTGCATCCCCAGCCTGTGCAGCACACCACTGAAACACACTGAAGTTTCTGCAAAGTTGGGATGAAATGTTGGGCTGGTTTGATCCCGAATGCTGTTAGAAAGCGCACTGGTTAAGCTATATCAGATCACCCAGAAACCAGCACGACTCTGGAATCTTGTTTATTCTTCTTCACAATGCACTTTTTACTGTATGCAACAGGGCGTTTTTTTTGTTTGTTTGTTTGTTTAACAGACCTTTAGTCAAAACAACTATCCAAACAACTACTAACTATATTGCATGTTATGTATGCCTAGGTGACATGGTGGCTCACTGGTTAGCACTCGGCCTGGCTTGGCCATTTGACCTTTTTTTGTGTGGAGTTTGCATGTTCTCCCCGTGTTAACGTGGGTTTCCTCTGTGTGCTCCGGTGGTTGGTGGTTCATTCTGCTTTGATGACCCCTGATAAATCAGGGACTAAGCCCAAAGATAGATGGATGGCTGGATGGATGGATGGATGGAGGGATGGATGAATTTATTTATTCATTCATTCATTCATTCATTCATTCATTCATTTATTTATTTATTTATTTATTTATTTATTTAATTGTTTGTTTGTTTGTTTGTTTGTTTATTTGTTTGTTTGTTTGTTTGTTTTTAATTAATTCATTTTTATTTGTTTATTTTTTTTCTCCAGAAAACCAGAAGAGCAGCAAGTTCAGTTTACAGTGAATAAGTTCTTGGTGTTTCACGTTGTTCCAAATTGCTTTAGTAACTAAATCAGCACCTTTTTTCAAATCCTGGAGGGATGCTTAAAAAACAGTTGTGGGACAGTTGTGAGATAGCTGTGTGAATACTTTCTATAGTGCAAATTCAAGATGATTATTTAAATACTTCCAATTAGTGGTAGTTAGTTTATTTTCTGAAAATGATCCTACCAATCTTTTGCTCCTCAGTTGGAAAAGAAACCAAGACAAAACAACAACAAACTACTGAAGTCTGCAAATTAACAGACACACAAGTTGACGGATACATGTGTGAAGGGAATAAGAGATATCTCCTACTTGTTCTAAGTCATTAACTCATACCTTTTGGAAATGTGCAGTGAACAAAGACAAATCAAATGTGTCAAGAAACTGTTTGTCATAGCTATGAAATTAATTATTATGTACTTGAATATCCTGAAGCTGTACATTCAGCTTTGTTCCTGTGAGAGGTGAGTGGGATGATGACAGCTAGTAAAAGTGGTAGGTAAACCTTCATCCCCTGGTATCAGTTGGTGTCTTTTATAACGGGAGATGAGAGCATACCAAAATGGGGAAGTAAAAAAAAAGGACACCCCCCCCCCCCCTTCCCCAGACAAAATAAAATTGTTCAGAATATTAACATTAATAAATAAAGAAATTGAAATATCAAATCATTAACCTGTTTCTTCAATGTATAACTTACACATTCTGATTAAAGAGCAACAAATGAATCTCATTTATGATTTTTCGTTTGATTACATTAAATAACAAAGGTGTCACTTTAAAATACATTATAATAACATTATAATGAAAGCATTCGTTTGCTTTCCTAACTTTTTATGCTCATTTAGGACAAATTAGTTGTGTTTGGAAAAAAAACCACCAAGATCGACATCTTTAGATGTTATTATAATTAATTATGTGTATATGTCTGTTCAAACACACACCCCAAACCCAGACTTTTGCTCCACTTCAAATCACATGTACAGAATCCGTTTGGGAAGCAACGTCTATTTATCACTATGGAGCGTGTCAGCAGAGTCACGCACCGCTTTATGGATGTTTTGAGGATTGCATAGGAGGAGCGACGGCACCTGTAATGAAAAGGAAAGGGAATCCCGCTGCTTTTTTAATTTATTTCAAAGTGTTTCATGCCTAAATAAACCGAAAGCACAAAACGGACTCACATTTAAGAGCAAGGGGTGACCCCTGGTGGTTCGGCGGTATGTGTTGCGTATAGGGAGGATTGGCTCTTTAATGTTTATTGCCACCCTTCAGAGAAAGACTGAAAATACGGGAGAAATACGGGAAAATACCTTTACGAGATAGTAGCGGGATAGAACTGTAAAATACGGGAGAATCCCAGGAAAAACAGGAGGGTTGACAGGTATGGATGAGAGTAAGGTCTGGGGGTTAAGTATAACAGATTAGGTCAACGTCTTCACTCACCTGGCCTAAAGAGGCACACTAACAGATGAGTGAAGGTTGTGGTGTTTAGTTGGCATGTTTGTAACTATTAATACTTTCCATGCAAGTTGATTAAGAGTGGCACAAGTAGGCCCATTTACATTGGTGTAAAGACCCAGAAGTAAGGTTAAGTGCGGGAGTTCTTACTCCAGAGGCCTACTTTTCTGCAGAGTTGGCACCAACTTTGAACCAACTTAGACTTATGCAGTGACTTTCTAGAAATCCTTAAGACTTTGACTAGCTTGTTCAGGTGTGCTTGAATACAGTTGGAGCTGAACTCTGAAAGAAATTGGATCATGGGGGATAGAGTATGTAACGTGATTGAGTGTAATGGATCCAGATATTGAGTTGGGTAAGCCTGTAGGTACACCACACTAGAAACTGTTGGAGTGAAACTCACATTGAGCATTGCATGGAGTTTCACAGACATAACCAATGGGTGGACAATGGCTGAAACTTCTTGATTTGATGGCATGGCAAATAGCAGACTGGATGTTTTACTAACTCCGATTGTATTGTGAAAACATTCATTCATTCATTTTCCTTCGGCTTACTCCCTTATTTATCAGGGGTCACCACAGTGGAATGAACCGCCAACTATTTCAGTTGTGGATGCCCTTACACTTACCCATACACTTCACATTCATACACCACAGCCAATTTAGTTCGTCAAATTCAACTATAGCGCATGTCTTGGGCTGTGGGTGGAAACCAGAGCACCCAGAAGAAACCCACATGAACACAGGGAGAACATGCAAACTCCACACAACTGGCCCAGCTGGGACTCGATCCAGCGCCCTTCTTGCTGTGATGCAACAGTGTAAACCACTGAGCCACAGTGCCACTTGCGAAAATCATTTTGAACTATCCCATCATAGACTGATATACAGCATGCATGGAGATGTTTAATGGCAATATGAATGTGTAGTTATTGATAATGTGAGTGCAGATGTGAGCGTGCCTCTCTATGTGTTATTCAACTGTGTAGTACAGCATTTTTGGGCCCATAGATGGTGGTGGTGGAGTTTTACACCAATACTCCACCTGGCAGGTGCAAACTCCCCCCTTCTCTGTCCGACTCTGATGGCTCTCCCCACACTGCCTGCAGACACACTAACATCCCCATTAACAATGAGCATGCTGTACCGGCTTCCTCAGGGGGCCGCAAACCCATGATGAGGATCCATGATGTCCCAGTGCTATTATCTATAAAGACAGCTGCATGTGTGTGTAAAATCCAACACTTTCTATGCTTTTATGGAACCCACATAGCACAGTATTTAAAGGTTTACTGAGCTAAACCAGAATTTGATGTGCAGAGTTTTTTTGTAAGTTATGTTCATTTTTTATTTCACCAAAAAACAAAAGCATTGTTTCCTCCAGTGTTGGGCAAGCTACCTGAAAAATGTAGTGAGCTAAGCTATTAGTTACTGTACTTAAAATGTAGCTTAACTATACTAAAAGCTACCCTGTGGGAAATGTAGCAATCCTAGCTACATCTAAGCTTTTTTCCCCCATTTTTAAATCAAAGCAACTTCAATCCAAGTCAGTTTTGTCTTACTATATTGATCAATAAAACTGCTAATGAAACATATGCGGCATGATTGTTAAGTTCAGTTATTTACTGCAATTAATATGCTGTTCTAAACAGAAACAAATTTTACTAGAATGCAAAGACAAAAAAACACAGCAAATTAAATTTTTTTTGGTGTAAGTGCACTTGGGCACACTTGCAAAACAAACAGTGAATACATTAAAAACTAGTTCAATTCTAACAAGATAACAGCATCTATACTAACTTCATGACATGTACTTTGAGGTATGCTTCAAAAATAATTCCTCTACACTGTAAAAACTGTTACTTAGATTCTACTCAAAAAAATTAAGGCAACATTTTCCAACTACTTTTTGTAAGTTTAGTAAACTTCTTGTTATTTTAATTTGGTAAAAATCAATATTATTTATTTTACAGTATGCTAAAAATTAAGTAGAGTCTACAATATAAAGCAAAATATTTGAGTTTAACCAACGTGAAATGGATCAGTAAATTGACCAAATAATACTTAGTTAAAATAAGTAAAATTAAAAAAAATATAAATAGTATATTATAAATAATTATGGATATAAACACTTTAATCGAGTTTTGTAGAAGCAATTTTTTTAAGGTTGATAAAACACAATTTTTTGATCGGTAATAATAAGTTACAAATATAATCACACTTTTTACTTATGTAAAACTTAAATTAACTCAAAAAGAAAAGGCAATCAATTTATTGGAAGAAAAATACTTTATAAAATAAAGCCCTATAGACAACACCCTTAAAGAACTTTTTACAGTGTACAGTCATTTTTTTCATCTTTCTGAGGGCAAGAGCCCAAGACAAATTTCCCTAACTGGGACAATAAAGTTTTACCTTACCTTACCTTATTAAGCAAGTTTCTCGTTTCTGCCCAATGATTGATTGGTGACGTCACTGAGGTGGCAGTAACTCACCAAAAAGTTTGTTTTCGACCACGGTAAAACACGAAGAAGAAGGATTCGCCATTTTCAATATCATATGGATTTACTTTTAACGGCCAGACATTGGCTTCACAGCTTCGTAAATGGCATTGGCTTCACTTAATGATCCGCGATCAGTAAATGTACCTTGTGTGAAAGCTACCGCTACTGTGTTCTTTGCTTAAATTAATAGCTTTGCCATTGAAAAGCTATTTGATTTATAAAGTAGCGATGCTACTCCTATGCTACTGAGAAATGTAGTTAAGCTAGTTGTGTCACTACTTTTAGCGACTACCGCCCAAAATGTATAAAAAAAATTGTAAATGTATGACAAATCCTATATTTATCAGGTCCAAGCATTAATACTTTACAAGTAGAGTAGTTTTCAAGAATAGTGTCTCTTTAAGAATAGTGCCACTTTTAATTAACTTTTAAAAGCACGTTTTTTTTTCTCTGCAAGTACAGTTCATGTTCAAACTATTTATAATGCTTAAAGTGGCTGACAGTAATACTTATTCTTAATAATAGTAGTTAATCTGCCTGGTTTTTTAACAGTGCAGTGCAGAAGCTGCTTAATTAGGCCTACTACGCTACTGTATTTCAAAACTGGTCATTATGCTGGTACTTTTTTTCTGAGGTGGTACATGGTGAAAAAGGTTTGAGAACCACTGGTTTAAAGCATGATACTGGAATAAAAGCATTGAGCTTTAAGGTCTGCTGCAGATGATTCCAAGCATCAGCAGCAGAAAACTGAACCGACCAAATGAACTGCATACAAAGGTTAATAAAAGTACTAGAGCGCAGATTTCGACATGTTAAAAAGTAATTGTAAATATAGTGGCGTTTTCCCAATAAGAGTTTTGTTAATGAACAGAAACCAACGAATCTGTCAATATGATTGAATTCAAGGGCAATTCAGTAAAAAATACAGGGTAAAACTTTACAATAAGGTTCATTAGTTAATGCATTTACCAACATGAACTAATCATGAACATTAGAACAGCGTTTATTAATAATAATTGAACATTTACTAATCCATTATTAACATCCGAGTCCATGCTTGTTAACATTTGTTAACGCACCTTAATTTAACGTGAACTAACCATGACTACTGTATTTTCATTAGCTAATGTTAACTAACATGAACAAATACTGTAGTAAATCTATTGTTCATTGTTTGTTCATGTTAGTAATTGCATTAATTAACATTAACTAATGACCCTTATTGTAAAGGGTGACCGAATACAGTTAACAGTGATAGTTGACCAATGGAAGACAGGGAAATAATTTCTGATAACAATACTATTCTTTTATGACAACAATACTTTTATTTTTCAGTTTTCAGTTTGATGTCAACATTCATTCATTCATTTTCTTTTCAGCTTAGTCCGTTTATTAATCTGGGGTCGCCACAGCACAATAAACCACCAACTTATCAAGCACATGTTGCCCTTCCAGCTATGGGAAACATCCATACACACTCATTCACAGTCATACACTACGGACAGTTTTTGCTACCCCATTCACCTATACTGCATGTCTTTGGACTTGTTGGGGAAACCCAGAGGAAACCCATGCCAACACGGGAGAACATGCAAACTCCACACAGAAATGCCAACTGACCCAGCCGGGCTCGAACCAGCGACCTTCTTGCTGTGAAGCGAACGTGCTACTCACTACGCCACCGTGGCACCCTTAATGACAACAGTGATACATAAATAAGCAATTAAAACTCCCAGAAACTACACCGTACTACACCGAGTACCAAAATATGACACTACCCGTATATCTCCCAAAACATGATATCATGAGAAAAGTATGCGAGCGTCTATCTCTTTCAGATAACACTTTTATTGTGTTTTTTTAAATCTAACTTTCTCTAAGCTTACACCCTTTTTTTTCTCTCTCTCTCGCTCAGGCTGCTACTTCCCTCCGAAATCTTTCAATATTGCAGGAGCTCTTTTCACCTTTGCGGGTCTATGTTTTCACGCTGCACTTTAGTACTTCTGGTCCCATCTGTGGCTGAATAAAAGAGGAGGAAATAACTTAACTCCCTATCACAGGAATTTGTCAGACTGTTTGGACAGATTGGTAGAATACAAAATGCAGTGGGGAGCTCTGATGTGGCGATAAAGCGCTCCCCTTTGATCGTACTTTGCCTCCCCCCGCCACCACGCACATGTGCACGTCAAACTCAGTTACATCATATACCGAGAGACAGGAAACTAACCACCGAATTGACAGCATTTCTATCCTGGTGTAGCTTTGAAATCATTTCCCCTCTTTTTTTTTTTTTTTGTCATTGTGAGAATGGTAACTTTTGCTTCTGATCTGTACGAGAGAGTTTTTAGTCTGGGAGAGAGAGACGAATCATGCAGTGCGGTGAGTGATTAAAAAAAGCAACCTATTTCCATGCGTGACATTATTTTATAATTAACGTCTAAAACATTTGCTTACGAGAACAAAAATTGGAAATGTGACTTTTCTCTTTTTGTTGGAGTGGCTTTTTAGATGTTGCCAGCACTTAGGAGAAATTCACAGCAGCATCAACAGCGGCCGTCTCCCCATTCAAAAGCATTAACTCTGTGCCATGTGTCTAACAAACAGAGGCCATTCTACAGCCCTTAATGACAAGGCAGGCGCTCTTCTTGCCTCCCTCTCCGCTGTTCAAATTGCTCTCCAAATGAAGTACAGCTGTGCCGACCAGGTGCTGCCATCCCTTTCAGAGAACAGGAAATTATCAAATCCCCAAATTCCTCAAACACAGCAAATGCCGGCTGCCTCTTCGTGTCTGTAGGCTCTTATTTGCGGCGGGTAGCGCGCCTCGTGTCGCCATGTGCGCACTATGCATAGATTACTGCAGATCTTGTTCTGAGTGCATTTGGTTAAGTCTTCCATTGTCTTTTTTATTAAAATTAAATTGTTTAATCTTATTTGTTGAATGATTTTTAGTTTATTATTTGCAATAGCTATTCCTTTTGACATTTAGTAACATTTGGTGATAACCATAAGCGCATTGCTGCTTTTCCTAAATAGTTTTTACCATCAGCCTTATTCCATTTTGCATGTACGTTGAATAATCTCAGGAGATCATTGTTGTAAAATATTGCTTTCATATTATATCTCCTCACTAATGAATAAAATGTTTTTGAGAGCACAAAGAAGCAAACATGCAGATTAAACTATCACCAACCTACAGTTTATGTTATTTTCCAAAGGCACGTGCAGATTCCTCATCTATTATTGACACTGAAAAGCATATTATGTTTTTAGTGTTTATGTGCCGATGGTTGACACCACTGGATACTAAAGGTTTTACTAGAGGGTCCTTCTGAGGGGGAGAAGTCAATGTGCATTTAAAACTATTAATGAAACAGTAAGCAAAATTACTGATAGAGTATGTGCGAGTATCAAAACTATTGATTTTCCTTGTATGACTTCCTAGTATGACTCCGGCGCCTAGACTGCAGCTCTGCACAAGACGTCTGGCCATTGGAGAAATGGTCGTGCCCAACTGAGCCTGGTTTCTCTCGAGGTTTTTTAATTCTTCACTTTCTCCAATTGGTGAAGCTTTTTCCTCGCCGCTGTCGCCTCTGGCTTGCATAGTTCGGGACTTGTAGGGCTGCGCATCGATGGATTACTCTTCAGTGTTTGGACTCTCAGCAGTGAATATTAAACCACACTGAAATGAACTAAACTGATCTTCAACACTGAAAACTGGACTGACAATGTTTCAATTTTTTATAATGCACGAGAAGCTGCTTTGACACAATCTACATTGTAAAAGCGCTATACAAATAAAGATGAATTGAATTGAATTGAACTTAATTTGGCATTCATGTCTAATTCCCTAATACAATTGAAGAATGTCACAAGGATAAGAAAGTGATTCATGTTATTGGTGTTATATTTCATTTGCAACAATAATGTGAGCTTTTATAAAGATCTTTTTGGCAATTGACTTTAAAATGTATCATTTTGTAAAATATGATGAGGGCAGTTTTCTGCATGAAAGACGAATATGATATGCTTCTTTCCTCTCCAGTACAGTTGGATATTAAAATAAATGAAATACGGAGGATGCTTACACTGACAAGATTGACAAGCCAGTTTATGGCTACAAGATGCAGCAGAGTGTCACTTGAAGATGCAGTTTTATGCAGTGAAAGTACTGTATATCCTGAAGCTTGTCAAGTCCTCTATGTAGCAGTCTTGTAATCCGCCATTGTTGTTTTGCTTGTCAAGTACTCACTCATGCCTATAGACTGAATATACAATATATACAAGACATCACAATTTCACAGCTTTTTGTAGATTACACAGAGATAATAACAGTATAGTTTTCAAAACGTTTCAAAAAACAATTCTTTGGTTTCAGGTTTTTGTTTTTTGTTCAAAACAGTGTTTTTGTTTTGAACAGTGAACAGCCAAAACACACACACAAAACCTTTTGAGTTTGTAGTTGTAAATGATGTTGTATAATCAACCAACGCTATCTCACGGCCAATTCGTAACTTTTTAAAAAGTGGCTAATTCGTATGAATTCGTACGATGTAATTCGTACTTTTCAGTACGAATTGCTCATCAACCAATGACGGTTGTGTTTAGGGGTGGGGTTAGGTGCCACGCCTCCTTTTTTAAATCCTACATTTTCATACGACTGAACTCGTACGAATTCATATGAATTAGCCACTAAACTGCCAAAACATAAAATACTTACGTTTTCTCGTGAGATCAGGCTGAATCAACCTATACATTTTAAGACCCCTTTGCACCAAGAACAGTTACTAAAATGATAATTACTGCCTTAAAGATTCACTCGAAAACAAAATTTCTGTCATCATTTACTGAAAAAAAAATCTAAAACTTGAGTTGGAAGAAATTGGACATTTTTGGTGAACCTAATTAGCACAGGCAAAGTGCAATAAAACGTGATCAGCAAAACTTGAAATGGCTCAACTGGCTTTACTTCAGAACAATTCCTGCAGTCAAATATGTGTCACTGTCACTTGGATGGATCGGGTAAATTACCTGTCAGCTATCAAAATTTCAATTTTGAAGATTGTATGACAGTTTTGAGAATAGATTGAGACGTTACATTTGAACCAGATCCTGACTGTACTGGTCAAGGGCACTCTGATGATAATCTTTTTATAAAATTGTCAGCTTAAATTGAAACACGTATTCTTAAACATCATTAAATGCTTAAAAGACCTTAGGTGATTAATAATCCAATGGTCACTCTGTCTGAGCTCCAATGTTCTTCTGTGGTGAGAGGAGGACCTTACAGAAGGACAACCGTCTGTGCAGCGATCCACCAATCAGGCCTGTATGGTAGAGTGGCCAGAAAGAAGCCACTCTTTGGCCTGGAATTTGCCAAAATTCTTTGGTCTGACGAGACTAAAATTGAACTCTTTGCAGTGAATGCCAGGCGTTACATTTTGAGAAAACCAGGCACCCCTCATTATCAAGCTAATGCCATCCCTACAGTGAAGCATGGTGGTGGCAGCATCATTCTGTGGGGAAGTTTTTTAGCAGCAGGAACTGGAAGACTAGTCAGGATAGAAGGAAAGATGAATGCAGTGACAGTTCATCTTCCAGCAGGACAATGAACCAAAGCACACCGCCAAAATATGTCCTTGAGTGGCCCAGCCAGAGCCCAGACCTAAATCATATTGAACAAATATGGAGAGATCTGAAAATTGCTGTACATCATCGCTTCCCATCCAACCCGATAGAGCTTGAGAGGTACTGCAAAGAGGAATGGGCAAAAATTCCCAAATACAGGTGCGCCAAGCTTGTGGCATCACATTCAAAAAGACTTGAGGCTGCAATTGCTGCCAAAGATGCATCAACAAAGTATTAGGCAAAGGCTGTGAATACTTATGTACATGTAATTTTTCATTTTTTTTTTTTATTTTACTAAATTTGCAAAAATTTCAAAAAAATATTTTTTCACATTGTCATTAAGGGGTATTGTGTGTAGAATTTAGAGGAAATAAATTAAATTAATTAATTTTGGAATAAAGCTGTAACATAAAACAATGTGGAAAAAGTGAAGCGCTATGAATACTTTCTGGATGCACTGTATAGGTCCAGGTGGACATGAAAAGAGATAAATACCTCTTTAAGTAGATATGGTTTGTCAGATATATTCTGTTTAGTTGCACAGATTTTGAATCATTCAAAATATTCCAATTATATCATTCAACATTTTTTTTAATTATATATATAAATGAAACATGTTTCTTTTTATTGATTTGTCAAGTGTTAGATATTAGGGATGGGCGGATCGATTCTGAAGCATCGATATTTTCGATACTGCGAATGTATCAAAAGGATCAATTATTTCTGGGGGTTTTTTTATTACTGAGTGATCAGAGATTTTGAAATATAAATAATTAAAGCGCCGCATATTATATAAATATTTACTTTAATAGGAACACGAATGGGAACTATAATATTCTTCCGCTGTATCTCCTCTGATAGGTCAGTGTTATCTCACGGCATAGTAGTACAGACACCACACACACCCAGCGTGGGTTGTAAAACTCAAGAGCGGAGCTATCAACATCATGACTGAACGTAAACAAAGTATAATCTAGAGTTATCATAAAAGTAATCAGCTAAAGGGAAAAACATTCAACATTCTGTTGTTCCTTCACAAAAACCTGGAAACTGATTAAAATCAGAAAGCACAAAGGAATATTGCTACTTAACTTTGAGATTCAATCCAAAGTTCTGCTGCTTTGACCTTTAAATAGGGTGAAGAAATTCAGTTGTGCAGTTATTTTACATTATATGGTGCTGTTTATCTAATTATAGTTCTGCAATTTTAATAAATGTAAAAGAATCATGTGTTTTATTTAATAATAATAATAACAATAATAATAAACTTTTTTTATTACTATAAAATATTTCATTTAAGTATTGATAAGTATCGATTTAAGTATCGATATCGATGATACTTGTCTTGAAATACTTGGTATTGGATCGGAAACAAAAATATTGGTATCGCCCATCCCTATTAGACATCATCCTTGGTTAGAGCATGCTTTTACTTTCATAAATATAAAGGCCTGGAAAAAACAATAAGCAAAATCGAGTCTAAAAAAATAAAAGTAAAACCAAGTACATTCACACAATAACTAATGTCTCATTAACACCAGCTTCAAACACCCCACTACAAACAGTATTTTGCTTATTAGCTCACTCAAAAACGCGTGTGCATATATATTTGACAGTTTTTACCCCATTATCTAATGCTTTACCAGCAGGACCAGCTTTTCGAAGTGCACTCTGCAGCTTTCACAACGCCAGTGCTTGAAATATCAAGAGCAAACATCACTTTCCCCTTTTCATCCATCCGATGTGTATGTTCAGCTGTTCCAAAGGTAGAAAAAGTGCATGGCCTTGTGCGCAGGAGAAGTACAGCTGTCAGTGTCTCCATTAAAGTCCTTATTCATAATACACAAAGCATTTCTACAGCCATGTGCACCTCCAGCTGGTCTCCCACCGCAGGCAAATCCCATTCAGGCACTGCTCCAGCCAGATGTGCGCCGCTCACCATGGCCTCTGGGTCAACACATGCTAAAGGTATACAGGGAGACCATCAGATGCATTAGAAAGATGAAAATCAACCGTAACAATGAGGTTACTGGGGGGAAAAAAGAGTCAAGTGCTTTCAAGGTTCTTTCAAGGAGCCTTTAAAAAGCAGCACTGGATAGCACATGCAATGACATGATGCTGATTTAATTTTTTACTTGTATTTATTTTGTCAAGATCTTTAAATGTATATATTAATACTGATTTAATATTATTTATGTGAATAATCCTCTATGCTTTTAGTAAATTAAATTTTGTATTGTATTTTTAGACCACAATAATGTAATATTCTGGTCATACAATTCTTGATTGACTAGTTCAAAGAAGGTAAATAAATAAATATCATCAGGATCAGTAAGATATTAATAGTCCAACTCCTAGGAAAATATAATATTGGAATAAATTATATAGTAACTATTTAAAAAATATATTAATAATAAGTCAAATAAATTATTTTAGCAATAAAGCATTTAACTACCCAGCAAAAAAATTGTGTTTAATATACATCTAATAGACATCTAAACATAGACAGCTTGGCTAAAAATAGGCTAAACTCGGGCTCTCAGTGAAAATCTATAGACATCTAAGAATAGCCCAATATAATACATATACTCTGAAAAATCTGAAAACAAAAGTGTAAGACCAATTTATTTTAAAACATATTTAAAAAAAAACATTTTTGAATACTAAATCCCCTTTATTTTTTGAAGTATATGATAAAATATTTCAAATTCTCATTTAATATGCTTTCTTGTTTGTTTGTTTTTTTGTTTTTTTTAAACAATAAAACCAAAATCAAGTCTAGTAGTGCAACAGGATTATTAGACAGATTAGACAGACTTTAGTTGTTCAATTCTGTTTATTTGATGACATAGATTTTCACTGACAGACCAAATTTAGCTTCCTTTTAGCCAAGACTACTGTTTAGACATCTATTAGACATATGTTAGACATGTTTTAAAAACAAAAAGTGTTTGCTGGGTAAAGATGTAATGTTTTTAAATCTGATAACAAATGTAAAAAAAATAATAATTGTGTGGTGCATGAAAACATTAAAAAGTGAAATGGACCTTTGAGAACCTTCATTAACCCTTTGACTGCCGCTCTACCAAACGGTTAAAGTAATTTAAAGAATTAATGTTTTAAATAATGGTTTACACATTGGTTTACAAAGAAAACAAACAAACATAATCCTGTTGCACTTCTACACTTGATTTTGGCTTTATTGTAAAAAAAAAAAAACTAAACAAGAAAGCATATTAAATGAGAATCTGAAATATTTTATCACATACTTCAAAAAATAAAGGGTATTTAGTTTTCAAACATGTTTGTTTTGAATATGTTTTAAAATAAATTTTCAGATTTCTCATAGTATATGTATTAATTCTGATACTTAACCATAACCCGATACATAAACTATTTGGTAGAGGCTGATATTTTAGAAATTATGGGATGTGTTGAAACAAAATGCATTGAGTGTGTTAACTTGTGACATTAGGAGTTAAGAAATCCAATCCATACATTTTTTTCTTAGTGCGTAAGTTAAAGGGTTAATGTGTGTCAAGGTCTGTGCATTTAAATGTAACCCTAAACTATAAGGTAATTGTACTTTTTATTACAACATATTTGATATTAAAATGTCATTTTGTCATTATAGGTTTTCATTTGTTATTTTGTCCCAGAAATGTTAATCATTTTTTTAAATAATGTGAAACCAATATGTAAGTAAATCTTCCAAGTATTTTTTAATTTTCCATAAATATTTATCTGTTATCTTCCTGGCAAAAAGTGATTTGCGTTTGACCCAAAAAGCAGATCTTACGTTTTCTCCACACTCTTACCTAAAGCGTGCACATGTTTTCTCCTCATGTTTTCTCCTTTGGCATCTATATGCCTCTCTGGAACTTGTGCCAGGGTCAGGCGGTCCAGGTGGATGCCCGACTGATCAAGCCTTTTAACAGCCAGGCTTACTGGGATCACAAGATGCGCCCATGCTGGCTTTTATGTCCCCTTGTGCGGTTGAGGACGACCTGAATTGGAGATGAGCAAAGCCCTGCTGAAAGCAGATAACCTCAGATGGGCAGTCTCATCCCAAGACTTGGCCTGCGCTGCGCATCTGAAAAACAACGCAAACTCTTTGAAATGCAGAGCTCCATAAAGAATTGAGAAGTAGGAGAAGAATCAAAGGATTGCGATTGGAAAGCAGAGAGCGAAAGTGAATCCTGAATTAAAGATGAGGAGGAAATGTGTCAGGTTCTAAATGCCAGATGAGAAAGAGAGAATCAATATGTTTTCGCACAAACAGAGACCGTAATTCCTCTGGATGTGATATTAGATTTATGAGCCGCAGTGTATGATGCGCAGAGAATCTGATATGGAGTCTTGCATTCAAATGCTTTCGGCTGCTACACGAGTAATCAAACTTTCAGAAAGGCGTCTTGCTTATCAGAAGTCTTTCTCTCTTCTCTTTCATCCCAGCCAGAAGAGGACAGACAATGGCGGCAGTCCTTGTGAGATAAATAAGGGGGGGAAATATTGTAATGCGGTGCCGACAAAGCGTTGTGGTGATGGTGGCAGCTGATGGCTATTATGTCCAGGTGGCCAGGGTTGCGCCGGGGCTCACAGAAAGCCTCCCAGCTGCTGGGATTCTTCGCATGTCAATTAGGGGAAAAGGGAATGTGTGTTTGCAGGTTTCACAAGGACACACGGCACTCCATGTGCCGCATTTGGCCAAACACACACAAAATCGCCATTGTGATGTACACGCCAATGATGTACCAAAAAGGACGCTTTTTCTTTTGCCTTTTTTGAAAAGTTTTGTGCACAGATGACAGTGCTGTGAAAATACCCCCCTTCAGATCCGAGATGCTTGCCAGGCCAGGAGTTGGCAATGTCACTTTGTAAAGTCTATTTGTAAGCATTATAAGCACCACTATACGTATGTATCCGCTTTAATGTCAGATAATTACTTTGCGTTCATTGACTTCAGCTCACATTGATGAGATAAGAAGTCTGTCTCAACTTACTGTACCTTCACCAAGCTCTGTCTCCTAGGTTACTGTTGCTGACTTTCACAGAGCACTCTGTTGGAGATTTCATAAATAACATTTAGTGAAACATTATTTTACAATAATGTTTTATTAGTTCTTTCTGTCTTTCTTAAATTTATTGACATGACAAATAATGTTTTTCTTTGACGAAATTAGCTAATAATGCAGTATCTGGCCTTAAAAGACCCCTATGCTGACAATCATCTTTTTGAAGCTGTTCGGACAGAATTGTGTGTAGCTATAGAGTGTCCACAGTCATGTGTGACATAGGAGTGCGGTTTTCCCGCCCACTGAATTGATTGACAGTCTTGTGTTAATATGTCTCCATAGTAACGCGTATAATCATATCAACAAGACAGAATGTGCGCAAAGCAGCCAGGATTAAAAGATCTGTTGAGCTTGCTGTGATCATCAATCATCATCAAATGTGATCAAGAATGAGTTTTACAAGTTTAAAGAGCCCCTTTTTTGCATTAAAAAAGTCATATTTTGGTTTTGTTGGTCTCCAACAACAAGCTGATATGCATGCAAGGTCAAAAAACACTTTCATTGTCTTATAATATGCATTTGTTTTTACCAAAATATCCCAGCGACTCCCATATGAATCATTCAGCAATAAATGTGTTCCCAAACCCCTCCTTAGCACGATGCTAATATGCTCTGATTGGATCGATGACATTCTGTGGAAATTGGTCGACAGCATTCAGCATTCAGAGAAATGCCCACCACGGCTTATCAACAATATTGAAGTAGTCAGAGTGCAGTGTGTACAGTATGTGTGAGCATACCTGCCAACACCCATCTCTCGGCACCCTGCTGTTTTGTTATTTCTCCTGGAAAACTCCCATAATTTCAATCATCAGCTGAAACCATTAACCCACAAGCTGAACTATTTTGAAACCTGACCGTCGCACATGTCTAGGAACTGCTGATGGTGGCCATAGCAATGACAAACGACAGAGGGCCGCGAGCTCACAAACACATTTAAATCCGTAAACAAAGCAGCACGCGGCGCATATTCAACGTGGCTTTAGATGCCTCAACCACTAATAAACCTCAACCACTGACTCTTTACAGTTTCATCTTTGGTTCATCCTCACACTTCCAATAATATCCAGCTGAGCACAGCGTCTTCGAGACTCAACCGGTGTCTGCTAGTGTTCTTCTTCTCCTTTTTCTTTTTCTTGCTGCTGTGTTTGTGGGCGGAGCTGGGGGTTTCAATTTCCCTGGGTTTGTGTGCGCAACAAATGGACGAGGCTTAAGTTTCGTATCCACGTCATGCCGAAACGGCTAAAGACTCGTTATCAAGATAAATCAGGTTTATTTTGTACTTTAACAACGGATATCTATACAGCAATGGAAATCAACATGTATCCTGTCACATTAACCGGGCAAAAACAGCACAAAGTTAAATGCGCTCGATGTGTGTGTGTGTCTGCTGTGTGTGTGTGTTTGTATGTGTGCATGTGCATTTTGTAATGATATTGTGTGTGACTCATTGCAGAAAGGCTAAATTTAACTTCACAACAAAAACATCAAATAATCATTGGGAAAGTTCTTACTGCAGTATTTCTCACAAACATTACGTGAGATCTGTTCCTTCATGTATGTCACTGTGCTGTTTATCTGACGCAGCCGGAGACTGAGTGTTCAGAGCAGACAATTTTAAAATTCTGAAAGGTATAAATAATCTGATGGGTGTTTTGAGCTGAGACTTTTACAGACACATTCAGAGGACACAAAAGACTTATCTTAAATCTTGAAAAAGGGGTAAAATAGGTGCCCTTTAATCACTGATTAGAGGTCCTTAATCAATCCTTTTCCCTGAGACAAAACCAAGTCCAAACAAGGTTGATACCAACACCAAAATCAAAGAACAAGATCAAAAACTGGAATGTTTAACCATCAGACCACTATCAGAACAGTCAGGTATGATTCTATATGTGTTTCCATGTGAGGCAGGTACGGTGCAGCACAACTACAAACAGTTCTCGTTCTGAAATTTGAGGCACAAATTGGCACAGAATGGAAGAGTTAAACGAACAGAACTGTTTGGCCCGATAGTGGAAAAATGGCTAAAGCATCGGAGTATGGCTTTGCTGTGTGTTGGGGGTTGGCACTAACAAAAATCTCAATTGTAAGTTATTAAAAGGATAGTTCATCAAAAAGAAAAAGAATAAATCTGTCATCATTTACTCATCATGTATAAATGCACTTGTTCTGCTAAACACAAAGGAAGATGTTTGTTATGTCAGTAACCACACAGATCTTGCTACCATTTAATGCCATTATTGGAAAAATACATGCTGAGGGTTTGAATGTGTGGTATCTGTTTGGTTACTAACATTCTTTCGAATATCTTCCCTTGGAAAAAACCTGAGGATGAGTGGATGATGGCTACATTTTCATTTTTTGGTGAACTATCTTTTTAACTGGTGTTTTGTATTTAGGGCGTCACGGTGGCGCAGTGAGTAGCACGATTGCCTCACAGTAAGAAGGTCGCTGGTTCGAGCCTCAGCTGGGTCAGTTGGCATTTCTGTGTGGAGTGTGCATGTTCTTCCTGTGTTCGCATGGGTTTTCTCCGGGTGCTCCGGTTTCCAGTCCAAAGACGTGGTATAGGTGTATTGGGTAGGCTAAATTGTCCGTAGTGTATGAGTGTAAATGAGTGTGTATGAATGTTTCCCAGTGATGGGCATCAGCTGCATAAAACATATGCTGGATAAGTTGGCGGTTCATTCCACTGTGGCGACCCCAGATTAATAAAAAAGGGACTAAGCCGAAAAGAAAATGAATGAATGAATGGTCTTGTATTTAGGGAAGCGTAGAGCTGCCACCCAGGTAAATAAAAATCTGAGCTTTATCACGTTTGTACAATATACTATCATGTTCTTACAATATACTATCATGTTTGTACAATATACTATCATGTTTGTACAATATACTTTTCATGTTCGTACAATATAATTATCACGTTATTACGTGAAAACTTTATTGTTAGGTGCAAAGACGAAGAGTCCGCCTGCCAGAAAACTGGCAGTTTAAGCTATGAGCTGCTTGCAACATGGCCACAAACGTGGATAGCCCACTATTGAGATTTCTACGGAATCGTTGTGTACCCGAAGAATGTCTCCAAGGGATGCAAGAACATGCAAGTGCTGTCGTTACTGGAAAATGAGTCAAATAGCATGGTGAATGTCTGAGGGCCCGGGCGAGTTTGAACCCACTACCTCCCGGGTGATATAGTCAGGCGTGCTAACCGGTCAGCCAAAGGGATATCCCTGTTGCCAAGCAGCCAGGGCGCCTGAACAATCCGAGGTGACAGTGACGGGATGTCCGTTCTAGTCACATTTCTCCCCCCATTTTTTACACGCATGTCTTCGTGCGCCGCCCAGGGTTCTTCCGTACTCTTCGTCTTTGCACCTGACAATAAAGTTTTCACGAAATAACGTGATAATTATATTGTACAAACATGATATTATATTGTACAAACGTGAAAAGTATATTGTACAAACGTGATAGTATATTGTAAGAACGTGATAGTATATTGTACAAACGTGAAAAGTGTATTATACAAACGTGATATTATATTGTAAGAACATGAAAAGTATATTGTACAAACGTGATAAAGCTCAGATTTTTATTTTTACCTAGGTGGCAGCTCTACGCTTCCGTATGTATTTACTTAAGTGTTTTGAGATATAAAGTTATTGTTAAAGTACTACTAATTGTGAGTAAAGTCTGAACTGTGAGATGAAATTGGGTCACACTTTATTTTGATGGTCCGTTTGTTGAATTTTATGTTACATTGTGACATTCTCATTAGATTATAAGTAGACTGTTAGGTTGGGGTTGGGGGTAGGGTTAGTGTAAGTTGACATGTACTTGCAAAGTTTCTTATAGTCAGTTAAATGTCTGTTGAATGTCAGTATCAACTGATATTAAGCAGACAGTCTACTAATATTCAAATGGACCATCAAGATAAAGTGTTACCTTCATGTCATATTTGGAACACATGTGGAACATGGCTTTGGGAAATTTTCATGTGAAAAAAGTTATCATCACATTTTTTTTAAACCATGTTTTACATGTTACACGTGTTCCAAATATGACTTTAACATGATATTGCTCATGTGAAGCTTGTATGCTCACATGTTTTGCTTTTGTTTATTTTAAGTAGGTAAGATATAAAAATTAAGTTGTTGATACAGTAAAGGATTACATTTTCTTACAGAACTGTGGATTTAAAATGTGTGTGTGTATGTGTGTGTCTGTGTGTGTTGGTTGAGGGTTGGTGCTGCATGCTCACATGCTTCCTGCGTCAAACTCATTCCAATGGCTTGGTTTCCCAAAGCCCGCTTTCACCCTTGGCTATCTGGTAAAGGTCGAAGCGTTCGTGGATGTTAGCCGTTACCCTGCTATGCCTGCCATTTTAATAGCATGCGTTGGGGTCAGAGGGCAGCGAGCAGGATTCAGTTTTCATAGCCCGTATCGCACAGCCGGGTCTGTCGGTGTCTGTACGCGAGCTGCTCTTCGCATTCAGCCATGACAGGCCTGGTGTAATTGGCTCAGGGAGGTGAATCCATAATCGCGTGAGTGGCACGTTCCTCGCTACATTTTGACATCAAAGGTGAGGGAGAGGGTGCGTGTCACAAGTTGCCATAAGGAGTAACCTTGTTAGAGGCCAGAGCGAGGTGTTTCTGCTTTTGCCTTCAAATTGCGTGGCGCTATAAAGTGAGAATATTTAGGGGGACTTAAATTTCTGCCCGCATCTGTTGATTTGCTGTATGAATACACAAGCCGTTGACTTGGGTAGGTTCGCATATAGAAAAGCCCACACAGAGAGCGTATAGTTCCATATGGCGAAGCTGGACTTGTCTTTCTCCTGGCCGAGACATTTGAAAAGAAACGCGACGTTCCTCAGAATTTCAGTCTCCACTGCAGCACACAGATGGTTATTATGGAGCTCCACATAAATTGATTATGTTGGAAATTAACTGTTGCTGTCAAAGGCAGCCGCCAAACCTGTCCCAGTGTGTCCCTCTGCCCGCTGATGCATAGGATCCAGCTGATGAACCAGATGTTGCGTCGAGCTCTTCATTTTAAGGTCAGCGCAGACGTGCTATGGCGGTCCTTCCTCCTCATCTCGCTTTGTTTGCTAGGCTTGTTAGCCTCGTGTGTTTGTCAGAGTCGGCTAGTGTTTCTCTGCAAAAGAGTTGAGATTGAAGAGCAATCGGATGTCTATGTAGCAGATGTGCAACTCTAGTGCATATTAGAGTATGCAAACACATCATCCCATCACTGTCTGTCATCAGTTGCTGTTGATTTCATGGAAACTTTTGTCATGCCTGAACATTTGAAATGCATTTATACCATATGTAACTCTGAGAAATCACTCAGAAGTATGCGTTAAGGTAGAAATGCTGTTTGATACAGTAGTTAAGTTTGTGGGTCGGCTAGCTATACTGTAAAAAAAGAAATCTGTTAATTAACGGTTAAGAATTGCATTATGCAAGGCAAGGCAAGTTTATTCATATATAGCACATTTCATACACAGTGGCAATTCAACGTGCTTTACATAAACAAATAAACGAGACAAGTATAAAAGATAAAAACAAATAATAAAAGTGATTAAAAACTATTTAAAATGTGTTAAAACAGGTTATAAAAGAGTGAAAAGGGGAAAAAAAGAAAGACGTGCGATCTGTCGGACGTAGCACAGTGCTCATTCTGTAAAGGCACAGCTAAACAGATGTGTTTTAAGTCTTGATTTGAACGAAGCTGAATCCGGCAGTGGGGGGTGCAGTAGCTGAAGGTGGATTCTATGATCCTAATGATCTGAGTGATCTGTTAGCATATCTGTAATGTATTGAGGTACTTGGCCATTTAGTGATTTATAGACAAGTAATAATACTTTAAAATCTATTCTGAATGTACTGTAACTGGGAGCCAGAGTAGAGACCTGAGGACAGGTGCTCTGATTTTCTGGTTCTTCTCAGAATCCTGGCAGCAGCGTTCTGGATGAGCTGCAACAGTTTGACTGTCTTTTTAGGATGGCCAGTGAGGAGTCCATTATACTACTCCACCCTGCTGCTGATAAAAGCATGAACAAGTTTCTCTAAGTCTTCACTGGAAACAAAGCATATAATTCTTGCAATGTTTTTGAGATGAAGGTATGCTGATTTAGTTACTGCTTTGACATGACTACTGAAACTCATATCTGACTCCAAAATCACACTAAGATTCTTGACCTTATTTTACATTTATTTTTATTATTATTACTATTTAATTTATTTTTATTATTTATTTTTGCGATGTTGATCTCTCCTCTGTCAACTTTTGATGTTGAAAGCTCAACTCTACAGTTTAACAAAGTGACTTTTAAAGACATTTTAGTAGTTTAAAATAATATAATGTAAAATAAATACACTGTAAAAAGCGATCATTTGTCTTTACTTAAAAAAAAGAGTAAACTCATTGCCTCATAATTATTAAGTAAACAAACTATGTGCATACTAAAAGTTAAGTCAGTGGGTTTACTGATATTTTGAAATCAAATCAACTTGTTGGTTTTAAGGCAACTGGTTTACTCACTATTTTAGTTATTAATTGCTTTTCACAATGTAATATAGAGAGGAACAAGTCTGAAAAATAACAGAAAATGTACTGGCAGTTTAATATACAACAACAATCCAGACAGTATATCACTTTAAATGATTAAAAATGTTAATAAAAGTCACTTTTTTTAACTTTTCAAGGTTAAGCATTGTTGAAAGAAAGATTAATGCCCCATAAATCAATTCAAAAGCATAAATAAAAAAAGGGGGAAAAATTATAATGATAATTTATATATGAATCACAAAATACGGAAAACTAATTTACAGACATTTTTATAGTGTTTGCTGTATATATGTTTTTCTAGCTAAATAAAAATTGTTAATCAGTTAGGTAATTAATTCTTATGTTTAATTATTAGCTAATTGTCATTTTCACAAACCTCATGGATAGAGCAGCATTCATCATATTAAACCCTTTCCAATTAGGGATGGTATAATATACAAGTATACTACTAATAAAAGAGATTGTTTAAAAAGAAAGACAGAAATATCATCATCATTTGGGGTAAATTTGGGGTGTCACAATTCTTGTGTTTTCAATGAATGTCATGAATTTCCTATTGCGCAGCCTCTAGTTGTAAGAGAAAAGGAAAATGAAATCAAAATTTACAATGAAATTGGATAACCTTTCACAGCTGACAATTTGTAAAAAAAAAAAATAATAAATAAAAATAAATAAATAAAGGCCAATAAATTATATTTCTGATAAGTGAAACTTCAATCAAATGCATATTAAAAGTAAATTGATTGTCCAAATGAAGGTTGTCAATTATATTGTTGAGCCAATAGGTGGTGACAACTAATCATTGTCACAATGATTGTCACTGAATAATTCTTCAAAACGCATAATTTATTTTTAATGGTTTTGTATTTTTGTTTATAAGTTTGTAATCTTCCCCTATGGATAAAATACCTGGCCAAAGCATATCCTGGTAAGGTAGGTTTTGGCACATGGCTGCTGCTGGTCAGCAAATAACAAGTACATGACCAGCTTAAACCAGCAGCCGTGTACCTTACCAGCATATTCTCTTTACTTTCAGCAAGAAGGACGCTGGTTTGAGTACCATTGTCCATTAGTTTTCATTTGTTTGCAATTTGAATGTTCTCCCTGTGTTGGCGTGGGTTTCCTCCGGGTGCTCGGGTTTCCCCCACAGTCTAAAACCGTGCTGTAGGTGAATTGCATAAACAAAATTGGTACGTAGTATGAGTGCACGTGTGGATGCAAGAGTGTATAGGTATTTCCCAGTACTTGGTTGCAGCTTGATCTGCTGCGTAATAGTTGCTGGAATAGTTGGCGGTTCATTCCGCTGTGGTGACCCCTGATAAATAAGGGACTAAGCCAAAGGAAAATGAATGAATGAATAATGTATTATTATTATGTATCAATAATGTAATATAATAATGTAATGTTCTTCGAAGTGTAATAGTTTATTGTGCAGAAGACTGTCTTGTTCCAAGCTCATAACATTACTCATACCAGTACTTATATGGTGAACCACTCACAGAAATAATGAGCAGTTCTGAAACAAAAATGTCACACTCCGCAGCTTTAAAAAGCGAGATCTATGCAGTCCATCCGTCTATTCGTACCTCAAAATACCTACGCAAGTCCGTCATGAAAAGCAAACCTTTCTTGTCAGTGTTTCTCCTCCTCACACCTAAAATATCACAGCCGAACAGCCATCTGCAGAACGCATTCCAGCCTTTTAGCAAGCCTGCCTTTATCTCTGATTGGGGAGCGCAGGCTACGCTCGCCACGTCTGGCAAAAGATGGAGTCCAGGCGCATGAATATGGATGCTGTCAGGTGTAAAAGAGTGGGGCTCTGTGATGCAGTGCTGTCTGTGACACATCCTCTGCTCAGCTCCCTGCTCCAATCACACCCCAGATGTACCAGGACTGCTGCTGCTGTCACTCAATCTGCGGCCCACGAGTGTCTGCCAGCAGCAGGAGCCTCGGTCCATGAAGCCCAGCGCTGACAGAATAACACACAAAAGAGCCGTCCTCAGTTTGGCTTTCCAAGAGCTACAGGGGTCCCCTTTTAAAAGAAATTAATGGGGGATGTTGATCAAATTAAGCCTCATTCGTCATGAAAAAGCGCTCAGTGTTTGTTGATGCAATGCATCTAATATGAAAGGGTTTTCTTTTTCTGTAGTTTGTGAATGGGGAGGAATTAGATGCAGTTTCGTTAGGATTAGCTTGATGCAAACTAATAGAGACTATTATCTTATTTAGATGCATTAGTGTAAAGAAAAAGATGTATGTATGTATTTTAAAACACAATACACACATTTACTCTTAATCTAAATCTTAACTAACTCTTAACCGCTTAATTATTATATATAATATGAATTATTAATTATTATATATAATATAAATATGTATTAGGTTATACGTACTGCAATTGTACATTGTTTTGTTTCCTTTTGGGAGTATGTTGTCGTATGTTGTATTTTGCTGTATTTTTGCACTGTCGTTGTATTTG
>CAIGQQ010038941.1:3242715-3255820 GCA_903798035.1 Danio albolineatus | reverse complement strand
TGTCGTATGTTGTATTTTGCTGTATTTTTGCACTGTCGTTGTATTTGCACTGTCTGTATTTTTGCACTGTCATTGTATTTGCACTGTCTGTATTTTTGCACTGTCGTTGTATTTGCACTTTCTGTATTTTTGCACTGTCGTTTTATTTGCACTGTCTGTATTTTTGCACTGTCGTTTTATTTGCACTGTCTGTATTTTTGCACTGTCGTTGTATTTGCACATGTCTGGAGCCAGCACCTAAGCTTTTCACTCATCATAGCACACGTGCTGCTGATGATGTGACAATAAAAGTGATTTGATTTGATTTAATAAAAACAGAACTGATGAAACCTAAGGAAAAGCAACACAAGATTGCAAAAGTAAATAAATTATTGGTGTTATAAGAGCCATCTTGGGTATTTTTGTTATGCATAATAATGCAATGCATAATGCAATCCTAATTTAATTGCTTTTACTGTATTTATTTACTATACAGAATAATATGAAATCATATGTTTTATGCACTGTCCTGTAATAAGAGGTCACACACCCAAAAAATCTGTGTATATTTAACTCAATTCAAGTTTAACTCGTGTTACCCTTCAAAGTGTTGCTATATTTAATATGTACATTACTCACTTTATTTAATAACAAATAAATCTAAATGGATTATGCATGTGAATATAAGCTATTGAGTTCATAATAAAGTACACTGCTTCTGATGAGAATTAATTTATTATATCTTCAAGACTCATAAAACACACTGGTTTGATCACTGTTTGTACGAAAGAACCGGTTCGAGTAAAAAAACAAACAAATAAAAAACGGGACTTCCAATCACTAGCTGGAAATACACTGCATAATGGGGTAAAAGTTTAACACTGAAAAAAACAACTCTTAAATATACTCTCTTTCACACTCATGGATTAAAATGTACTCCGGTTTTAACACTGAACAACACTAGAAAAATCATAATGTATATGTAAAACTGGAATTTTTGCTGTGCAAATCAAGATGAATTCATTTATTTGATCATTTATGATTTACATAAATCACATAAATTATTCTAGAATGAAAATTTGGCCTATCGTGGCTTTATTTTGGCTTTATTCATGAGGGGTTGCCACAGCGGAATGAACCGCCAACTTGCCCAGCATATGTTTTCCACAACGTATACCCTTCCAGCGGCAACCCAGTAATTGGAAATATCCATACACACTCATTCACACACTACGGCAGTGACAGTGCTAACCACTGAGCCACCGTGTCGCCAAATGTGGCCTATATTTTCGATTAAAAACCTAAATGACCATTATTTTATAAAAACATGAAGACGTTGAATATAAAATGTCAGAATATAAGATATTATGCATGTATATTTTACAGTCTGACTTTAACCCTCACATTATGACATTTCAAAAATGTTCATTAATATGACTTATGTTGTCGTTATGATTTTGTTTCTCATAACTGTGACTTTATATCTTCCATTTTTGATGGTACATCCTACAATGCTTTTTTAATATCTCACACTGCATTTTGCAACTGCAACTTTGTCTCTGGTAATTGTAATTCCTACTGTAGCTTTCAAAATTGACAGAGACACAGGCTGTATCTGACATGGCATCCACCGTGGAATATCAGTGTAAGTTTCTAAAGAAATTATTTAATTGTTAAATTAATATCTGTATATATCACAATAAATACTTTGTTTTATCATGAATAAACAGCTTGCTAAAGGTTAAAAAATCACAAGGTCTGACCCAGTGCTTAATTTAACATTACTGGAACAAAACCAGAAAATAAATGTTACCTTGACTGGCGTCCATGACACAATTTCAGTTTTGCTGGAACATGACATTACTAAGTGGTTATAGAGGGAAAAAAAAAAAAAGCATCAAATTTCTTAAAGGCCTTTAATTATTTTGTGCAATAAAACGTTGTGGGTCAACCATGGGTAAATAAAAACAAACAAACATGTAGCTAAGTTACAAACATAAATCGAATGAAACATTCAGTTCACTAACACCACTGACATTCACCACACTTCACTATTATCTGCCAAGTGAAAATGATTCAAGAAGAGCCCAAAGTTCCCTCTTCCATTATGTTTTCGGGTTGACTTGAGATCGCTTTGCTTCTGTCTCCCACTATCCTGATTCAGGAGTGCTATTCCATCTTCACAAGATCTCTTTTGATCAGGCTTGTTAAAAGATTTACTCATGGTTTTAAAATATATGTATATATACATATAAAGCTCACTGCTTTTAACTCATTCACATTCTCTCACTCTCGCTCACACTTGCACATGCAGGTACCACACAAAATGTTAATGACGGATCAGTTTAAATAAATACAGAATGCAAAACACAAATATCTCACATTTCCAGAACAGGATCTGGCAAGATCTGACTCAAACTAAGCACTGGTCTGACCAAGAAATTGGACATCTAATGCATCTGAGGGATTTATCAACCAGCAGAGTAGTGTTGGCCGATCGCAAACAAACCATTCTTTTTAACCGGATCTTAAGTGAACCGGTCAAACCACTTCATCAAATCAACCTGAATCGTTTGAAACGATTCACATCTCCAATAAGCACTTATCCACAAATTTCGTACTGTTTTACATGCCTGATACCCCGTCCGATTTGAAATAAACCAATTTCCTGAGTTATTCAGTTACAAGAACAGTACATGGAGATCAGATCTGAGAAACGGTGAACTGATAATATTGCACATGCATGATTCAGCAGTTGAACCGAACACAAAAAGTACATAACAGCCTGCTGTGACTGAACCAAACTTGGACAATTGATTAAGCTGCAGTGTGAATGAACTGAGGGCTTAAATGAGAGGATAGCCTGGCATCCTAATGGGAGAATTGTCATTACATCTTGCGTATGACTTCATTACGTTGTAGTGTAAAAGAACCAATGATTAGTTTTTTGAACCGGTAAATGAACTGTTCGAAAGATCCGGTTCGTGGTAAAGCTCCAAACTCCCCATCGCTACAGGAGAGCACAAACAAAACAACATACTGTCCGGTGCACTCAGAGTCTGAATTCACTCACTCAATTTCATTCACTCTATTAAGCTGACTAAATTAGTGGACTAATGTAGGGATTAGTGAACAAGCGTATTGGGGCGATTTCAGATACAGCCATTGTTTTTACTCACAGCTTTAACAATTCATTGGCCACTTAATTAGGTACACCTGTTTGTGTGCTCATTAAGGCAAATATGTAATCAGTCAATCACTGCGCATTTAGGCATGTACACATGGACATCCATCTCTAGAGGTTGCAGAGAGTGATCTGAGGAAAGAGAAAATATCCAGTGAATGTCAGTTGAAAAAGCCTTGTTGTGCGAGAGGTTCGAATTGATAAAAAATGCAAGGCCTTGTTACAACCGAGGTCTGCTGAAAAGCTTCTCTGAATGCACAACACATCCCAACCTTGAAGCAGATGAGCTACAGCAGCAGAAAAGACACCAATGACATCCGAGGCTACAATTCACACAGGCTCACCAAAACTGGACCACGAAAGACTGGAAAAAGACTGCCAGGTTTCAATTTGCACTGCAACATCCAGATGGTAGGGCCAGAATTTGGTGTAAACAACATTAAAGCACTGATCCATCCAGCCTTGTATCAACAGTTCAGGCTGTTGGTGGTGTAATGATGTGGGTGCTATCTTATTGGCACACTTTCTTCCTCTTAGTACCAATTGAACACCTTTTAAATGCAACAGCTTACCCGAGTACTGCTGCTGACCTTGTCCATTCCTTTATTAAGCAGTGTGCCTAGCAGAAAAACACACCATATCACAAAATTGTGGCTCAAATCATCTCAAACAGGTTTCTTGAACATGACAATGAGTTCACTAAACTCAAACAGAATCACAGTCATCAGACTTCAATCCAATAGCGCAATTAGGATGTGCTGGAATGGGAGATTCATTCATGGATGTGCAGCTGACAATTCTACATCAATTTTGTGATACTATGTCAGTATGGAAAACAATAAAACCTTATTAAACAACCTTTACATAATATTTTCAGAAACATTAAAGCAGCACTGGAGACAAAATGGGGTCCATCTTTTTAGTGGAAAGGTGTACCAAACAAAGCAGCTGGAAATTTACTAAAATTACAGCCATATCACCCTGCAGCCCAAGACTGGTTACTCACTGAAGCTAGTACCAGGATGGGAGACCACATGGGAAAACTAGGTTGCTGTTGGAAGTGGTGTTAGTGAGGTCAGCAGGGGGCAGTAATGCCCCAGTAAATGTGAAGGGGACACCATACTGCCAGTGAGTGCCTTCTTTCGCATAAGACATTAAACTGAGGTCCTGGCTCTCTGTGGTTGTCAAAAATCCTATGGCACTTAGCGTAAAAAAAGTAGGGGAGTAACCCAGTGTCCTGGCCAAAATCACTCTCGGCCCTTAACCATCATGGCCTCCCAATCATCCCCATCAACTGAATTGGCTCTATCACTGTCTCTCCGCTCCACCAATAGCTGGTGTGTGGTTAATGCACCTGTGGCTGCCATCGCGCATCATCCAAGTGGATGCTGCACACTGGGGGTGGTGTGGAGAGGATAAAATGAATAAAGCCCCCGTTTTTGAAGTGCTTTAGGTGTACGACTATACACAGTAAATGTGCTATACATTGCAATACAAATCAAGCATCAACATTTAGATTTGCGACTTTACATTACTTCACACTTTTTGTCTAGTAGTTGCAACTGCATTCTTTACAATGCATGAGTATCTTTGGACACTTTACATCTAACTATTGCTCATTTATATCTCAAAAATTACTTTATAACAAATTGCAATGTATATTTCACTGTATATCTTAAAACAAATCATTTTTACCCTTAGGTAGAATTTGGCTTTATACTAACAGCCAAGACACACATTAAAAATACTGTATGTTTGTTTTTGCACCAGCCCATTAACATTTAAACATCTCTTCTCTGAGTTTTAACATCAAACGCAATTTATGAATACATAAAATCTTTTACTTTTCCTTGCAGAGATCTCAGAAGATTCCCTTCATCTTTGTGCACAAATACAGTAATATAATTTTCACTTGAGACCTTATTATATAGTCTCATGAAAAGTTTTCTATTTGCAGTTTTTGTCTGCCTCATTTGAAATATTATCTGATAACAATGTTTACTTTTACTCGTGGGGCGTAAATAGGTTTTGATACCAACAGCCAGTGACATATTAGAAGTACACGTCTCCTCTACCGCCAACCCTTTGACATTAATGTACCTCTGCTCTGTGAATCTTTTCATCAAAACCAATTTCCGAACTCTTGCACCTTTCCTCACAGCAATCTCAAAAGATGCCATGCGTCTTTATGCACCAGTAATACCGCTTTGACTCAACAGTCACCTTATCGTGACCTTCATTATTTAGTCTTATGAAAGCGATTTCTCATCTTGCAGTTTCCTTCTCCCTAACGTACTTGACAACAATCCTGGAATAAGTTAAGCGTCTAATTTATGTCTTTCTCGAAAGTTTGAAAAGCCATTTTACCACAGTTTACAGAAGTTGATCTCACCCATAATCCCTTCAGGTTTTTTTTTTTTTTTCCACACTGCTTTGTGAATCACAGCCGAGGATACGGACGTCTATTTATTGTGTGTATAAAAAGATTAGAAAAAGAAGCTTTCTTTTCTTTTTTTAATGCGATGTTAATGGGATGCGACACAAAATATGAAACATAAGTAGCTGATGCTCTGCAAACCCAGATGGGGCCATTTAGCCTCTTTAAAATATATGAGAAATTAAACATGCTTGTAGGGGAGAAAGAAATGTGCTTATCTCATTTCACAAAGCACTCCTGTAGAATATCTGCTAGTATCCAGACGAATGGAAACAGAAGTGAAACAATGTCGAGATTTTGGAGCAATGTGCACTCATTGTTGCCTGAGTTAGATTAAAAATGAGAGGGGGATGAGGGCTGACGAGAGAAGGGGGGCGACGTGCGTATTTTTTCATGATTCATACCCCGCTGTAAAAGGCAAAACTCTCAATTCCACTATATCAGAACCAAACACCTTGGCTGATAGACGCTGTGAGGTGGAAAATAGCGAAATGAAATTTTCTGTGCTTAAACGGCGAGAAAGGAGAGGAAAAAATAGAAGAGGGGATATTCTCCAATCACTGCACCGCCATCCCTCTTTGTCCTGAGAGGCCTGTTTGCCATTCTGCACGATTAACAATATTATCTGTACCTGCCCACGTCTGCCGGCAGGCTGCACGCCATTGTGTTTTCGTCAGGGGTGAGCGCCTCGGGCCTGCCATGACACTGACGCTGGCCCGTCAGGTGCCACAGGGTTGGCTTCTCCCAGGTGGGACGGTGCTGGCATTTTGACCGGCTCCTTGCGGGGAGGGGATGTAGAGACCCCCAGCAGGAGAGAGGACGGGGGCGGCAGCTCCTCCTCTACCTGCCTAAAAAAAGGAGTATGTGTTTGGGCAGTAGTCCCAAAGGGTGTAGCATTTGTACAGTGTGTACAGAGCTCCATCTGGCTCCTCTGTCTGGAACAGAAAACTGTGCAATGAGACACTCTTGCTTTAATAAGCACTCTGCGGCTTTATAGAGATCTCAGTTTTACCATTGTCTCTCAGGCTTGCATGACTGATGGTTTGTTATTTGATGATCAGATGCATTTTATACATTGGCTGAAATTGCAAGTTCCAATCTTGCGACTATATATGCATTTCATGCATTGAGCTGAAGTAAGTGGTGCTTCTGGTTTTAAAAAAGTGTGCAAATGTCAGAAAGGGTTAGTTCACACCAAAATTAAAATTATTTTATAGATTACTCAGCTTAATATAGTTCCAATACTCAAAGACCTTTGTATAACCTAAATTATAATATCTTACATCTCTCATCCAGAGAGTACAGAAAAGGAACCAAAAACATTCCATGCGACTTCGGTAGTTTCATACAAAGCTCCAAGAACATTTTTAACACTGAAGACTGCAGTAATGATGTTGAAAATTTCTCAAAAGACTTTCTACATTAAATAAATCATGCTCTCTAATTGACTGATCAGAAATCTACTAGAAAAACAAACAAACAAGAAAACATAATAATGCATTTTTGTGATGGCAAAGTTTCTGCAGTTTTCTTTGTGGCATAATTGTATGGAACCATTCTAATATGTTGATTTGGTGATCAATAACACATTTAGTAGTACCATTATTATTATTATTATTATTATTATTATTATTATTATTATTATTATCATAATTATTGATATTACATTTTTGATATTAACTTTATGTATTATAAGTTCTATAATATTTTGTATAAATATGCCCGTGCCATCCCATCATCGCAACCTGATTTCACCAAGTAGTACATGTTCCTGGTTTTACATCTATGTTGATCCTGGAACGACAATCCAATCAGCCAATCGGAATTAAGGGATATGTTTAACATTTATGTTAAGTTTAGGCTTATTGTTTATTTAGGTTTAGGCCCTTCTACATGACTGCTATCCAAGTATTATTCCTCTTTTGTGAATAATTTAGTTATGGTTGAGTTTAGGGGTAGGAAAGAGGTATGGACTACATTTTCAAACAAAAATGATGTTCCAGTATCAACATATTAAGTAAAATCATAACATGCCTACCATCATTTCATTCATTTCAGAATTACCACAATTAACAAACAGCTCACCACATGAAACTTAGAATTCCTATTCAAAATAATATTTTTAGTCGACTGAAACAGACGCATGTTTTATCTGCCATTACTCCATGTAATCTATACAAGCACAAAATTCCACCCTTATACCAACATCAATAGCCGATAAAATGAATACCATATAGCTGCTTTCCTTGGCTTCATTTTCACCTTCAGCAGCTCTCATGCAACACTACAAGACAAACGATGCCATTACAACCAATCTCAAGCTCTCGTCTTCAAAACCTGTGCAACACGGATCCCTTTAAATGTACTTTGATCAATTAAAAAAACAAAAAAACAATACTCTTTCTCTATTTCTACTTTTCTTCTCCCATTCTTCGCCTGCACTTCTATTCACACAGAATAATTGACTCAGCTGCAGTCTTTGTGATATAATAACCAGTTCACCTCACTGAATAACATTTGAGAAGCTCAGCCCCAGCACAAAGCTAATTGTTCCTGAAAGAGAAAGAAAGAGCTGTGTGTGTGTGTGTGTGCGTGTGTGTGTGTGTGTGTGTGTGTGTGTGTGTGTGTGCGTGTGTGTGTGTATAAGCAGTGATAAAAGAAAACGTGACACACTCTCACTGCAGGCGTGTGTGTGTGTGTGTGTGTGTGTGTGTGTGTGTGTGTGTGCTGAAAATGACATTTATCTTCACAGCAAGGCCTGGCCCTCCCTGTATGCCCGTATAAAGGGAAGCGGCTCCCAGCCACACTGTATTTTTTCTTTTTATTATTACTTTTCAATAACTACAAGGTTTCTTTTTCTCTCCCCGCAGGCCCAGTCTGGGATCCTGCTGAGCTCAGATAGGCAGTGTTATATTCACACAACCTCCATTTTCCTTCTTTCTTTCTTCCCCATGAGCACTAGGGGTATTTCGACAGACAAATTCTCATTGTCTTTCTGAAATGTAGTTTGCTATTTCAAAGCGCACTTGATGGTTAAAGTTGAAAGAGATTTTACAAGCTCTTGATTATTAAACTACTGAAACACATCTGCTAGAAACTTTATGTTATGGATACGCAGTATTCAAAAACATACCAGTAATACTGAGCATTTTGTTTCATAAAAGAAGAAAAACGGCATGTCTGCACAAGTTGGGTCAACAGCATGTAGTTCCGACACTTATATTTACTTTGTTAACAGTGTTTAGCTATAGCACATTAATTTAAGTCTACACTGACTGATGTCTGCTACCAAAAACACAATCGTTAACTCATTATTTGCTGTTTGAACAACAATATAATGCAGTGAACAATATGCTTTAAACAAGGGGTCACCAATCTCGGTCCTGGAGGGCCGGTGTCCCAGCAGGGTTTAGCTCCAACTTGCCTCAACACACCTGCCTGGATGTTTCAAGTATACCTAGTAAGACCTTTATTAGCTTGTTCAGGTATGTTTGATTAGGGCTGGAGCTAAAATCTGCAGGACACCGGCCCTTCACGAACAAGTTTGGTGGCCCCTGCTTTAAACCATAGGTCTCAAACTGGATTCCTGGAGGGCTGCATGCTCTGCACAGTTTCACTCCAACACTAATCAAACACAGCTGATGCAACTAATCAAGGTGTGCAAGACTACTAGAGACTATTCAGCAGGTGTGAGTTGTAGGTGGTTGGAGCTAAACTATGCAGAGCTGCGGCCCTCCAGGAATTCAATTTGAGACCACTGCTTTAAACAGACAATCTAAAATAACACATATAATACAATATGCTTTGAGCAAGCACTGAGCTTAAAGTCCCTGTGTAATCAAAATTTTTTAGGTCAATATGTTAAGGTTATCTTAAGGTTATCTATAAGATAGTGTTCTCCGAAAACAGTGACAAAACCCTCATTTAGAAGATTTAAACATTCAAAGGTTTGTCAGAAAACAAATCAGCAAATTCTTTGATGTCATCTCATGCTTCAGTTTCTCATCAAATCTTCTGACCAATCAAATGCTCGCTGATATTTAATGTCCCGCCCCAGCTCAGAGAACAGTTCAGAGACACATCAGAATGCGGATCATATTTGCAAGTCAACAAAGAACATGTCAGACACATTTGAAAGCTGTATTTTAAAGTAGAGGAAGGGTGAGTCATTATTACTATTATAAACTGTGGAGTCTGATGCGCTTGAGCTCAACAACTCTGAATGGAAAAGCTGTGTTACAGAATAAACATGATTGGCTGTCTTTAAAAAGAGGGAAGAGCTACTCTATGCCCTGCCACGTCTTCCTGTTTCAATGAAGATTACCTCAACCATCAAATAAGTGAAGTTTATTTATAAACTAATTTCGAGAAGATCACGTGCTTATGATTGACACGGCTGACCCAGAGTCAAGCTAATGCACAATCCACCAATCAGACAATTCCCAACTTAGTATAAATAACCAAAGCATCTTACCTTAAGCCCCGTTTACACTAATGCATTTTCGTTTTAAAACGCATAAGTTGTGCTACGGTTACGCCATCCGTCCACACTACGCTGGAGTTTTCGAGCCGCGAAAACGGAGCGTTTTGGAAATGCTGGAGAGACCGTTTTCATTCTAAAACGCTGCTGCTCCATCTCAGTGTGGATGGGGGAAAACGAAGACGTCTGAAAACGGAGGCGTGACTGCTGAGATTCGCTACTCGATTGGAGCTTTTGGGTCATTGCGTATCCTTCCCTTATTCGTCAAGCCCCTATCACATGACTATAACGCCACTGGAAGACGACAGACCAGCCTTCACTGTAAACAACATGGGCACAGAAATGAGAGCATTGTTTGCACTATTGTCCGTTTTAGGCGCCATTCTGCAGGTAAACTCTGCCTTCGCTAATTGCTCGCATTTCAAGCGGCGTAAGCCCTATTTAGAATGCCGAGCGAGACACATGCTTCCTGTTTATACTTGAACGCGCATGCCCAGAGTGCGTGAATGGTCACGTGACATACGTTTTTGGTGGCGTAGTGTGGACGGAGATATGTTCAGAAACGCTGGGCGAAACGCGAGTGTGGACGTGGATCGTTTTCATGTTAAAACGCTGTTTTAAAACTAAAACGCACTAAGGTAAATGGGGCCTTAGTCATCTTCATCTTGAAGAATCCCCCCTTCCACCCCCTCTCCTCCCTTTTCCTCTATAGGGCAGCACGGCGGCCCAGTGGCTAGCACTGTTGCTTTACAGCAAGAATGCCTCTAGTTCGGGCCTCTACCCAGCCAGTTGATATTTCTGTGCGGAGTTCATGTTCTTCCCGTGCTTGTGTGAGTTTTCCCCGGGTCCTCCGGTTTCCTCCCACTGTCCAAAACATGACACATGAGTAACTTGACTTAAACAAAACAGCACCATAGCCAAATTCCACCAGCAGCATACCCTCATAGCAATTTATAAGCAGCAGGAGGGCGGGGGGTTCTCGAGATCTACCTGAGCTCAAACTCTCCTCTCGCCCTGCAAACGGGAGGGAGCCCCCAGCCCGAGGATCTTATGAGCTCAGGGTTCTCTCCCTAGACAGCATGCCAAACTAGCTTTATTATCAATCATCAGCTAAGTGTGAACTCTTAAAATTTACATTTCAAAGAACTTCATTAGACCCAAGTATGTTAGCTTGTATATTCATCATTGCTTCTTACTGTATGTGTGATTATTATATCACCAGCATTTATTTTTCACTGGCATGGATCAATGAGTTAAACTTCTGACTTTAAACAAAAGTGTTCATTTTATATCAGTTATTAGTCTCATGTCAAATCACTCATGTGCTGTTTAAAGGGTAAACTTTAACAAAAAACTAAAATCAAGTGTACTCACCCTCAGGCCATCTAAGATACAGGTGACCTTTTTTCAATTAAAAAAAAACATATTTTTAGCTGAAATTGGCCTCCTTGGTGGAGATAGAAAAATTTATATAGGCAAAACAAAATGAGTATCTGTGGCTCATGATGATGCATTCATGTTTTAGGAAGTAAATTGATTCTTCTGTGAAAGACCGAACATTGTTTACAACAATTATTACCTTTAATCCACAGCCTCGGTAGATGTTTCTGCACACATTCCTGCCAGTTTGGAGTGTGAACATCCTAACAATGAAAAACAAAAATCAAATCAGCTTTATTTTGGATGACATGAGAATCAACAGCACATTATTATTCTTAGAGTGAACTATCCCTTTAGGAATGGTGAAAATAGCTCTACTGTTTAATACTGTGCAATGACACTATACATGTTTTTCATTATAAAGCCAAATACATTTCATTTATTTGATATAGAAAACTTTTTGTAACAATATACTGTAATGTATTCACTGTCCCCTTTGATTCATTTAATGCATCTTATTGTTTAATAAAATGATTATATTACATTAAAAATGTCTAACTGATCCCAAACCTTTAAAAGATTATATGCATTTATGATAAAAATGAGGCTTTGGCAGATAAATTTACAGCTTCATAAAACCTGTTTAATGAGAAGAATTTTATGACAGGTTCTCCATTAATAGCACAAACTAAATTAGCAAGTTAACTTTCACAATTAAAACTTAATTACGGCCCATGCCAATTGGCTTCTGCAATGATTTATGAAATTGGCACGCCCCCAACTCAAAGAAAATCTCAAATTTGATAATTACGACATTGTGATGGCATGCGCAAATATGGTCCTTCCAATGTTATTGTATCACAAGTTACACGAGTCGTTCAATAGGCAACCATCCAAAAAGTGAAAATATCTCCCACAGCATTATGACAGAACAAGACAATTAAATAAGATGTAAGATGTCAATAACTTTGAATCAAACTTTTTAATCTCTCTTTTATTGAAACACACAGAAAACTGCTTTGTAAAACTCAGCCCTTTACTTTATTTTGTAATGTAATACTATCCATATTCAAATATACAGAGAGCAGAATTAAAGTATTTGTTTGAGCATATTTTATAATACCGCAGTTGGCTTATGCTGTTCTTTTTTTATTTTATTATTTTATGGGAAATATCTCTGGACCACTTTGTCTCAGATATTGGAAGCTTCATTCAAGCCTATGGGGGATTTGGGAAGACGTCCCTGGAGGTGTCATGCTTCTGTTGATTTGCTAATTTTCTTAATTTTTTCCCCCTTTATTGCTTGTTTACTGAATCACACAACAAAACATGTCCAGTTGGAAGAGGCCGTAAGTGCGTTTTTCTTCGCCAGTAGGTCTTTTTTGGCTTATTGATATGCATTTCTTACTGTTCTTAGTTATTTGAGACAGATTCTCCGCTCCATTTCTTTCTGTCCTCTTGTCAAAGTCAGTGTTTGTATCTCAGATCTGCTCCAGTCTATGGATTTGACCTTGTGGGATGTTCCCAGTTCCAGAATGGATGAATACGGTTCCCTCTGGGATTCCATATTTTGAAGTTTAAGATTTCAGAGTTAGCTGTAAAATAGGTTTTCATGGCCTGAAGGAAGATCTGATCTTGGAAGTTG
>CAIGQQ010038941.1:3212312-3227715 GCA_903798035.1 Danio albolineatus | reverse complement strand
GAGATCAAAACCATTGGCAAAACATCCCCCTTGTGGACATTTTTATTATCTTTGGCTGAGGTGCTGTTTGTTAGACTTTCCGTCTCAAATCTGACTTTACTTTGAGTATGTTGTGAGCCTCACGTTATTTAACATATAATATTTTACATATACAGCATCTTGACACATGAAAAAATACTACAGTAATTTATGGTAAATTCTATAGTGTTTTTAAACTATACTATAGTAATGAAGTTACTATACTATGAATTAAGCTGTTTGAAGATGAATTGAGCTGTGATCCTAAAGTAGCTGCTGTATTAACAACTGTAGTAATATAAACAAATGACTTTTAAGAAGTGCTATAGTCATATAACAACTCAAATTTAAATAACTGTAATTATTATAATTGTAAAAATGTTTAATAATGTCAAATAAATAATGCAAAATTAGATTTAAATGAGTAAATGCAAACTTATTAGCACTTAATACAAGAAAGCGGAAAGTTGTATTAGTTAATGTTAGTTAATGCATTTACTACCATAAATAAACAATGAACAATACATTTACTACAGTATTTGTTCATGCTAGTTAACATTAGTTAATGAAAATACAGTTGTTCATAGTTTAACTCACGGTGCTTTAACTAATGATAACAAACATGATTTTGGACATTAATAATGCATTAGTAAATGTTCAACTATGATTAACAAATGCTGTACAAGTGTTTTCCATTTTTAGTTCATGTTAGTAAATACATTAACTAATGAAACCATATTGTAAAGTTTACAGATTACATTTTAGGCTGTAATCACCCAACACAGGCTCATTGTGAAAACGTAGTCCCACGAACGTTCTGCAGACCGCACATTACGTGGTCAGAGGTACGTATGGCTGCGTTTCATTTATTTAAACGAATGCTACGAGGCGGTGTGACGCCATTTCTTTTCGCGCTTACCGGCAGACCGCTCGCCTCGTGTGGACGACTTTCCCGCTGCAACCAGTTTGTCCCGTTAACTCGCCATGTTCGTCGGCGGACTCGAGACGCAGAGAGGAGTTGACCATGATGACGGGGTTCGAGTCCGGTGAGGAGTGCTTTCAAAAAGCAGTTAAGACAAAAACAGAATCCAAATAATGAAATAAACCAGTAAATAACAGGGTGAGAATGTGGTAAAGTCTAAAAATGTAGTAAAAATGAGACGAGGGCTTTTATTTTATTCTGGATTGTTGGCTGGGTTTAGGGAAGTGTGTGGGTGGGTCAACCAATAAAATTTTGGTTGGGTTTAGGGTAGGGGAGGGTGGGTCAGTTGATTGGATGGTCAGTCAGTCAAACAGTCAGCCGACAGCAGCCTCTGGTGGGTTTATGCGAGAACAGCAGGTGTAAAACGGCACTCGCGAGAGACATTTGAGATCTCAAAAAGCATCCGCAGCGGCCTCTCGTGGATTTGCGAAAACAAAAATTACAAAAAGACGTACCTGACGGGACGTATTCCACGGCCGCCAGAAACGTACTCAGGACTGCGTTCTCAGAATGAGCCTGGGTTGCAATCCCCACAACGATGATCATAATTGTGGTCTGTGGCATTTAGAATGTGGTTAACAGTGTTGTGCAAGTTACTTCAAAGCTGTAATACATTACAGATTACTTGTTACTGTTATTTAAATGTAATCCCTTACCTTACAATATTACTGTCTCAAAATTGTAATATGTTACATGACTCATATTACTTTTTTAGTTACTTTCACCAAAATAACTCTAGAATTAGAACTTAACATTCTAAAATGAACGAACGTACTGCAGAGCAGTTTACATCCAGTAGAAAGCGATATGATGTAGCAGAATGACTGTGACCAATCCAGGCTACTAACAATATAGCATATAATTGGCAATGTGAAGGCTCAAGACAAGAAAGGATGACAGCCAGAATCACAAATGATCTAAGTCTGTTGCAAGTATAGTACAGGTAAAGTGATCATCTGGCAATATCTCTGAATAACTTGACTATATTCATAATATTAGACACTACAGGCCTATATGTAAACTCCGATGCCATGACAAGATGCAGATTTATTTTTCTTATTGTTGCCATTATTTTATTCACTTTAAATTTAAGTGGGCGCCACGGTGGCCTAGTGGGTAGCACGTTCGCCTCACAGCAAGAAGGTCGCTGGTTCGATCCCCGGCTGGGCCAGTTGGCATTTCTGTGTGGAGTTTGCATGTTCTCCCTGTGGTTGCGTGGGTTTCCTCCGGGTGCTCTGGTTTCTCCCACAGTCCAAAGACATGCGGTACAGGTGAATTGGGCAAGCTAAATTGTCCATAGTGTATGTGTGTAAATGAGAATGTATGGATGTGTTTCCCAGAGATGGGTTGTGGCTGGAAGGGCATCCGCTGCGTAAAACAAATGCTGGATAAGTTGGCGGTTCATTCCGCTGTGGCGACCCCGGATTAATAAAGGGACTAAGCCGAAAAGAAAATGAATGAATGAATGAAATTTAAGTGGCTCACAACACAAAACTGTCACACACAAAGTGAGCATGATGAACATAGCTTTCTCAATATAATGCTTGTGCACTGATTTCCTCTGTGGACAAAACTGCTTGCGAGCCCTCAAATATACGCTGCTCATGCGCAAATTTCCTCAGGCTCTCTCAAATATGCACTGCTCACACACACATTTTGTTGCGTGCTCTCAGTACACTACTCGCTCAGATTATATGCACACTTACAATGTGTGTCTTGTGTTCCTTCTTCCTTTCGTGCTTTTTGATATGATTTATATTGGTCCACTATTTATTAACATTAACCAAAATACTAAAATACTCCTATTGTGCAATAAACGTGCAATACTTTCTCCTTACGCACTTGTACACAGCACCTTATAACAATATACAAGGCAATACTTCTCCTTATGCATTTGTACACAGCACCTTATAACAATATATATTGCAATACTTCTTACGCATTTGTACACAGCACCTTATAACCTGTATATTTATAACAAATCTGTACATACATTTCAACACCCAGATCTTTTTGGACTGACTGCATCTCTGTTTAATGTCTATCGTCTTTTTTAATATATTTATTCTGTGTTGTCACTTGTCATGTTGTGTACACTGGAAACTTCTGTAGCCAAAGCAAATTCATTGTGTGTGTGCAGCACACTTGGCAATAAAACTGATTCTGATTCTGAAAGTAGACTTACATATATATTTTTTATATGTTTCCAACACTTAAAGACAGAGAATAGACATTGAGTGTAAAGAATACATTTTATTTTAAAAAACATTTATTAAACATCCAAAAGGTGCACCATACTAATCAAATAAAAAAAACATTTAAGCAAAAATATAACTAACGCAAGCAGAAATGTTACTAATAGAATATAGGGGGAAAACTTGATAAGGTATTATAGCCTACTGTACTATTTAATCTTCAAATAAATAAAATGTGGTCTTCCACATTGTTAATGAGATTGTGGAGAACATTTTCCCTGTCATCCTCTTTATTTAGAGGAAAAGCTGTTCCACAGGGCCCCTGAACACGTCAAATGGCATGTACAGTGTTTTGAACATTACTATAGTAAAGTACTTCAATGAATCTGTTGTGGTAATACTATAGTTGCTATGGTAACACAACAAGTGAAATATAAACAAATTACCCAGTGCTGTATTTTTTTTTTTTACAATATAGTGTATATTATTCTACAATTAACCACACTTTACTGTAGTAAGACTACACTTTGTATTTCATTTTATCAGTTCACTATTCTTAATACTACAGATGGCTGAAGCGTTTATTAACAAGTTGAAAATTATAATAGCCTAAAACATAGGCAGTATACCTAACACTCAAAAACACTAGTATTTATTTTAGAATTTACCTTAACCTGTAGGTATAAATAGTGTAGAAAGTAGTGTAGATAGTATAATCTCTGGAGAGCAAAAACACAAAAAGAGGAGGAAACACAAGGCACAAATTGTAAGTCTGCATCATCTGTCGGAGCAGTCAGTGTTTTGAGGGCACTTGAAGAGTTTTGTCCACGAACAGAGGAAACGAAACCGGCGCGTTCGCTCCCTCGCTCGTATTACATGGGTACGTTTGTCAGTAAAAATAACACCATATGCACTTACGTCCATCTCGCGAATGTACTGTCTTCTGCCATTTTCATCAATTTGCCGCTTTTCCGCGTTAGGGCTTAACATTACTGCGCGCACTGGGCTGAGCCAATAGCCGCGACCTCGAGCTCAGAGTCTGGAATCATTCCGCGCTCAAAGTAAAAAGTCCCAATAGCCAGAGGGAGATTAATGACAACACACGCCGCGCGTATATTCACTAAGCACAACCAGGAAATAGAACTGCGCTATTTTTATCTGTTAATGTCTTGCGGTCGAAAAGTTTGTTGTAACGGAAGCGTTACTGAACATGTACCGAGTAAAATATTACTGAAAATTCATTAGTAATGCCTTACACTACTGCGTTACAGGAAAATGTAATACATTACTGTAATACATTACTTTTGTAACGCGTTACTCCCAACACTGGTGGTTAATCTAATAAACACCATTACCTGGCATTATAGTTTTACAGAATGATATTTTTTAATAATGAAAATTATTATTGCTTTTGCTCTGAAAACTGTTTTTTACAGTTAATTCCACTTTACGTCCTGCTGTTTTGAATGTTTTGTGATGATATTGTATATTTTCATCATCATACAGGCCTGGTTTGATTGCTAAAGTTGCTTGGCTTTACATACCATTATTTAGTTAAGCTGGTTTATAGGGTCTTGAACTTTATCGACGTGGCAGTTTTTGACTGTGGAGGTCTGGTAAGAGTCCAGAGCAGCGTTCTTCCCTTTCGTTTTCCTCATTTCTCTCTTTATCTTTCCACACGCCAGAGCTTTTGGGGCTGCAGGAGTCTGCACGGCAGATGGGTGCCTTGCTTTTACATCTCACTTGAGGGATGGAAAAAACAGTGCAATCTGCGACCCACAATGCAGCATCAGCGGAGCCACGCAAACGAAACGGGGAATCGATGCAAGGGCACAGCCCAGATTCTTAACAATCCCTTTGAATCCCCACTTCCCCCTGCCCGGCCCTTCAAAGTGTGCCCAATGTTTTATTTATCCGACGGAGAGAGGAAATAAAGAGCCCGGCACAACAGAGTACCCCTTCTGTTTCCTGAAAAAGTCGGCCGTTATCGAGAACGAGGGGAGGGACGGTGGGGATTCGCACATGTCTTTGAGAAAGAACTACAAATCCCAACAGGCTCGGTGGTGGAAACAGACCAGCTGTCCACAGTTTTGCAGATCAGATCCCGTTGTCTTGATTATGAAATCACAAAATAATAAGGGCTAAAGTGCAGGCATGAGTGTTTTCTCCTTTGTTCTCGTTTTTGACAGAAGTTATTTTTCTCCCGTTGCCTCCAAGCTGTGGTCTACGGCTGCCAATGTTTGGTGCAGGACTGCATTTGTTCCCTCAGACAGAAGAGAAGACTCGTGGCCTGCCCTGTTTAAAGCTGTCATCCAACTCCCGCCTTGTGTTTTATTCAATTTTGACTGCGGCCCATACGCCTCCCATACCAACTGTCATCATCAAAATTGCAAAAGTCCAAAGCAATTAGACTTTTTGGAGACTCTTGCTTAACTTCTGTTGCATTCTCACATTATATTACATAAATGAATAGATGCACTGCTTTAAAGAAAAGAAAAAAGAAAAAAAAACAAACAAAGACAATTGTGTATTAAAAAGTTTCAGACTTCGCACTTCTAATTTATAGTCTGAATCTGCACTACTGTATTGATCTGAAAAAAAAATACAGAGAATATTATTAAGCTTAATATAGCTTAATATAAGCTGTTTCAAGTTCTGAAATTTACTAGGGCTGTGTCTGAAATTGCATACATTCATACTACAGTATATAGCAGGCTAAATACAGTATGTGAGCCAAGTAGTTTGTCAAAATTCATAGAATTCGAAAAACAGTATGTGAGAACTTCCCAGATGAACTACTACTTCCGGTGAGATTCTGAAGTGTGCATTCAGGAATGGGAGTGAAGTGACAAAACTGATGCAGGTAGGTCACATGATCATGACAAAATGGCGGATGTAGTACGTCCGAGTTCCATTCACACTACTCACATTCAACCGTCGAATTTAAATGCAGCACTTACTGAGTTGTAGGCAATTTAAGACACAGTCTAGCTAAAAACAAACTAAAAACTACTTCCAAAAATATTCAGCTTTGATATTAATGAGTTTTTTGGGTTCATTGAGAACATGGTTGTTGTTCAATAATAAAATTAATCCTCAAAAATACAACTTGCCTAATAATTCTGCACTCCCTGTATACATAGATGCCAAATTAATGTCTATCTCTATAGACTGTATTTATACACATTTACACACACACACACCTATATATCTGCAAAAGATAACATCAGATAATTTTGTTAAACTGATAATGCATAATAAACTGATAACAAATTAATATGTACTAGCACTGCTAATTATACAAGGTGAAGGCATTAAACAGGTCATAAACTGCAATTACATAGAAGAGCTCATTGTACTACAAAAGCAGCTGGACTGTGTCTTAAATTGCCTACAACTCAGTAGGTGCTGCATTTGAATTTGACGGTTAAATGTGAGTAGTATGAATGGAACTCGGACATACTACATCCGCCAATTTGTCATGATCATGTGACCTACCCGCATCAGTTGCGTCGCTTCACTCCCATTCATGAATGCACACTTCAGAATCTCACCGGTAGTAGGTCATCTGGGAAGTTCTCACATACTGTTTTTCGAATTCTATGAATTTTGACAAACTACATGGCTCACATACTGTATTTAGCGTACTATATAGTATGGAAGTATGCAATTTCAGACACAGCCCTAGTAAATTTCAGAACTTGAAATAGCTTATATTGCTGTCTGCCAAAATGAGCTTAGTGATACTGTATTAAAAACAGAGACAACAGATTTTTGAAGGAGACACAAATAAATCAGCTATAATTGTACTTTGAAGTACCCTATGACCAAAGTGGAACAAAAAACGACAATTTCGTTTTGGGAGGCAGGTGTTCTAACAAGGACACTAAACACTGCTGATTCTAGCATCTGAGAAGCAGAGAGGAACAGAGAAATGCAGAGAAAGAGTGTAGGCTTCAAGCTAATGCGTTTGCGCCGCTGTAGACATTACTATCTGTCAAGCAGATATTATTAGTTAGTATTGCTGACGGAGTGGATTTATTAAAACACACATTTGTATCATCTCTATTAAAGACAATAGTATTACTTCATATTTCTTGAAGTTAAAAAAATAGACTTGATGGAGATCCATCATCTTTGTTCACATAACGCAACGTCTTTGAGATAAGGAGGTTTAAAATGTTTCTAAACTTTAAACTGCTTTTTTTGAGGGATGGGTGAAGGATAGTAATTCCACCTAGGGTGACAGAAAGACTAGAAATGCTCTGTTGTTAGCTAATCAATCCAGTGGGTTTTATTTACAATCTAGCACAGTGTATTCCAAAACTGGGGTCGAAACAGAACTGATGTTGAAATAAATAAATAAAAATTTGCTAAGTAACAAAAAATTGGCCATTCCAAGATCAGAATCAGAATCAGAATCAGAATCAGTTTTATTGCCAAGTGTGCTTCACACACACAAGGAATTTGCTTTGGCTACAGAAGCTTCCAGTGTACATAAAGTGGCAAGTGACAACACAGAATAAATATTATAAAAGAAGACAATAGACATTAAACAGAGATGCAGTCAGTCCAACGATCTGGATGTTGAAATGTATGTACAGATTTGTTATAAATATACAGGTTATAAGGTGCTGTGTGCAAAAGAGTAAGTATTGCATTATATATTGTTATAAGGTGCTGTGTACAAATGCGTAAAGAAAAGTATTGCATTGTATATTATTATAAGGTGCTGTGTACCAGTGCGTGTGAGAAAGTATTGCACATTTATTGCACAATAGGAGAAATATTAACTGTTCATGAGGTAGATGGCCTGAGGAAAGAAACTTTTCCTGTGTCTGGCAGTTTTTGTGCTCGGTGCTCTGTAGCGCCGGCCAGACGGTAACAGTTCAAACAGGAAGTGTGCTGGGTGCGAGGCGTCCAGGGTGATTTTGCGAGCCCTTTTACTCACTGTGGAAGAGTACAGTTCTTGAAGTGTAGGAAGGGTAGTGCCAGTTATTCGTTCAGCAGTCCGGACTATTCGCTGTAGTCTACAGAGGTCAGATTTGGCTGCTGAGGCGAACCAGACAGTGATTGAAGTGTCAACATGAAGCAGTCAAATGTGACATCTAGGTTGTGTTTCTCTTTTCATGTGTCAAAATAATGATCAATCTACAGGCTATTTAATGTTATAATACATCCTTCAATTTGCATTGTCTGAGTTTTTCCGTTTAAAAGTAAATTAGGTATAAATTGCAAGAGTTTCTGTTTAGACGAATGTGAGATACTTCTGTTCCACTGCTAATTGCTATACTTTATTTTATCAGTATCACACATGAGTTTGGAACGTTTACATTTAGATGTTTTATACAATCAATGCATGATGTCAAAATCTAAATAATTACAATTTGTATTGTTAAGTTACTTCTGAAATATCTCATAAAACAAAAATTTCAAATGAAAATGTAATTGAGTAATTTTTTTGCAAAGAAAAAAGATGTTTACAATTAATGTATTAACAAGGTCATAGTCAGGTTTAATATAAACAAGGGTGAGCCAGTAAATCATGTATCGTTGGTTTACTTTTGCTGTGAACTGAAATAAGCAACCCAGACTCATTCTGAAAACGTACCCCTATATACATTTCTGGAGAGCACCAAATCCCAGGAGCTTTTTTGCAGTTTTTGTTTTCGCGAATCCACCAGAGGCCGCTGTGTACGCTTTTTCAGATCTCAAATGTCTCTCACAAGTGCCATTCGCTTCTGCTCCTTCTGCGCAATTCAACCAGAGGCCACTGTAGACTGACTGACCGATCAATCCCCCCACTCGCCCACTTCCCTAAATCCATCTGATGGTGTTTTAAAAAGCACAGATTGACCAGCTCACTTCTCTAAACCAAATTAACAGTTTTTTAAAAAAACAGTCCAGAAAAGGAATAGCCTTCACAGCAGCCTGATTGTTAGCACATTTTCAGATTTTACCACATTCTCACCCTGTTATTTACAGATTTTATTGTATTAGCCTCTTTCTGGAACCGTTCTTCACCAGACTCGAACCACATTGTCACAGTCAACTGTGCTCTGCAGAGTTCTCAAATCATATGACGTACGCGACAAGCCACTGGACAACTGGTAACAGCAGAAAAGCGGTCCACATGGAGGTAAGCGGTCAGCTGTTAGAGTCTAAGTTCGAAATAAGTAAGTAGCAATGTGCAATTTATGTTTAAAGTGAAATTATTTTGAAGTTCTTCTACATTTGTATAAAATGAAACCTGATTTTAATAGACCACACTTATTATTTAGATCAATTTCTGTCTAAAACATTGGTCTAAAATTGAATGAAAAGTTTTACTTTCGTCTCCCATACAATTTCTTAAGTACAATTCCCAAGTCCATTTTAAGGTCCTTAATGAATCCATTATTTATTAGTGTCCACAAGCACCAACCTGGCTTCCTAAACACGTTCCAAGCTACCCTTCCATAATGACTGGCTAATTTTCTAGTTTGTAGACAAATTTGAACTTTTTACGACACAGCAAATGAGCAAATCGCAGCAGGCACAGAAAGCGGGCAGCATTGTCAAAAAAGATTTAGATATGAGCAAAAAAGCTGACAGTGTTAATATGGAACCAAAAAGAGGAGCGCAACCTGGCATTCACTCAAATTTTGCACCTGCACCTTAACAAATGGAGCTCTCCTGTGAGCCTCTCTGGCTTTCTCTGACTCCATCTCTCATTTCTATTCAGCAAAAAAAACTCTCGTTCTGCCCTACACCCCGGCTCCGGGCGACAGTTTTGGGGTGTTTCTTCAGTTTGGTGAAGTGAGTAAGCCTTCATTTGGGCTCATCCCTAAGGTAGCGCAACAATGAAGTGGACCTGTTTGCGAACGCAGTGCCAGGATTGGTGGATGACACAGCGAGGAGTTAGAGACACCTGGTCTGCCTGAAGGGCAAGCGGAAAACTTCTTCCCCCTTTCCCTCGCTCTGAGAAAACAGCTGCTGATCAGCATCTCGCAGCCATCTTACCATACTGGCTCAACCCAGGCCATCAATCAGCCAACACCTCCTGGGTGAAAGAGAGAAAGAGAAAGAAAGAGCGATGAGAAGTACCTCATTTGCTTTGGCATGGGTGTTCGCTATACTTTCACATGAGTGTCATATCAGTTTGACTGCTCTCAATTTGTCAACTGACATTCATGACCCTTTGAAATCGCTTATTGGGCTGTTCTTTCCTCTGTAGATCAAAACAGGAAGTTTATGCATGACCAATTTATTGTAGGATCTACTGTCAAGTATTTCAGTCATTTTGCAACAAACAGATGAGTTTCACCAATGAAAATAGCACTAAATGAAAATGAAGAATATGTCTTGATTTCCCAGAGATGGGTTACAGCTGGATAAGGGCTGGAACAAATGCTGGATAAGCTGGCGGTTCATTCCGCTGTGGTGAGCCCGGATTAATAAAGGGACTAAGCCGACAAAAAAATAAATGAATTAATTAATTTAATTAACATAATTGGGCGGCACGATAGCTTAGTGGTTAGCATTGACGCTTCACAGCAAGAAGGTTGCTGGTTCAAGTTCCGGATGTACAAGGAGGCATTTCACTCCGTGTGGAGTTTGCATGTTCTACGCGTGGCTCTCCTCTGGGAATTGAATGAACTCATTTGAATTGAAGGGTGACGTGGTGGCTTAGTGGTTAGCACTGTCGCCTTACAGCATGAAGGTTTCTGGTTCGAGTCCCGGCTGGGTCAGTTGGCATGTTCTTCCTGTGTTGGCGTGGGTTTCCTCCTGGTGCTCCGGTTTCCCCCACAGCGCAAAGACATGCGGTATAGGTGAATTGAATAAACTAAATTGGCTAAGTGTATGAGTGTGAATGGATGTTTTCCAGGACTGGGTTGCAGCTGGAAGGGCATCCGCTGTGTAAAACATGGATAAGTTGGAGGTTCATTCTGCTGTGTTGACCCCTGATGAATAAAGGAACTAAGCCAAAGAAAATTAAATGAATGAATTTAAATAGAATTTAGAATTGAATACACTAAATTGACTGTAGTGTATGAGTGCGCGTGTGTGGGTGTGAATGCATAGTGTATGAGTTTATGGGTGTTTCCCAGTGGAAGGGCATCCACCACACAAAACATATGCCAAAGTAATTGGTGGTTCATTCCACTGTGGCGATAGTGAAGGATAATGAGAGAGTGAATTAACAAAAAGGTTTTAACAGCGTTTGTTTCAGTAAACATAAAATCAGGAAAGAACATACCAAAGGGTTAATCAGTTGGCGATATATAGAACTCTCACATTAGCAAAAAAGTATCTTCTTTTTTTAAATAATAAAAGATAAAACAATAAAAGAATAATAGTATAAAATAGAACCCCCAAAAGCAAAGCCAAATTTACATCGGTTTAAAAAAAAAAGTCATGAAATTTCATGCATTAATCTGAGCTGGTTAAGACTCTCATGCAAATTGAAACAGTGAAAAGTGAAGTTCGCACTTTGACTGCAGACTAGAAATGTGAACTGGGACGCAGTCAACTCCCAATCATGTCGCAACATTGTGCTCGCTTCCATCTGCAAGAGCTTTAAAACTTCCTTTTCATCACGCAAGTGTGCTAAAAGAGGGAATCCTGAACGTCTGTCTGTCTTGAATAATGGAAAGTTGCAGGAGGAGCTGGTAGGCAGAGCCGGTGACATACGGACCCAGACACGTACTCCGGCACACAACTTGGTCAGCACAGATGAGTTGTGGGAAAACAAGCAGCTGCGGGAGGAAGAATGGACCATAAGGCTCGACCGCTTGCCAAATTTCATCATCTATTATGGATTGCCTGAGAAGCGAACTCCACTGCGACCGGGGGCATGTCTGAATCACATGCAATCGCAAATCCACAGCGAGTGCACAGATATTAGAGATGTGCTTTGAGCCCGGCCCGGCTTTATGGAATTTAACATGTTACTACAGAATTAAAGGATTTAGATGGTCGGAATATCTTGCATTGAAATACCCCTGCAATTTCAAATCAGATATAACGCAGATTTACAGCCTTACCGGGAGATGTATTGCCTGTTTGCTCAGAATGATAAGTAGAGGATAAATCCGATCAATTTATTATAGCATAAAGTATGATAAAGAGCATCAGGGCAAATCCAAATTGAAAACACACCACACGTGTTTGCTTTATTTTTAGCTTATACGTTGTCCTTTTTGTTTTATAATCCTGAAAGAGATATGCCGTTTGCCCACTTTAAAAAGACAAAAAAATCTGTAACAAAAATGTGTTCATATTTTTTCCATGTTCATATCAACTAGCAGTAATTAGAATATTATACACTTTCTCCTTAAATAATTCTATTGACTGCAAGTGACTTTTTACTAACTGTAACTTATTTTACTAATCTACTAACCCTCTATTAACTGAGTCAAAATTGAGCTGTAAAGTCAGAACATTTAAAGCAGATCACAAAACAAAGTGTAATCAGAAATTGTACATCTGCGCAGTACTAATATTCGGGTTACCACATCTTGTCAGCTTCAAATGTCTATCAGAATGAACTACCACATTAAATAAGGATGTAAAAACAGGGGTAGCACATATTGCCAGCTTCAAATATCTATCGAAATGAACTACTACTTTATTAAACAATGTAGAAAAAGGCATAGCAGCTTCAAATGTCTCAATCTGTCATATTTCATCTAAAAAAAAAGGGTAAGCACATCTTGTTAGCTTCAAATGTCTATCAGAATGAACTACCTCCTTAAAGAAGGGTGAAAAAACAGGGGTAGCGAATTTTGTCAGCTTCAAATGTCAATCGGATTGAACTACCACTCTAATAAACAAATTAAATATAAAATGGATCAAAATTTTTTAAAATATTAAGGCTGTAGTTCACTCTTACAGACATTTGAAGCTGCTATGCCTTGTTCTACATTGTTTAATAAAGTAGTAGTTCATTTCGATAGATATTTGAAGCTGGCAATATGTGCTACCCCTGTTTTTACATCCTTATTTAATGTGGTAGTTCATTCTGATAGACATTTGAAGCTGACAAGATGTGCTAACCCTGTTTTGGTAGATGAAACATGACAGATTGAGCTACCGGTAGCACATTCTGAGAAGGTAGCACATACCGTCAGAAAACCGGCGGCGAGAGCGTCAACATTCGCTACACTGATCTTGTATTTAAAGGAGCCGTTGCAGCATTATCAGCAAATCACTTACATTCCCGCATAAAACATGCTTTCTAGCGTAAAATGTTGCCCACTTTTATCAGATTCATTTAACAATGGAAGGTCAAGTTGTTTAAGTCGTCTATTATGTGTCTATATGTCTGAAATATCCTGAAGCAGCTATACTGATTTGCTGCATGAAATTCCCCCTATTTTTAAAGAAAAAAAATATATACTGTATATAAAACACTATTGCACATCAGTAACTTGTCACTAACTTTTTTAATGTATGTCCCTGTAAGAAAACATTGTAAATTACTGGAAATCCGGCGGCCGCAATATTAAAACCCTTGGGAACAACTGTAGTCGGAACCAAAGTTCACAGTGACCGTGTTCTCTGGACTCGTCCCAAGTGGTGGACTTCTACATTCTGTCCGAACCGTGTCATAGCTCATTACCATAAAGTTGACTTGATTTCAACTCTCTTCGACGCCCACACTTTCGAAGATGCGCCGGCTCCCATTGAAAATGAATGACTTCCGGCTACTTTGATGCTCTCGCTGCTTTCAGTGTACGGTTAGATGTTCCGAATCCAAAACACATGAGATTTTTGCAAACACTGCAGAATTAAACCATATTACAGTAAAAGTTTATCATCTGTTTTTAAGGCATGTGAGCATTTTAAGAGAGTTTAAAGCATTTTAGTAAATAAATAATAAAGTAGTCTAATAAAGATTACTTTTATTGAATTATTTATATGATGAAGATTGTTCAATTCATTCATTAATTTTTCTTCGGCTTAGTCCCTTTATTCATCAGGGGTCACCACAGCGAAATGAACCGACAATTTATCCAACATATGTTTTACACAGTGTATGGCCTTTTAGCTGCAACCCATTACTGGGAAACACCCATACACACTCATACAATTTAGTTTATTCAATTGACCTACAGTATAGCGCATGCCTTTGGACTGTGAGGAAAAACAGAGCACCCGGAGGAAAACCCATGCCAACACTGGGAGAACATGTAAACTTCACACAGAAATGCCAACTGACCCAACCTGGATTGAACCAGCAACCTTCTTGCTGTGAGGTGACTAACACTGAGTTACTGTGTTACCATTGGTTTGTTTCACTTTAAACTAAATGACATGAAAATATGTTTATATTTCACACCCTTACAGAATCATCCCAATCAATCTAAAATAATTACTATGCACATAGAGCCATTTATATCATCTGGTGAAATTATATTGCTATCGCAATATATACAGTATATTACAGAGAGAAATTTTTTTTATCAATATCGTGCAGCCCTAATCACTGTATTTCATATGCATGACTGTATAAAACTGTTGTAAAAATCAACACCACATTTGAACATACATGACAAATAAAAGGTCAAATCTACTTTAAATCAAATCAAAACATCAAGTTCTTAGAAATGTAGTCATTGCTTATCCTGGTTATACAATTTTTTTTATTGTTTAGTTACTTATTTATTATTTGTTACTTATATTACTTATTTATTGAAAAAAAAAGATTTAAAATGATGATTAAAAATGTCCAGATATGCAATTATTTTCATAGATTTATTTATTATTCTCTTTCTGTATATATTTTTTTTATCTGTCCATAAAAACCATAGCTGCGTCCCAAATGACACACTATACACTATGCACTTATGCACTATGTACTTATGCACTTACACACTCAACAGCATTGTATATGTATGTAGTGTCATCCCAAATGGAACACTAATGCCTTTTTTACTTAGCTGAATTTGAAACCGTTTCCCTAATGACGTTTGATGGTTGCCAAACTAGTGAAGTAAATGACCAAAATACCAAATAATACCTTGCATGAGACTAACCGCATTCACCATCGGGAGGCGCTATAATCACTCTTGTAGGAGAATGTTGCTTTCACAGTCCAATATAAATAAAGCTATTCAATGTGTGCGCCCGATAGCTCCGCCCCTTCCGTTACGTGAGCAAAGCTGCGGTCGTTGAGTGCGTGAAGTGTCCATCATTACACACTTCAGTTTACCGGTGGAATGAG
>CAIGQQ010038941.1:3177875-3212302 GCA_903798035.1 Danio albolineatus | reverse complement strand
CACACACACACACACACACACACACACACACACACACACACACACACACACACACACACACACTTTCTGTCTTATACCTTGATGATCTTGAGTGAAAAATCAGAGCAAGCCCAAATGACAAGTGTACAAGGCTTCAGATGTTCCTATTTTCTTTTGTAGAATGTATAATACAGTGGTGCTCAACCCTGCTCCTAGAGATCGACCTTCCTGCTGAGTTCAGCTCCTACCCTGATCAAACACACCTGAACCAATTAATTAGGACCTGAACAGCGCTAGATAATTACAGGCAGGTGTGTTTGATATGGGTTGCAACTGAAATCTGCAGGACGGTCGATCTCCAGGAGCAGGGTTGGTCACCCCTGGTATAATACATTTTAGTATAAAACTTTGTGTAAACATTTCTACGTACGGCATGTATATTTATGCACAAATTAGTGCAAAAACGTGCTTGACAAATTAGAAAAATTATTCTAGTATGCTATAACTATTTAATAAGGATTGCTCACTATAAACAATGACACAAAGGTAAAAAAATAATTAATTAACTAATTAAATAAAATAAATGTAAAAAAATTAATGAAATGTAAAATAATGTTATATAAAAAACACACAAAAATGTTTAGTTCTCTAAATGGTTTGATTAAATACGAGGAAAAAAAGAACACAACTCCAAAAGTACAATCATATATAATGCATGTTCACACAAAAATGTGGTAACTTTCTATACAGTTCATACTCATAACTGTTCATAATTATTTATAACCAATCATATCAAATCTATAAATGTATCTATAAAGACACAGCAAACTGTATACTGTATTATAATGACGGTTATAGCTACAGTATATTAGTGTTATTAATACTTACTAGTGATGGATTTCATTTTAAAATACACAGGTTCATATCATATTATACATGATTTATTCAGTTCAATTCATGTTTATTTCTATTGCGCTTTTACAATGTAGATTGTGGCAAAGCAGCTTCACATAGAAGTTCTAGTAAATTGAAACTGTGGCCGTCAAGTTTTCAGAGTTCAGTTTAGTTCAGCTCAGTGGTTTAATTTTTACTGCTGAAAGTCCAAACACTGAAGAGCAAATCCATCGATGCGCAGCTCCACAAGTCCCAAACAAAGCAAGCCGTTGGCGACAGTGACGAGAAACATAACTTCACCACACTGAAAAAAATGTTGTAACTGTTGCAAACAATTTATTTGTGTTGAATTTAAACAAACAAATTCAATTTAATAATGTTCAACTTAATTTGTTTGTTTAAATTCAGCCCAAATAAATTGTTTACAGCCACCTAACATAAAAAATTGAGTAAATCCAAGGAATCATCTTTGAATATTTTTTTTCAGTGCAACTGACGAAAGTGAAGGATAAAAATCTTGAGAGAAACCAGGCTCAGTTGGGTTTGACCATTTCTCCTCTGGCCAAACTTCTTGTGCAGAGCTGCAGTCTAGGTATCGGTGGCTGGAGAACGCTGGACATCCATCGTGGATTTATTAGTAATATTTAGTCAGTCATGATTGTGTTTATAAAGATGCAGCTTGCAATGTTAAAACGTTGTTATGCTATATTTACAAAGACTCATTAGCAAGTTAATTAAGTCATTATAATACAGTATAAAATTGTTGTATCTTTAGATACATTTATTGTTATTATTGATTATAGATAATTAAATTTTAAATAAGTATGAGCATCATAAATAGTGTTACCAAAAACATTTCATCAAACTTAACTTTACCCAACCTTTAACTTTAGAATACTCACTCATACCAAACACTCTGCTCACATAACCCCAATCTTGTATGACCTCCATTGGCTCCCAGTCGCTTACCGCATTAAATTCAAAATTCTCCTGCTTGTATTTAAATCCTTAAATGGCCTAGCCCCCTCTTACCTTTGTAACATGCTTGTCCCCTACATTCCTACTCGCTCACTACACTCCTCTAGCGCCTCTCTTTAATGGGGGGCAGATCATTTAGTGTCATTGCACCCAAACTTTGGAACTCTCTACAATCTCTACTCTACATTACATTCCCTCCGCTCTGTAATCTCAGAATTCAAATCATTACTTAAAACTCACTTGTTCACTATATGTCACTCTTCTGATTGCTAAACTGACCACTTTTTTTGACCCAACTGTACTCTACATATTTGTCTCTTAGGTCTTGTTTTGTATTTACAGTTTGTTATTTTTGATTCCCTGTATGTTTGCAAACCTAATGTTGTCTCTACCTGTTTACTGTTTCTTTCAATGTCTGCTTGTATCTCTTTTTGTTCCATTCTTTGTAAAGTGCTCTTGAGCTCTGGAAAGGCGCTATATAAATAAAGCGTATTATTATTACTATAAAGGGACTAAGCCGAAAAGAAAATGAATGAATATTATTACTATTATTACCCCTCCCCCCCAAAAAAATACAAGTATTTAATTTAGAAATTAAACGCATGCTTGTAGTAAAAGTCAAGTCAATTAAATCATACCATGAGGCCTAATAAATACAATTGACAAGCTACTTCATAGAAGCAATTCAGAACTACCGTTTAAAAAATCTATTGTTGCATTATTATATTAAATTCTGAATAAATATCACAGCAACACAAGGAAAAGTCAGTATGTCTAATCTAAAATGCCACTGACTCCATAAAGGCCGATATATCCTTACAGTTCATTATCTACAGCATGCGAGATCTCTTGTAAGAAGCAGAACTAAAGCAGCGTCTAGAGTTTCTATATCTTTTCTGAGGGAGCACTTTGGCAGGCGCCATCTCCACACAGCAGTCAATTGCCTTGTAAATTACAGGGCCGGGGTAATAAAAACTGATTTGTATATCACCAGGAGTGGAGAGTGTGTCTGTCTTGTAAATTTAATTAAACAGCAGGTGCAAAATCAGGTCATATGGCTTTGATGTGCCCCATGTGAGAATGACAACCAGACAAAGATTCTAATATGGGCAGCATTTACATATTTTTGCATGGGCGCTCATACCCTGTAGTGTGTATCGAATCCCCCCCACCTCCCCCCCCCAAAAAAAATCAAACGGGATTCAAATGAACCGCCACCTCCAATTTTAATAGATCTGCACCCAAATAAACGTTTAAGCTCTTCACAACAGCTTTAATGCTGGTTAAACGCTCCTATTAAAGACGATTCACCTAGAGCTCATACAAACGATGAGCACAAAATTCACGAGAGGAAATATATAAAAGTACTCACGAATTGCTCACATACTACAATTCCTACCAGCTGAAAAAAATTATTTAAACCATCAAACAAGTTCTACACTCAAAATGATGGTTATAAAAAAAGGGCAAAAGTATTAGCCTTCCCAGAGTGTGTTTCCAAAAACCATCGCCAAGTTCGCAAGTTCCATTGTTACAAATATAGTTTGTTGATTTGGCATTTCCCAAATCCATCATTCTAATGAACATTCACAAACTGACGCAATCTTGTACGCTTGCAACTACACTCCAGAGCTGTAATTAGAAGCATAGTGCCTGGATGAGTACTATTCCCAGTTGTCCTTTTCCAGTGATCTTCATATTGACAATAGCTTACCTTAGTAATTATTATTTATTATTAAGTAGATTTTTTTCTTTTCTTAATAAATAGCCTACTGTAAATTACAACAATTTTTATGGTTCATATGAGATTAGAATGCTGTTAGCCAAGTGTTTTTTTTTTTTTTCTAAAGAAGTTGCTTCTCCACCCCTTTAAGAGCGTCATTATGGATGTTTTAACTAACTTGGTTCATACGATGGACCTTTGAAAGCAACTATGGTTGTTCATTTCTCATTCTCATGATAGGTCAGCTGCAAGTTATGTTGTTGTTTGGAAAACGCACTCCTGCACAACAAAGTGTTCTTTTTCAAAGTATTATTTAATGGATTATACATTTTTCACAGTATTTCCTATAATATTTTAGCTTCTGGTGGAAGTCTTATTTGTTTTATTTGATCTAGAATAAAAGCAGTATTAATTTATCTCTAAACTATTTTTAGGTCAATATATATTATTAGGCCAAAAAGTTTTTCGATTAACTACAGAACAAACCATCGTTATACGATGACTTTCCTAACTAACCTAATAACTTGCGTAGGTTAACTATAATTAACCTAGTTAAAAAAAAAAAACTAGTAAAATATTATGCATTATCATCATAACAAAGATAAAAGTAATCAGTTAATTTTAGGGTTCTTTATTTTCCCACCTTTTAATTTTTTTAAATCTGTAATTGACAAAGCAACTTTTCTGGAGATAAACAATCAACTACACAGACTGTCAGCACTATATGAATAGATCAATTATTATTGTTTTTTAACTATGTTTTTACATTACTTCATTCATTCATTCATTTATTTATTTTCATTTCGGCTTAGTCCCTTTATTAATCCAGGGTCGCCAAAGTGGAATGAACCGCCAACTTATCCAACACATGTTTTACGCAGCGGATGCCCTTCCAGCTGCAACCCATCTCTGGCAAACATCCATGCACACTCCTTCACACTCATGCACTTCGGACAATTTAGCCTACCCAATTCACCTGTACCGGATGTCTTTTGGACTGTGGGGGAAACCGGAGCACCCAGAGGAAACCCACGCGAACACAGAGAGAACATGCAAACTCCACACAGAAACGCCACTGCGTCGCCCACATTTGAACTTTTAAAATGCAAATGTTTCCTATACCAGTTATGTTTTTTTTCTTCTTTTTTTAATTTAACAGAATGTGTGTGATGTGATGATCTGTGTACAGTTAAGGATAACTCTCCTCTTCTCTGGTAAATAATAGAGATATTGAATTTGCAATCTACAGTCTGTGAATTTAATTATTCCATGGGTTTATGCATAGTCACTAAAATATAAAAGAAACCCCATGGCTTTTCTTTTCTTTTTTTTTTTTTTGGTGACACAATAAAGGTACTGCATATTGTGCATTATTGTCCACATCTGTCCTACTTTTGGCGTTTACAGTCATTCTAGTTTATTCTCAGTCAAACGAACGAGACACACTGTAACTGTAAACTCATTTGTGTTTTTCAGAAGAAAACACCACTCAACTTTACCAAAATACACTCATAATTATAGACATAAAAGCATCATTAGGGGATTGTGAAGACATTTCACTGGAATTTGGTTGTTCATTTTACATTTCATACAGTGGGGGGAAAAGGTATTGAACACATCACATTTTCTCCGAAAACATATTTCTAAAGGTGCTGTTGAAATTTTCACCAGATGTTGGTAACAACCAAAGAAACCCTTCCAGGCAAAGAAAACAAAACTAATTTGTTTACAAATTAAGTTATATGCGATAAAATTAAATGAGGCTGGGAAAAAGTATTGAACACATGAAGAAAGGGATGTGTAGAAAGGCACACAAGGCCCAGACAGCAGCTGAAATCTTTCAGTAGTTATTCAGCAACTCTGCCCTTCGCCATTGTAAATGAACATCAGCTGCTTCAGTCCAACATCTACATTATCCGGATGATGAAGATGAAATCAGAGTGGACATTTCAGCATAACATTTATCTAAAACACAGCTAAGGAGACTCCAAAATGGTTTTATTAAACACATTATAATCCATAATATATTATATAACTAATTTTGGAGAATTTTTTTGTTTGTTTTGTTCTATTTTCATGTTTGTATTGTGTGGGTTTACATCAATTTGGTTCAATTTCATGTCAACAGCTTCATTCCCAGGAAAAGAAAAAAAAACATGACGTGTTCTATACTTATTTCCCCCACTATATATTTATTTTTTATTTTTATTTTATCTTTAAGTCTTATAGCACTTTCGAAGCATGTTTATTTATGGCACCTTATGAAAAGGTTTCTATTTAGAACCAAAAGGGTTCATTTTACCTAAGAGGTCTATTAAAATCCATCAAATTTTAGCCATTAAAATCTGTACATTTTAATAGGTTTTAATGTGCTTTGGAACAAATTCCATTAGTCACCAATAATATCAGCAATAAAAAACAAAAATGGCCACCAGTAGAGACCCAAAGGATCATTACAGTCTCCATTTAAAGCAACACATAATTTTCAGTGCAGTGAAGCTAGAAATCATCCTCTTATTGGACGATGTGACCTGTGACATCAGTCCCGCCTCTGTCCCCACAGGACCCCTTTGATTTGATTTGACTTGCAAGAGGTGTCAGAGTCTGACCTGATGGCAACACCCATCTTGTGTTTTTACTTTCTACTTTCTTGCCTTTTTTTCGAGAGGAGGTGCTGGATAATTACCACCTAGGATGTTGCCATCTGTGCCGCCTTTTCACGGTCTGTTAACTTGCCTCTCAAAAACTTTTCTGGTGGCAGGGGCCACACATGTAAGAGAGTGCACATTCAAGCATCATTAAATCCTATGCTAAAGAGGATAGACTCTACTTATGGCTCAGAGCAGTATGTCACGGCGTCCCAAAATAGGCCGTTAGAAAATCAAGTCCCAAAAACGTAATAAGTTCAATGTGTTTTTGAACATCGAGGTCATGTAAGTGCGATCCGGTCCAGACCGTGCTGGCACACGCTGTACTTTCAAAGTCAGTCTGACCTTATCCACCTTATGTCCAGTTAGGACACAAATGTGTGGAATAAGTAAGGAAGAATTGACAATGGGTCGCTGAATTGTTAAAGAATAATGCGGTCATGATGTGAAGCCAATTAAGCTACAGATACCAGATGCAAAGACATTATTCGGATGATTTTAAAGACATTTTTCAGGTTTTTGTCAGTTTTTTTTTTCTTTTTTGTTTTTTTTTCCTTTTATTTTGTATAGTATATATTGTTCAGTTTTGGATGGACATTATATATAAACACTTAAATTGCAGTTATATAGTATAATGTGTCCTAAATAAAAGGTGATGTCTATGTGTAGATGTTCAATGAAGTGTATTTGTGTTAAGTGTATGTGTTGTCCTCAGATGTTTGGCATCATCTCTTCACAGGTCTTGAATCTAATGTATGTATGTATAAATATGGATATATGCATATAGTATAATCTTCCCTTTAAAAAAAATATTAAAAACTCCCAAATCCATTTAAAGGTAATAATCTAATTGATGTTCAAAAAATAAAAAATAAAGCTAACCAAAAGATAAAACTCACATTATTGAACATTAGATCGCTGTCATCTAAAACTCTCATAATATACAGTAATATTTTTAGTGCTACTCAGCGATCTGACTTCAAATATAATTCATTTGAAGTAATAGTTATGTATATTTCAGTGAACAATTTAAACAATACATTTCAATCTAAATTTGTACTGGCAACTGTTTATCGGCCTCCAGGGCACCATACCGACTTTACAAAAGAATTTGCTGATTTCTTATCTGAAATAGTTCTGGCCACAGACAAAGTTATAATTGTTGGTGATTTTAATATTCATATAGATAATGAAAAAGATGCTTTAACGCTGGCCTTCTTAGACATACTAGCCTCTGTTGGAGTGAAACAGCATGTCTCAGGGCCTACCCATCGACATAATCACACTTTAGACTTTATATTATCACATGGTATTGATATTGATAATGTTGAAGTTGTGCAGCAGAGTGATGACATTTCAGATCACTATTTAATCTCCTGTTTATTGTGCATTGATAGCTCTACAAAATCATCTTCTATTCACAAATATGGCAGGACGATCACCGCTAGCACTAAAGATGATTTTGTTAGTAACCTACCTGATCTGTCTAATTTTTATAACATTCCAGGCAGTCTAGAAGAGCTTGACACTGTAACTGAAACCATTGATTCCGTCCTTTCTAATACGTTAGATATAGTTGCTCCGTTACACTTCAAAAAGATTAGGGAAAAAAATCCGATGCCATGGCACAATGAGCACACACGTGTCTTAAAGACAGCAGCCCGGAAAATGGAGCGTAGATGGAAGAAATCAAAACTAGAAGTTTTTCGTCTGGCCTGGAAAGAAAGTTCGCTTAACTTTAGAAAAGCTTTAACGTCAGCCAGATCTGCTTATTTTTCAACTTTAATAGAAGAAAATAAACATAACCCTAGGGTCCTGTTTACCACGGTAGCTAATCTAACTAAAAATAAAGCATCAACATGCATTTCTCAGCATAGCAGTAATGACTTTATGAACTTTTTCACACGCAAGATTGATGATATCAGAGATAAAATAAGCACCAACAGTCTGCCTCCTACAGCCTCGTCCCAATTAGAGCATTGTAGACCGGTAATGGATAAACTTCAAATTTTTTCAACAGTAGGTGAGGAAGAATTATCTAAACTGATAAATTCGTCAAAATCAACAATGTCTATGCTAGATCCCATACCGACCAAATTATTAAAACAATTGTTTTCAGAAGTTTCTGAACCTGTTCTTAACATTTTGAATTCATCCCTACTCCTAGGATACGTTCCTAAAACTTTTAAACTAGCTGTCATTAAGCCTCTTATTAAAAAAACACAGCTTGATCCTAAAGATCTAGCAAATTATAGACCGATTTCAAACTTGCCTTTTCTATCAAAGATTTTAGAAAAAATCGTATCTGCTCAACTATGTTCCTTCCTACAAAGAAACAATATTTATGAAAAATTTCAATCTGGATTTAGAGCATTTCATAGCACAGAAACCGCACTCCTAAGAGTCACAAATGACCTCCTTCTGTCGTCCGACCGTGGTTGCATTTCTCTCTAAGTGCTATTGGACCTCAGTGCTGCATTTGATACAATTGATCATAATATTCTCCTTGATAGGCTTGAAAATTATGTTGGTATTACAGGAACTGCATTGGCCTGGTTCAGGTCTTATATATCTGAACGTTATCAATTTGTATCAGTTAATGAAGAGACATCATACAGATCAAAAGTACACTGTGGGGTACCACAAGGCTCAGTTCTTGGACCCTTACTTTTCACACTATATATGCTACCGCTAGGTGATATCATTAAAAAACATGGAGTTAGCTTCCACTGTTATGCTGATGATACACAACTTTATATCTCCTCTCAACCTGGTAATTTGTTTGAATTTACTAAATTAACAGATTGTATAGCTGATATTAAAAATTGGATGACTAATAACTTCTTATTACTAAATTCAGATAAAACTGAGGTCTTGCTTATTGGTCACAAAAATCTCACACGCAAAAACTTAGAACACTGTCTGACCCTTGATGGATTCTTAGTTCAGTCCTCATCTTCAGTCAAAAATTTGGGGGTGATTTTTGATAGCAGCCTGTCATTTGAAGGCCAGATTTCAAGCATCTGTAAAACTGCTTTTTTTCATCTTAAAAATATTGCCAAACTTCGACACATGCTATCAATGTCTGATGCGGAAAAGCTCATTCATGCTTTCATGACGTCTCGATTGGATTACTGTAATGCATTACTAGGCGGCTGCCCTGTTGGCCTGATTAACAAACTTCAGCTAGTTCAAAATGCAGCTGCTAGAGTGCTTTCTAGAACAAAGAAATATGATCATATTACTCCAGTTCTTTCAGCATTGCATTGGCTCCCTATTAAATATCGTATAAATTTTAAAATCTTACTGACTACCTACAAAGCCCTGAACGGCTTGGCTCCCCAGTATTTGCAGGAGCTCCTGATTTATTATAGCCCATCACGTCCACTATGCTCAATTAATTCTGGACAATTAATTATTCCCAAAACATCAAAATCAACTGTAGGTGGTAGATCTTTCTCTTATCTGGCACCTAAACTCTGGAACAGCCTTCCTAGCACAGTTCGGGAAGCAGACACACTCTGTCAGTTTAAAACTAGATTAAAGACACATCTCTTTACATTAGCATACACATAAAACACAAATGCTTTGGAATCCAAATCCTCTAAAGGATTATTATTCTGCATTATTTAGGGCAACCGGAGCCGGGAACACTTCCCAAAAGACATTATAATTTGAATGGCATCTGCACTCATGTTAGTCTGTTTTTTATTATTCCCGAGGTTTCCATAATCCTGGACCATGTCGTATCCTGAGCAGCTGCTGTGGTGGTCATGGAGGAGTGGAGAGCATGAGACAGATTCCTGTAAGACGATCCCTGTGACAGACGAGTCCTCGCATTGTTCCCGAAGGGCCAGCCTGTTGACCAGCCGTTGACCCACCTGTGGTCTCTCCATGATGGATGTCCAGCGTTCTCCAGCCCCGGCGCCATAGACTGCAGCTCTGCACAAGACGTCTGGCCATAGAAGAAATGGTCGTGCCCAACTGAGCCTGGTTTCTCCCGAGGTTTTTTAATTCTTCACTTTCGCCAATTGGTGAAGTTTTTTCCTCGCCGCTGTTGCCTCTGGCTTGCATAGTTCGGGACTTGTAGGGCTGCGCATCGATGGATTACTCTTCAGTGTTTGGACTCTCAGCAGTGAATATTAAACCACGCTGAAATTAACTAAACTGAACTTCAACACTGAAAACTGGACTGACACTGTTTCAATTTTTTATAATGCATGTGAAGCTGCTTTGACACAATCTACATTGTAAAAGCGCTATACATTCATTCATTCATTCATTCATTCATTTTCTTTTCGGCTTAGTCCCTTTATTAATCCGGGGTCGCCACAGCGGAATGAACCGCCAACTTATCCGGCATTTGTTTTACGCAGCGGATGCCCTTCCAGCCACAACCCATTTCTGGGAAACACATTCATACATTCTCATTCACACACATACACTATGGACAATTTAGCTTACCCAATTCACCTGTACCGCATGTCTTTGGACTATGGGGGAAACCGGAGCACCCGGAGGAAACCCACGCAACCACGGGGATGCAAACTCCACACAGAAATGCCAACTGGCCCAACCGGGACCTGCCCCAACCGGGGATCGAACCAGCGACCTTCTTGCTGTGAGGCGAACGTGCTACTCACGCGCCACCGTGCCGCCCAAGCACTATACAAATAAAGATAAATTGAATTGAATTGAATTGAATTCATTAATTTTCCTTCGGCTTGGTCCCTTTATTCATCAGGGGTCGCCACAGTGGAATGAACCGCCAACTTATCCAGCATATGTTTTACACAGCGGATGCCCTTCTAGCTGCAGCCCAGTACTGGGAAACACCCATACACTTTTAAATTCACACACATACACTAAGGTCAATTTAGTTTATTCAGTTCACATATAATGCATGTCTTTGCCAACTGGTCCAGCTGGGACTCGAACCAGCGACCTTCTTTCTGTGAGGCGACAGTGCTCAAAAAAAACTGTAATAAATAAATCTATGAAAAAAATAGTTCATTTAAGTGGAAATTACAAGCTTTTCATTCATTAATTTTCCTTCGGCTTAGTCTCTATTTCAGAACTCACCACAGCGGAATGAACCGCCTACAAACTGCAAGCTTTGACGCTAAATTCTGACACTGTTTACCATTAACACACTGATAATAACATCTAGTTTCACAGGAACTTTAAGGCCAATTATACTATAAAGCGGGACCTATAATTGCACACCATAGTACGTCTGTCCACCATTGTTGAGCATTCATGTATAAACATTGATATCTAAGAGCCTTGACTTTATTGCTAAGCTTCAACAATGGTGGAGATCGAATCTGACCCGACCGCCAACAACAGCAGCGTATTGTTGTGCTGGAAATCTGTTATTAACAAGCTGTCGGGTATTTGTACTGACAGATTCTTTGTGAAACCCTCACTTAGGAAGGCACGGTGTCAAGCTGAGCAAGTTTTTAATGAGAAATGCCAAACAAAAACACGGAGCGAGGAGGGGTACAGGTGCATGGCTGGAAGCGGTGGATGGCTCAATAGCCAGGAGAGAACATATCTGTGCTCGGAATCTCCTCTGATTATTGCCACACATCATCAGAGAAATGAAGCAACATCAACACAGGTGCGCAGCAGAGGGTTATGGGAGCCGGTTTGACATGTTCTGTGAAAACTCGCACTGTTTTATTGCTCGGGATGCTCGCTGTGCCGTGCAAAAATCCAACAGCGGAAGATTATTTGATATGAAGCAGTCCATCAAAGCTGTGATACAAGAAAAAGGGAAATATTACACCAGAGAAAGGATGATTGTTTTAAAGGGAAACTGCTTTTCTGGTTTGGAGAAAGAACTTGGAGCAAGAAAATAATAGCTAATCTGCATAGGCTACTGAAGTTGATCAAGGCAAACAAATGATGTTTGCTATTGCTAAGCTTCTTTAAAAGGAAAGAACTGAAGGCATTTATTAAAGAACTCAAAAATAGTTGTTTGTTTTTTTTGTTTTGTTTTTTGCTTCTGATGATGTACATTTGAGGGAAACAGATTTCAAGAGTTCACACCTAGCTGATGATTGATTATAAAGCTTGTTTGGCATGCTGTCCCGGGAGAGAGCCCTGAACTTATAAGATCCTCGAGCCTGGGGCTCCCTCCCGTTTACAAGGCAAGAGGGGAGTTTGAGCTCAGGTAGATCTCGAGAACTCTGTAGTAGCTAATGAAGAGATAGTGATTGCTCTTAAGAGATAACTACTTACTAGGAGCATGTCTATGGTGCCGATTTAGATTAGTCAATTAACTTAAGTTGCATGTTTTTGGACAATGGGAGGAAACCAGGGAACCCGGGGGAAACCCACCTGAGCATGTGAAGAACTTGTAAACTCCACACAGAAACGTCAGCTGGCTTGGTAAAGACTAGAAGCAGTGATGTTCTTGCTGTGAGGCAACAATGTAAACCATGGGCCACTGTGGCACCCCTCTAGGAAAGGAGGAGGAGTAGGGGTGGAAGGGGAGATTCTTCTAAACGAAGATGGCTGTGATATGGAACTTAGGGTATATATAGTGGCTTAGGAATCATCTGATTGGTGAATCATAAATTGAATAATGCGAGACCGGCTGCAGGCAATCAAAAGCACGTGATCCTCTCGAAATTAGTTTAGAAATAATCTTCACTTATTTTTTGAGACAAATTGTAGGGTGGGACTTTGTAGGATGTACTTTTTTTATTGGATTTTCAGATGTGGGCGTGGTTTAGAGATGTGGGTGTTTTTTTTGAGTCATGGTTTAAAGCCCTGTGTATCATGGGCAGGAAATGTCCTGCACGATACACAAAAAAAGTTTAGCATTTTCAGTGGAACGTCAGATTTAAATTTTGATTATATTTTGATCAGTAAGTAGTTTGAACAAGGATCAAACAAAAATTTTTTGAGTGTAGCTTGTATAACTTGTATTTGTTATTGCTCCTTGTTTGTCCACAAGATGTCAACACTAATCTTTGCTGTTGTTTCAATTGGAAAATAAAAACCCAAAACAACAACAAAATGGAGACGAAGCAAGAAAATTAAAAGTAGAGTTTGAGCTTTATTCTCTCTGCGTTCCTTTTCCAAGTGGGCCAACAGAAACACTTTGCCATAGATAATTTAAAAAAACTGTTACATGAAGTTATATAACAGTTATACAAAGGAAAGCTTGAAAATGTCAAAATGACAATAGTTGCTATGCTTTGATTGGTCAGAAACATAAAGCTGAAGCTTAAAGGGCACTTATTTTGAAAAATCTACTTTTTAAGCTGTTTGGACTGACATATGTGTAGGTATAGTGTATAGACAGTCATATTGGGGTGATATAAACACACACAGGCCTTTTTTTTAAAATTCAATTTAACAGCATAAAAATGGTGGTTTTCAGACTGACCGCAACTTGACGTAGGAGTGCCGTCCCGCCGCCCACCGAATTGATTGACAGCTGCGTATTAACATGTCTCCGTAGTAACGCGTATAATCATATCAACAAGACAGGACGTGCGCAAAGCAACCGGGAATAAAAGGTCTGTTTAGTTCGCTAGGATCATCAATCATCATCAAATGTGATCAAGAGTGAGTTTCACAAGTTTAACACGTGTTTAAAACAGTGCATGTTTTTCAATGAACTACAGCCATTTACTTCAGTTTTACTTCATCACCACATTTGTGTGTCAGGACAATTATAAAAGAAGATGCTTCAATCCTGGTTTGTTGACGTTAAATCAGGTTTATTTTGTATATTAACATAACAGATATCTATACAGCAGTGGATATTAACCTGTATCCTGTCACATTTGCTTGCAAAAAGAGTGCAAAGCTCAACACGCACGCTATCTCTCTCTCTGTGTGTGTGTGTGTGTGTGTGTGTGTGTGTGTGTGTGTGTGTGTGTGTGTGTGTGTGTGTTTGTGTGTGTCTGTGTCTGCGTGTGTGTGTGTGTGCGTGCGTGTGTGTGTTTGTCCGCGCTGTGTGTAAACTTTCTAACGACATTGTGCGTGACTCATTGTTGCAACTCCACAACAAACACATCAAACAATCATTGGTAAAGTTCTTACTGTAGTATTTCTCACAAACATTACGTGAGATCTGCTTCCTTTACATCTGTCTGTCTGACGCAGCCGAGGCCAGAGACTGAGGCCCCGTTTACACTAGTGCGTTTTAGTTTTAAAATGGCGTTTTAGCATGAAAACGATCCGCGTCCACACTAACGTTTCACCCAGCGTCTTAACAAATCTCCGTCTTCACTACGCCACCAGAAACGTATATCACGTGACCATTCGCGCACCATTCGCGCACTCTTGAGCATGCGCGTTCAAGTATAAACAGGAAGCACGTGTCTCGCTCGGCATTTGGTTATTGTTAGTCAACAAACGCTGGTTGAACGATGAACGCGATGGTAAAGAAAGCAAGAGAGGTCTTTTTGAGGACAGACAACGAGGTTGAGTTGTTACTTAAAGTAACAAATGAATATAAAACATCCATGGCTATCGAAAATACAGTGTTTACAGTGAAGGCTGGTCTGCCGTCTGCCGGTGACGTTATAGCCACGTGCGCTTGACGAATAAGGGAAGGTTATGCAATGACCCAAAGCCCCAATCACGTAGCGGATCTCAGCAGCCATGCCTCTGTTTTCAAAGATATTCGTCCACACTGAGACGCTGCGGTGGCGTTTTAGAATGAAAACGCCGTCTCCAGCGTTTCTAAAACGCTCTGTTTTCGCACCTCGAAAACTCCGGCGTAGTGTGGACGGATGGCGTAACCGTAGCAAAACTTATGCGTTTTAAAACGAAAACGTACTAGTGTAAACGGGGCCTGAGACATGCTGACAGGCACGTGGGAACAGTGGGCGGGAAGGACTAGCCTTAAAGGCACAGTACCAAAATCAGCAACAAGCTGTTTAGAGCCATCATACAGACTTCAGAAAGCTAGAACCAATAATGTGAAGGGTGTTTTGAGTTGAAATGTTACAGACAAATTCTGTTGACACAAAAGACTTATATTAAATATAAAAAAAGGGGTCAAATAAATCCCCTTTAACAAAATCAAATGAGAAGATTTTTTAAAAAAAGAGTTCAATTTATTACTTTTTTTCATCCAGCACTGGCATTTTCAATAAATTCCTCAGCTACACTACATTCCTAGGGTGTGCCCATTGATTTATATGGATACACCTAAAAAATTCTAACCCCAAACCCAATCGAAATGTGCAGCTGAGAAAGCTTGTAAACTCAGGTGAAGCACTCCAGGCATCAGCCGCTCGGAGCACTTCGGGGTCTGGAAGCAGACCTTTAGTATTGACAAACGTGACAGTTCCTCTTCATAATGAATATTATCTAGCCGCAGCTGTTCTAGATAACATACAAGAGGGCTTGATGTGTTGGCAGCTTTGTACAAACAAGTGAGCGAAAGCTGCAATTGGAACGCTTCGCTATAAGCAACATGAGGACAACAACTCAAACCTGGATTGTGGTTTAGCAGCATTGAATGTGACCAAAAAAGCATTAGCGCCGGCAGCACGTTTGCTTGCGTAAGCTGAAGGCTGATGGGGCAGGTCAGGGGAACGTGTTGTGTCATCTGTAGGCCCGAACGCGTCTACACCACACTATAGACCTCAATCCATCATCGAGCTCATCATCTTCTCCTAATTAACCTTACTCCCCTGTGGAGAAAACCCAGCTGCAACATGCCCTCGTCCAATCAATCCAATCATCGACAAACCCACAGCGATCTGTGCTTCACACAGGTATGAATGAAGGTGTCAGACACTCTGATAATGCCTTGCTGTTGCTGGACTTATTGGTCGAGTTCAACCTGTTCACAAAATCAGTTCTGTGGTGTCTCTAAAGGGGGAACATGGTTAGTTCTAGAATTGTTTTTGCTTTAAAAGGGCAGCACTTTATTTTGATTAGGAAGTTTAAACAACCCAGGCTCATTATTGATACTTACCCTTAAATACATTTCTGGACTTTTTCCGTTTTTGTTTTCGCAAATTCACCAGAGGCTGCTGTGTGTGATTTTTCAGACCTCAAAATTCTCTCTCGAGTGCCATTCATGCCTGCTGTTTTTCGCATAAATCCACCAGAGGCTGCTGTTGACAGATTGACTAACTGAATGACCGACCTATCCACCCACCCACCCTCTTTCCTCAACCCAACCGATAGTGTTTTCAAAAGCATCGATTGACCCGGTCACTCTCTTCCCGAAAATCCAGCCAACAGTGTTTTCAAAAGCAGTCCAGAAAAAGAAAAGCCCTCGCGGCTGCCTGATTTGACCAGGTTTTCAGATTTAACCACGTTTTCACCCTGTTATTTACTTATTTTATTTTATTTTGCCTTTTGTTTTTGTTTTATCTGCTTTCTGGAACCCTTCTTCACCCGACTCAAACTCCATCATCGTGATAGTCAACTCTTCTCTGCGTCTCAAGACTGCTGACGTACATGGCAAGCTACTGGGCAAACTGGTAACAGCTGAAAAGCAGTCCATACAGAGATCAGCAGTTTGTGGCGTCATACTGCCCCATAGCGTTCATTTTAAAGATGAAATGCAGCCATACATAGCTCTGGTTACATAATTCGCGCTCTTAAGAAATGTATATGTGGGTACATTTTCACAATGAGCCTGTGTTGCGTTTAAATGATGCACATGTTTGCATCTGGGATTAATGCAAATATTTTGGTTTATTGAAGTCTTGGATTTATCATAAAGTAGATCCTTTTTTTTTTGTGAAATACTTAATTCTTCAAATTTCTGAGTTTATAAAAACTCTTTTAAACCCTTACAATTAAACTTAATATCATTTGAAGAATAATTTAAGACCGGCTCTTGAAAATTAGAATAATGCAAATCTGAGGTAGAGATGTGGCAATGCTTTTTCTTCTATTAATTCAAGGGACTTTAGTCAATTACTACACTTATGTCATGATTAGTACTCTAATTATATTGTTCAGATGTTGTATTTTAAGTAGTGCTGTCAGATGATTAATCACATCCAAAACTGAAATTAATATTTGCAATATATATTTATGCTTATTGTGTATATTTTATAGATATGCAAATATATTTATTTTGTATATTTTCGTACACATAAACATTAATATATGCAGTATACATTATGTAAATAAACATGTATAATGTGATTAATTGACAGCACTAATTGTAAGAGATTAGTTGGAGTTTTGTCCTTTAACTGGTACTGTGTGTGGAACAGTTTCCTATGCATCTCATTCAATGTCTTTTGTTTTGTTTTGTTTTGTTTTGTTTTGTTTTATAAGGACTTTTGACTGTTGTAGGCTGTGAAATAGTGCTATGGAACTCTAATGTGGTTAAAACTTGCCTGGAACTACTTTAGATGTGCATTTATCTGAAAATAATGGTAACACTTTATTTAAATTCACCAAACACTAATTAAGACTATCAGTTTAATAAATTGCTAATGAGCTGATTAATAATTATTAGTTAGATTATTAGTTAGTAATGTGAAAGCTGGGTTTAGGTTTTGGGTATAGGATTAGGGATGTAGAATACTTTATAACTACAAAAAAAAAGAATGAAAAAAAAACTGTTATTATCACAATAATAAGCAGGTAATAACCCAGTAGTTAACAGCAGGAATTGTGACTTAAACTGAAGTGTTACCAAAATAATTACTTTAAATGTACATCAGCCAAACAGAATGAAACATTCAACAGCCCTGTAGTTTAAATAATCTTAATTCATTTGGCCTGCAGTGCACAAAAGCATAAAACAAGAAAAGGAGTGTGTATTTTTTCCACAAGCCAAAGCTGAAAAAATGAGCCAAAATAATTTCAAAAGTTACATTTGTAAAAACAATTAACAAGATGGAAGCCTGTTAATTAAGAATACACAGCTTTTTGCTTAAATGACACTTGGAAGAAATATTGTACTTTTAATGAGTTAGAAAGGGGATATTTTTGTTTTGAGGGTCATGAGAAGAACTTTTTTGGTACCTGGTGTAATATAGGTGGGCCCAAATGGAATCCGCAGATTTCTGAAGATTTTTAGCCCATCATTTAGTCTATGTATTTATTTGTGTAAATGTGTGTAAATTTGTATTTATTAAGTTTTTTTATTTATTTCACTAATATTATTGTGATATAATTACAGTAACATTAAAAATTTTCATATTATTTTATTTAAAATACAGTTTGTAAAGTAATATTTTCTGTCTTTTAGTATATAGGAGACTTGCTTTGTTTATCAAATAAGTGGATCTAATTGCATTTGCAATTGTAAACATTAAATAAAAGTAAAAAAAAATATATTTTTTATTTCATATTAAAAATAAGTTTTTAGTTATGATACTCCTAAAATCATTCTGCATAAATCCGCAGATATTTTTACAAAATTCTCCACAGAAATAGCAAAAAATGCCAGCAGATTCTGTCTGGCCCTGAATATAGGTTTTTGAGAGGACAATAAGGGTACAAAGTTAAAATGTCAAATAAAATTGTCTTAATGCATGCTGTTTACATGAAAAAAAAAAGAACTTATAAAGGTGCAAACAGGAATGTGTCTCCAACTTTGTGATCAGATCAACCAAAGTGCATCTTAAAGGAGTCATGAACTCTGATCTCAACAGTTACTCGAGCTTTTGATATAAAAGAGGTCATCATACTAATATAATATCCTGTAAGTTTTAGAGCTGAAATCATCCCGGTTCCTGAAACAACAGCTTTTATTGACACCAGGCCCAGAAAAACGGCAGATCATGGAATGTCTATGATGTCATAGGGAGGTTAAACACCACTCCCACATAAGAATATCAAAGCTCCGCCCACTGATTCTCACAGGGCATGGACAGATCGATCCATAGATGCATTCAGTTTCTGACTTGAACTGAAAGGGGAGTTACTATGTAGAAATGTTATCCAATCATAGCAGTGATCGTTTACTTCCAAGTTGTCAGCGCAGATCGCTTATAACATATGTGTTTTTTCTGAGACAACCTCAAAACTAGGGTAGACAAAGCTTTTTACTTATTAATTTTGATGTTTTTTGATAATATTTAATGACACAAAGATCAAAAGTGGACTTTATAAGTAGAAAGACTAAAAGAACAACAAATATGGCAGTTCATGACCCCTTTATTGCCAAATGATCAGGGCCTCTGTTGACTATCAGTTACTTTCCATCTACATGTCTGCTGGTAGCCATTGCTTAACACACGTCAGTGCTTAACATCTGTCAACACTTTATGCTGATGGTCCATCAACAGACTTTCTGCTGAATGCGCAAGTAAATGTCAACTTATTCTATTAACCCCAGCCTAACAGTCTACTAATAGTAAGTTCAATGACGGCCTGAAGTCACACAGTTTCTTATAGACAACAGAATATTTAAAGGGGACCAACATGTACGACCAGTATTTAATGTTATTAATAACTAAACTGACATTTTCAATTTACTATAACCTTCTATGTGAAGCTGCTTTGACACAATCTACATTGTAAAAGCGCTATACAAATAAAGGTGAATTGAATTTTTTTATTATTATTATTTTATATACAAGTGAGGGAAACATTTTTTGCACTTCACATTCCATAGAATCAGATTACATAACAATACAAAACCCTTCATTTTATTTACATTCAATGTGTTTCATTAAACAAAAACATTTCAATTACACAAACATTTAATTTGCATATACAATTATTAAAAAAAAAAAAAAACATTACTTCTTAATAATTTTAAGATCACTTAGCCTTTTTAACGTTAACATTTTCCCAGCTTAGCCATTGTGTTAATTTGAGTTGGATTATTTTGGTTTTTTATTATTATTATTTTAAACTATTTTTATTATCATTACATTATTATCATATTTCTTAGATTTAGTGGTAAAGACATATAAAGTAAATACCATGGTCTTCTGTAGTTACTGATGCTTTGGTTCCCTCACTTGGTAGACTTTGGCAATGCAATTATTATTATCTTTAAAAAATATTAAGTGCATTATGTTTGTCATATTTAAGATTTATGTTTTTCTAAGTCATCTCAAAATATGTAACGATCATTTAAACAATGATAATAGTAAATCATCATCTTCCTGAAATAAGGAAGAAAATCTTTCATATTTTCATCCAGAAAATATACTGTATGAAAAAAATGAAAATATTTAAAAAATGAGATCACTTCAATTTCATTTACTATGAGAAGTGTGTAAATCAAATATTAATTATATAAGGGAGGAAAACTGATGGCTAATTAATATTTAAGGTGATAATGAAGGGATTATTTTTTCCAAGACGATAAGCAAACAGCTCTTAATTACAGGTGCTCTCTCTCTCTCTCTCTCTCTCTCTTACTCTCTCACTCACTTTACGCAGCCTTTGACGCAGCAGTGACAGAAATAACCCCTCATTAGCAGTTAATCATGTTAACCTGACTGAGTGTGCAGTGATGGGAGGCTAACTCGATTTTGCAACAAGAGATTGATTTCTTACAATTAAATGAACAGGTGCGACGCATGTAGAGTTTCAAAATGAAGAGTTCAGAACAATCTCTCAAGTTTATTTCAAACAGACTTCACTAAACGGGCCTGTTTTTATCCTCGTTCTTTTTCTATTTCTAAGAAATAAATATGTGAAGAAAATAAGACGTGAACTGATATAATCTGCATGGAAAATTCATTAGTGTCCTGCACAAAGCAGTTAAGAGCTTCTCAGAAAGCTCAAATTAAATCCATTAGTAAATACTCATTTAACAGTTTTGCATAAATAAGATTTGTTTTAATGGTATAAAAAAAGGTTTGATCTGCTCACCAATTCATTTGATTTGAATAAATTGCAATTATCTGATTCAATTACAGTCAAAACACTAATATTCTGATATTGAGTATAATTAATTATTATACGTAATAACACTGAAATCATTTCTGTAATGGCAACATGCTGATTTAGTTTGGTAACTTGTCTTATTATCAACAATCAAAACAGTTAAATAAGTGTTCTTATAATTCATGCATAATGTATTCATTGAATCATATCTGTTTATATCGTACATTTAAATCTGTCATTGATTTTATTTTCAAGATATTAACAAAAATGAGAAAAGCTACATAAAAATAAAAGTAACAATTGGACGTACATACATTAGCGTTATAAAACTTTTAAATACAATGAACAGTTTGTGTGTGTGTGTGTATGTATATATATATATATATATATATACACGAGCAATTCCAGCATTATGGATGTGACATTTGCAGTAAAAACTCAAAACATAAACGCACAGATAAGGCATATGTTGACATTATATTGAAACATCTGTTGTCATTTTCCGAAATAAATATACACAGAATTATGGGATCAGAAAAATATCAATCTGAAAACAAATTTTATACTTTAAATGAGGGAAATAAACATGCGTTATGGATCTGACAAAAAAAAGTCTGCGAGTTTACAGTATACAAAATACTTTGTAGAAATTCTGTGGATTAAACTGCACAATCCAAAAGAAATAATGATAATCACAAGGAGAAGTGTCAGCTCTCTATAGAACAAACATGGTTGGTTTTATTTTAATTTACGTTTTTGGATTTATGAAGAAAAAGCTTTGTTATGGATTTGACACTTTTCTGTTATGGATGTGACGGATGTGAAATTTTCACTTGTGAGATTTTGGTGAATCAAATATAGCTGTTAGAAAACATTGACCGAGACATTTTTGAGTATTTGTACAGCACTGTAAAATACAAGGATACACAAAAAAAAAAACTAGAAGGGTTTCGCTATTTATAATGACAACTTAATTTTTACATGGCAAGGTTGACACTTTCATGGATTTGCTCATATATATATATATGAGAACAAGAACTTTTCTCCATAACTTTTACTGTTATGTATTATTACTTTATAAAATGGAGAACATGCACTATTAATTATGACTTTAGCTTTAGTCAATTTTAATGCTTATAGCAGATGGTATGGTTATATTGAACTGTTTGTTAGGATAAAAAAGTATGTAGAACATGGTCAAGCAGGAGATCCTAGGTACTAATAAAAGCTGGCTAAAAGTGAGAATTGATCCCCATACTAAGGTGTTATTGTATTATAAACACATTATAATGCTTTTAATGTTTTGTTGCTTAACAAAAGGTCAAGATGCAGATTTTTTTTGTTCAGATTTTAAATAAAAATGACAATGTGCAACTACAACATATAAGCCATTATAATTTGGAGGGGTGCACTTGTGTTCAATATTATTACATTAGTATTATTACTGTTCATATGATTATTCATGGGTCAGCGCAGTAGGTAGCGCTGTCGCCTCACAGCAAGAAGGTCGCTGGTTGGAGCCCTGCCTGGGTCTGGCACCTCTGTGTGGAGTTAAGTGCTCCCCGTGTTCGCGTGTTTCCTCCGGGTGCTCTACAGTACAAAGACGGGCTATAGGTGAATTGAATAAACTAAAGTAGCTGTAGTGCATGTGTGTGAATGAGTGTGTATGGATGTTTCCCAGTGATGGGTTGCAGCTGGAAGGGCATCCGCTGCGTAAAACATATGCTGGATAAGTTGGCGACTCCTGATTAGTACAGGGACAAGACTGGAAATGAATGAATGATTTTTTCATAAGATGATACATTGTTTATGAGGCACATTGATCGCATTGTAAGCACGTCACCACACAAAGCAACTGAAAACATAGAGCACAGATATAAAGACTGACAACACATGAAAAGACATTAGAATTCCTGCGTGAGGAAAGCACTCTGTATTTTCATAAACTTATAACTACAACACGATTAGTACTGTAGTTCTGGTTCAGGTGGATCTGTGTTTCTGGAAAAAGATTGCCGACACTGACCTGATATATATGTATGGGACTCTCTTCAAATTGCACTTCCTTCAGACAACACAATGTCCGACGACTTCTAGACCCAAAAACAATTTTATTTTCCCCTCTGAAAGCAGCAAAATAAATAAAATAGCTCTTAAAAATACGGTAAATGTTAATGTTTGTGAGGCCTGCTTACAGCCTGACGTGCTATACAACAGCGCCATCTCTCGGTGGGAGCGAGTCTAATTTAAATTATTTGAATCAAGTACTCTACTTGTATTTCATTTATTATCATTTCCATGTATATAAATCACTATTATCAACCTAATTTGAAGCTGAAACCAAATTCCGCTTTGATCCAAATGTATTTGAAGACGTATTTGAAAAGTCTTTACCAGTGTCATCTGAAATTTTCATCTAAAATTGGCATTTTTCAAGCGGTTGTTTTGTTTCAGTAACTTTACTCTTAGTGCAAAGAATAAGTTATTTTCATTGTCTTTAATGTGAAATAACTGAACATAAACAGAAAAGGCTGAAAAATACACAAATTATAGAGGAACTTTTCAGACTCCACTTAGAGGTGTTTGTATCTTCATTTATAGACACATTTATTGTGTTTCCTAATAACAATAATGTAATCTTACAATATTGTATTAAATGAAACAATATCTGCAAATACATAATTTTTCTGTTTAGACAAAAACACATCTAAGCGAGAGGAGTTAGCATCTTGTATGATCTTTGGTGTAATCAGGAGCACAGAATAAGAGACATGACAAAACATACATGAAAATGCTTGTTTTTATTAGCTCTGTGCAACAGAGACTTTTGGTAAGTAAACTGGCTGACTGTCTAGAAGGATTTAGTTTATGTTTTACCACAAACATCATCTTGAATGAAGCTGGAGACTAAGGTCACTTAAATCAACCACAATACTATCTGACTAACACGCCCAAAGCAAAACTCTAGTGTTCATGGAAGGAATTCCTCCCACCATTCTCATCTGATAAGCAAAAGTACATCAATACAGTCCACCTCTCTCACTCGCAATCTGCTTAGTATTACAGAAGTGGTGTTTTTGTTCAGTCTTCATGGTGTGATCAACCTTTCACTGTAAATCTGAAGTCTCTGGAATGATTATAGCACTGCTGGTTTGTTGTCGTTCTTCAGACTAGTCTTCAGTCTTGGCCTCCATCTCCTCTGCATCATCATCTCCATCCACCTCTGCGTTCTCCCGCTCCAGACGCTCCAACTGTCGTGCCAGCTCAGTCTCATCTGTGTCAGTCACAACTTTTGGCTGCAGGGGCATTGAAACAAGTCAAATAATCAGAGGTGAATTTATTTATTATGCATAGCTCTTCACATTGTTGTTTTAAATGTGGCCAGTATCAGATTATGAACTGTCCAGCATGTGCAAAACTAAGCAATTCCAGCATTATGGATGTGATATTTGAAGAGAGACTTAAAACATACATACACAGACAATCAAGGCTTGAAATTAACTTTTTTTGATCACCAGACACTGTGGCTAGTAGTTTTCCACAGTTACTAGCCACTCGCCACTTTCACTAGCCACTATTTTGTTGATGGGGAAATTTATTTTATTTGCGTACATTTGACATTGGTATGCTAAAATTACTTTATTTAGATTGTGTTTTTTCCACTTGCCTCCTCGTTCATTTCACTTTTTTTGTGCATGAGCTTGCTCATAATGTGTCAAAACTAACAAAATACTGCTGTATACAAACACTTTTTTTTTCAACAAAAATGTTCTAAAAACAATTGACATTTAAAAATATATATTTTCTCACGCATCTTAAACTGGCTCAAGATACCAGATCACCAGTTAACTATATGCATACAACATATTAAAGCAATGCTATTATAAAAGATGATTATTAAACTATATTAACAAAAATAACTGTAAGCAAAAGAAAGCAGGTAAAAAAATATTGCGTGCGCGATAATGAAAGACTGATTACAAGATAAATGTTAGGCCAATTAATAATCTGTTCAAAGAATGGTTAAAGCGAAAGCAACAACTGCTGCTGCTTACAAAGAATCTCGAGCCCTTGAAGAACTGTGGGTGCACGAGCATCGAGCAACGAGCAACTAGTTCCGTTTCCAGGCACGATTGCTTCATGCGAGGAAACGGCACAGAAGCTTTTAATCACTCGTGCACAACAAATCAGCTGTGCGCGTGACACTAAAGCGCTCGTCAGTGAGTGAGGAGAGCCTGTCTCACCGTGGGCGTGATCCTCTCATTCGTTATTCACGTTTCTTTTGCTCATGCGAAAAAAGCTGTTTTTCTCATTCGTGCTGCTTCTCGATTCTAAGATCCCATTTGCACGCATCTAGACAAACAGCATAAACTAAACTTCTAATCAGTAGTGACGAGCCAGCACTGGAATTGTTTAAAAATGATTTTCAGGCAGCCAAAGTGGGCAGTGGGAGTGGCTGTCTAACTCGCCACAGCTGAAATGTACCTGTATTTGGCGGGTGTTAAAGTCAAGCCCTGCAGACAATGTATATGTCAATAGCTACTGGTTTACACCATTCTTATAAAAAAAAAAAAAAAAAAAAAAACGTAAAAAGTTTGGGAGGAAAAAAAGCGAGGGCGAGTAAATAGTGAATTATAAATTTAAATGTCTGGGAAAACTATCCCTTTAATGCCTCCATACCAAAAACTGTAAATCAGTGGTTCTCAAACTGTGGTACGCGTACCACTAGTGGTACGCGGGACTTCTTCCAGTGGTACGCGGAAGGATATCTGAATAATAAAAGAATAAAATGAACACACTTTTTAAACCCTTTGACGCGTCCGATAACACCGTGATCAGAGAGCATTGGCTGTTCCCTGAAGCGTACGAGTACACCGGAGTGCTTAGAATGTTTACTTTAGTGCATCGCGTCATCAAACGTTAAAAAATCAGTCTGCTTGGCGCGGAGGAAGAAAAAGAGGCGCGCTCGCTGGCGGAGGGTTGTGCGGAGGGAGATACACACGCGCTACTAGAGAAGCCCTTCAGCAGACCAGTCCTGTAGTGTTGAGATTTCAGTTACTAACTCGAGAATACTGCACGTATGAATTGGTCAAGCACTGTACATGTGTATGTAAGGGATAATCAACGGCTTGCCGTGCGTTAATGCACGACGCGCAGGCAGACAGAGAGATAGAGAGCATGTGTCAGTGCTGTTTATACATGCTGATATTATTACACGATTTCATCAGTCCGATCATGGGTGGACAGATAAGACATTCTCAGTCAGATGAGTACTTTTCTAATTTTGCGGATCTCCCCTTCCGCCAGTAACATTTCTCATCGGTTTCACATGCGAGTTGCTATAGTAACTATAAACATTTGGGAGAAGCGCATTCATTTCGAACTGTGATCAAAACTGACTGGAACTACCTGTGCGTTGCACACCCTCCAGCCAATCAGAATCAAGAATATCAACAGACTATGGAATTTATGCATTAATCACTCGCTTTTCTGACACACACAGACTACTGTAAATGACGAGCAGTAAGCGGATCTAATTTCTAATTTAAATATGTAATTCCGAATCGTATCAAAATACAAGTTAACGTTTAGATATCAAAGTTATGTCATATGTGCATGCAAAATATATCTCAAAAGGTATAAAAATGTATGTATATACGTATATGACATATAACCTATATTCATCAGGTCCAAGCAACATTTGCAGGTTTTGATGAATAGGCTACTATACATTAATACTTTACAAGTACAGCAGTTTTCTTTTTATTATTTAAAGACAGTGTCATTTTTAAATCACTTTTAAAAGCACATTTTAATTTAAATGGTAAAGTTATTTTTTACTCTGCAAGCACAGTTAATGTTCAAACTATTTATAATGTGTAAAGTGGCTGACAGTAATACATATTCTTAATAAAAGGAATTGATTTGTCTTTTTTTTAACTGTGCAGTGCTGTCGCTGCTTAATTAGGCCTACTACGCTACTGTATTTCAGTACCGGTCATTATAGTGGTACTTGGAGAGACAATTTTTTTCTGAGGTGGTACTTGGTGAAAAAAGTTTGAGAACCACTGCTGTAAATCATGATTGGCATAACTTCTGACCTCCATCTGAATGTTGAAGACGCCTCTCTTCTCTTCGATCTTCTCTTTAATGACGGCCATGGCTTGATTGAGCACAGAAAGGCCCTCTGTGCGCTCCAGTGTGGTCGTGGTCATAACATATCGTGGAGGAGCAATCAAGTTGATCTGCAATTAAAAACAATACTTTACAATGCTATTGTGGCACAACATTATCCAAGGCTGCATTTACACTGCATGGTTTTAGTGACTCAATAAATTTTTTTTCTCCTATGTGGCACAGATTTGGATATGGCCCATGTACATGTAAGCAGGTAAAAAAATCATATGGATTCTGATTTACTCAAATCACATTCAGGCCTTGTTCATATGTGGAAATTTATCCGATATGAATCAGATCCGTGTCCTTTTGTCTGTGGTGTAAGCAGGTAGATCAGATTTTCACCTGTCAATGTGAATCGTATGTCATTACAAACTGTAGCGAATGACGTCAACACTGACACTGTTTATTTCAGAGCAGACTTCAGCAGAGTGCCAAACCTTAAATCTCATACTGGAGCGCTAAAAAAAGCTTTTATATTGTCATGTAGCACAAGTATTTAAGGGTGTTAACGCAACAGCGCAAGCACAACATCTGCCACGTAAACAATATAAACTAATATAAAACTACACATACAAAACGTTCATAAATCACGCAATGGATAAGACATTGCAATTCCTACTAGTTTAAAAAATCCACAATTAAAAGAATATGGAGAAATGATAGCTTTTCTGTCATAGCAAAACAACTGGTCAAAAAAAAATATTTAAAAAAATGAAACCCTGCGAACAGATTAAATACAGGAATGAAGAAAAGAACACTCTTTTACTATCAGCTGTCAGTCATTGCCTGGTACCTTGTGCCATGTAAATGCAGACAATTGGATACAAGTCACTTTTAATAAATGATGCAATCGGGTCATGAAAAAAATTAGAAAGTCACAAAATCGGAATTGACTATCAAGATCTGCAGTGTGAATGCAACTTAAGTGTGCATTTCTTCACTTATTTTGATAATGATGAATATGATTACATTGGATTTTGCAATGTGTGGGGTTTTGTGCTAGTCTTGGCTGGTTTAGCCTGTCATGGATTTAAAAAAATCAAAACATGACACTAAAATCACCATTAAGTTACAGTAGTTTTTGTCTTAAAGGGATAGTTCACTCAAAAACGAAAATTATGTCATTATTTACCCTTTACTATCTCAAACCTTTAAGAGTTTCTGTCTTCTGTTAAACACAAATGGAGATATTCTGAAGAAAGCTGAAAACCTATAACCATTGACTTCCAAAGTAAGAAAAACTAATTTGAAGTGACTGGTTACAGGTTTTCAGCTTTCCTCAAAATATCATCTTTTGTGTTCTACAGAGGACAGAAAGTCAGAAAGGTTTGAAACTACTTATGGGAGTAAATTTTTATTTTTGGGTGAACTATCTATTTAATGAATGATATCTCTTTAATGAATGATAAATTGAATCATTCACTCAAGCGTTTCTATCAAAAAGGCTGACTCATTTAGATCTTGATTAATGTGTCGCTGAATCAGTGAATCAAATTATTCATTAAAAAACTGATTCATTCAGGAGCAAAAAGCTGCAGTGTCTAATGAAATGCATGAACTGCTCTAGGTTTGAACTTTCGGCATTGGTGAAACAAACAAAAACATCTTGTATTCAAATTATTAATTTGATATATTATATACAATATTGATATTATATTATATTATATGATAATCAGGAAAATGAATTTAGATAAAGTCTTGCTTGTGTGTAATTGCTGCATGTTAATTTAATATACAAGCGTGTATACATGCACACATATCATGCAGTGTACTGTATGTATAACAAGTAATAGAGTATAATAAAAGAAAACACTATAAGAAAACACATTCTTTACTACCCCATGATTGTTCCACTATTATTATTGTATTACCTTGCTTTTTTTGACAGTACATCCTCCCCCTCCTCCCAAAAAACTAAATAAATTACTGTTCAAATATTCAAACAGTTTTAATCATCAACCAAATGAAACATGTATGATTTTTGTTTTTGTTCATTTGGCTATATTGAGGAAAGTACATAAACTAAACAGTATATAAGTTAAACGGTATATACATTAAACAGTATATAAATTAAACATGGAGTAAAGTGTAACAGAGATAGAAAGTGGTGTGATCATGAAAGCCACATACATTAAGACTCAATATGGGCCATCAAAGTTCAGTGATGCTATATTAGAATGAATTGACATATCTGAGATAGATTGTGGTCTAGTGTTTACCTTGATGGGCATGCACTCTGTTGAACACGTTAGTCCTGCTCTCAAAGCCTCCTTCACTGCATCGATGCCCTCATAGCCATAACAGGCCACCTCAATGTCCGCTCGGATTTTGACAGCTTGTGGCGTGAGGCGTCTGTTGATGTTATCAATCAGGACAGCCCGTTCCTCCTCTGTCAATTCCAGACAATCTAATATAGATGGATCCCTACACAGAAAAACGAACCACAAAAAGGTGGTTGACACAGAAATCTATATTTACTCAACCTCAAATGTTTTTTTTTTTTTTTTTAACTAAGATATTTAGAAAAATGCGGAAAAAAATAAAAAAGAAAACTGAAAGTCAACGGCTACCAGTTTATAACATTCTAAAAAATAGGGCTGGGTGAAACCTCAATTATTTAAACACTTTACCTCAATTTTGATCACCGAAGGATAATTTTATTTTCAATGTAAATACATTATTCGTTTATCCATATATCCATGTCAAAAGTGTAAAATAACCTGCATCTTCTAACAAGCAAAATGACATTTTAAACGGTGATATGAAAAGTAGAAACAACTTGTATCTTTTGAAAATGAATGTAAAATAAATATAATAAATAATGCAATGTGAAAAATACTAAATAATAACTTGCATATCCTGTAAACAAATGCTTTATGTGTGTGCTTCTCTTTGTGAAAAGACAGCTCTATACATCCATATGTGATAATCGGAAATCATCAAAAATAAAGTTTAAACAAAACAGTCAAATAAATAAATATATCCATTCTGCTCTGGCAAACTCATATAACTAAAGGAATAAGCTGAAGGAAAGTGTGTGAGTGATACTTGACACATAGAAACATCTATGGCAGTTCTTACCGCTGTGGCGACCCCAGATCAATAAAGGGACTAAGCCGAAAAGAAAATGAATGAATAAAAACATCTATTGTCACTTATAATCTGTTGGGCTTCTGAAATAATTGCATTGTCTGCATTTGCTCAAACTGATTTGCTGTGAACATCAGAATGGTCCTTTACATGAGGCTCTGGCCTTTGAATTGCTGATGTTGCCACCCAATACCAAATACGTCAACAAAGAATATCATTTACATTTCTCTCTATGCTTTTTCTCTTTCTGCATATGAGAGACGCGAGTTTATGGCACATCAGATGAAGTTATATTTATTGGTCTAGATTTCTTTTCAATTAATTGTCCAGGCTTACTTTTAGTAAAAATACATTTAGATTTTAACAAAAGAACAAAATAAAAACTATTTTTAAACAGGTTTGATACAAGTGAAGGGTGAGTAAATAATGGCACAATTCTTCAATTAGGGTGAACTTTCCCTTTAAGCAGAATTTGTAATAGATCAACAACATCTTTCAAAGTTAGTTCATACCAACAGTTCATAGATGAGTGCACACTTACGACACAGCCTGCTTAAAGACGTCATAGGCTCCATATCCAGGCCGCTTGTATTTCTCATCAAACACCCAAGCAGTTCTCTGGTACAGACTCTCCAGCTGCTCGTCTTTGGTGTACTCCAGGACTTCAGCTACATGCCTCAAAATACTGTAAACCTACAAAAGAAAACACAAGTGTGTCAAAAGCAGGACGTCCCGCTTTGGAGTATATGCATCAACTTATTTTAACAGAAGTTATTATACAAACATAAAAAATGCTAAATTGTATTTCAATGTAATGGTCTGGACTTTGAGTTTGCCTTTGTATTAATTAATTTAGCACAGAAATTTTTCCATTTCTAGAGTATTTGTGGCATGTTTAACTAAGTGTAGTTTGTGCTATATCAAAATTATATATTACTTCCTTTTCACAGTAATAAAATGACCAGGGAAATTAAATCCTCCTGAGCATGTAGTTTGTCATTCAGTGTGATAGGATTCTTTTCAATAATACATAAATGACATAGAAGACATTTTAAAATCATATAAAAAAATAACATCCAGGGCTTTACATTAAGACCCACCAACCCGCCAAATGTGGGAAGATTTCAGCACTGGCGGGTTAGACAGACACTCTCACTAGCCACTTTGGCTGGTTGAAGATCATTTTTAAATTATAGTTTTCTTAAAAGTAGAGTTCGACAATAAAGATATGCATTCAAATGTCATCTTAGAATCGAGAAGCAGAATGACTGACAAAAATTGCGTTCGGGCGAGCAAAAGAAAGCAGGTAAATACCGAATGAGAGGATGATCACTCGCGTGCACAGGTGATGTGATGCGCGCGACTGTTTAAAAAGCATGCGTCCGACTGTTTAAAAAGCATGCACGCTCCCGTTTACTGGCGCGAAGCAATCGTGCCAGGAAATGCAACTGCTGCGATTGGTTTTCTTTGAAATAGACTGGACAAAAAGAGATGCTCGTGCACCCACAATCCTATGGTTTAATTGTCATTTTTACAATAACATTGCTTTAATAGGAGATGAATTCTCCATGTATATTTAGTTAACTAGTGATCTGAGAGACCTTTAGCCTGGACAGACTACGTTACTGTGCATAGTTTAAGATGCATGGCAGTAATTCTTATTTTTTATTTTTTAAATGTAATTGTTTTTTAATAAAAAAAAGCATGTATACAGCTATATTTTGTATGTTTTGACGTATTATTTAACATTTGTGGCTAAGAAATAATTATTTATTTATGGTGTGTTCAGAGATAAATTTGGTAAATCCTCAGTGTTGAGCCCTAAAAAAAGTCCTGTGAAATAAAAACGAATTGCAATGCAACACTGTGAAACCACAGCCTATTTGCTCATGCACATTAAGCAAGTTTATACACAAAAAAAGTGGATTGAACGAGGAGGCACGCAGACATAAAACAATGTCTAAAATAAAGTAATTTTAGCATGCCAAAATCTAATTTATGCATATAAAATATACAGTAATGCTTATTTCTTTTTCAACAACTGCTTCTGTTCTCGTTTACTCTACAATATAATTAAAACTAGCTTCAACATACATATTAACTTTCAAATCTTTGCGATACAAATATTTGTCAAAAAGCCAAATAAGACATTTTTGAAAACAATAATTTGTTGGTATACAATATCTATTGTCCAGTTAATGACAATTGAGTGTGTCTGTAAATCATAGTTAAAAAAAAAAAAAACTGTTATGAAAAAATAAAATGAACATATTCTAAAATCTAAACTAAAAAATAAATGCAAAGCTGTATCACACATTTTTTTCTATTTTAAATCTATTTAATCTATTTAATTTATTTATTGAATACATTTATGCAATTAATTGATACGACACGGCGTTTAAAATAAATTCAGCCTTAAAAAGACTAAACACACTCACAGTTTTGGATTTTGTGAACTTGTCTTCACATTTAATGGCCTCTTCTGGTGACACTCTTCTTTTGGACAAATCAATGTAACCTGTAGAAACATGAACATCATGAGTCAAAAACAGGAATGAATGGAAAAGCAAGCAACATTTGTTTAAACACAGTCCCACCTTTCTCCTTGTCCACCCTAATGACAACCACACACTCGTTGCGTCCGATCCGAATGAGTTTGTTTATGGATCGTATTCGCCGTCTAGAGAGTTCGCTGAGCAGGATCATCCCCTCGATGTTGTTGTACTCCAGCAGACTGACGTATGCACCCATCTCTGCGATTGACCTGACGTTGACCATCACCACATCCTCCACCTCCGGAAACCTGTGCTGGTAGAATCGACTGCTGAGTGCTGGCATCTTCACGCTGGTGGAAGAAAAAGAGGCTCATGTCACAATGCTGACTTTGTAGGAAGCTCAGAAGGTTTTGAGATACCAACAATAGATACAGGTACAGTAAGGAAAGCTTCTAAAAACATGGTGAGACACTCGAGTAGGCATGGGACGATAATCATTTTCAAGGTATACCGTGGTATGTAAAAGTCAAGGTTTTTATACCGCCAAAATTTTCTGCTTTACCGCTCCTAAGGTATGAGTAAGATTTTTTTATTTACATTTCTTTCTTTTTTTTAGGTGTAAATTGTAAAGACATCTGTGTTTTTGAAACAAATAAAGACAGTAAAAGTCAATGATTCATTGTAATTATTTAGCCTTACATGTTTACTGCTGCAAAATATTTTAAATGTTTCTCAAAATAAAGGAAAAAGGTTTTGTTTTTTAGCCAGACATTTAAAAAATATATATTTAGAGTAGTAAACACAATACCATCATACCGTGAAACAGTAAAATTTTTATCCAAGGTTATCATACCGTCAGAATCTTATACCGGCCCATGCCTACATTCGAGACAAAAAAAAGGAAGTTGTTTTCATGGACCTGTCAGTTTGGAGATATGTGCCTTTCGGGTTTTTAGAATAAAGATTTTTTCCTCTTTTCTTACTTTCTTTTAGTTTATCAGAATGAAAAAACATCCAATATTTACTTTTAATTGTTTCTTTTGTTACTCATAGGCTCACACGGAATCTGCGCACACAGAATTCCACAGATTTCTGCAGATTTTTAGCCCATCGTTGATTATTTACAGTAAATTTATATTTATACAATATTTTAATTAATTTCAGTAATATTATTGACTAATATTAATATTCATATGATTTATTTACAATACAGTTTGTAAAGTCATATTTTCTGTCATTTAGTAGAATTAATATGAGAGACTTGCTTTGTTTACCAAATAAAGTGGATCTAATTGGATTTGGATTGTAAACATTAAACTTTTTATTTAATATATTAAGGTTTTAGTTATGATACTCCCAAAATCATTCCGCATCAATCTGCAGATTTTTTACAAAAATCTGTGCAGAAATAGCAAAAAAATGTCAGCAGATTCTGTCTGGCCTTACTCATCGACAATTTGTGTCTGTAGATTTTAATAAAAGTGCATGTTATCTCAAATTTTGACATAAATGTCCACTTCAGCAGTACTTAAACTTGAGTTTGATTCTTATGTGTGCTCTTAAAGATTTAAGAGAGGGAATTGTTCCTATATATTTGCCTGATGACATTCAAACCTTTACTGTACCAAATATTTAAAT
>CAIGQQ010038941.1:3144866-3177475 GCA_903798035.1 Danio albolineatus | reverse complement strand
AACCAGCGAACTTCTTTATGTGATGCGATTGTCCTACCCACTACGCCACCTTGTTAATATCTTAAATGAATAATAATATAATAATCATAATAATGATGATGATGATGAAATCCTTTTGTTTTAAGTTTGTAATTGTGGTTAATATATCTTAAATAAATTAATAATAATCATAATGTTATCATTCTGTTTTAAGTTTGCACTTGTAAATACTTTAAACAAATAAATAATACTAATAATAATGATGACGATGATGATGATGATGAAATCCTTTCTTTTAGGTTTGTAACTGTTGCATCTTAATAAATAAATTAATGATAATATTGTGAATAATAGTGATACTCTTTGTGAACTATTAGAAGCAACATCACATCCGTAAAGAACGAGAAACAAACTCTATTAATCTGGGCTTTAATTCACTTGTATAATCCATACAAAAAACAGTGGAGAAGGAAAGATGATTTTTTCTTTTACATTCATTACTTCTACTTCCAGTTGCCTGGCGTGTAACTAGATCAACGTGAGACTGAGGCGTCGCTCCGTACACACTCAGAACAAACCAAACCGTAGTGCACAAGAGTCAAAACTAATGGCTGAGCTATTTCTGTACATTAAAAAAATATTCAGATTGCTTTCTAAATACACATTGATTATCTTAAAGAAAAAAATATAGAGAATAAAAACAGTTCTGCAGAACAAATCTCGATAAAGCTGTTTCCAGTGTGTGCTTGAATCAGCTGTGGAGATAATACTTGCCTACAATGACTGACAGTCCTTCCTTTAAAAGAGACCTTACACACACACACATACAGAGCTTCTGTCCATCAATATTAAGTGTTTTTTACTTCCAGCATTTGCACTAATGGGGCAAATGTAGCCCAAAACCATACACTCACAAGCATTCGCACATCTCATCTCAACATAGAGCATATTTTTTAAAATTTTTGATCATCCAAAGGCAAGGAAAATCAATGGGAGAGTCTCATGAAACATGTCCTGGAAATATTACACTTAAAAATGAAATGGAAAGACAAAAAGAAAGAATATATGTGTGTGTGAAATATGTTTGACCGATTCTTAAAAGTGATTTAAACTGATTTTAATTACTGAACAGTATTTTAAATGCAACAAAACATGGTATATACATTTGATTTGATTTTTACGAGTGAAAATGAAGGCAGTGCAACTACATTTTTATAAATGATCAATTTTATACCACACGAGATTTGTTTTGCTTTACATATTTGAGAATTTAGAAATCTATGGCTAACGCTTATAGTTAAAGAAAAGTTTTATTGCTCGTAAGTGATGCTTAAAGTAAATACAAGCCAAAAAGCTTTTCGTTTTGTTGTGGTTGATTTTTGTTTTATGTTAGTGTGTTTGTTTTAACTTTGTTTGTGTATCAGAAGAAACTTAAATACACAAACATGAGTTTTATTCTAATCTGTATTCTTAAAGATGAAACAGAATGATTTGATACTATATAGTTTGCCTTCAAAATTTATTCTACCAAATATTGAAAAAAAAATCTATATATACAGTTTTCTATGGCTGTTTGCATTTTCGTTTATTACTGACTGACAGATGCCCAAAATACCCATTGAGGTAAAGTTAACTTTATATTTGCACGTTCAGACTTTATCCTTCAAAATATTATTTCAGAAAATAATTCTTTGCCAATTCTAAACAGTAAAATCATATTAGCAGCCAACGAATATCAAAGTACAATATTGTTCACAGTCAAATAATTAATGTTAATGTTGTTTAGAATGCTAATGCTGTTTGATTAATATTCAAATTACCACAGTAAACAATACAGGGAGCATGTCACCATCTGTCACTGAATGAATGTGCAAATAAAAAAACAACTTTACCTCAATAACAACCCCTCAGTGAAAATATGTCCCCTTCAAAAATTAAACAATTTTGAACCTGGCTTGATATACCTGAAGAAATATATACAAATGAGCGCAAATTTAATTACTTCACACATTTTTTGATATTTTCAATTTTTGACGTAATCAATCAACCACTGTGAAAACTACTAGTGTTTTGGTTTTTTTAACGTTACCCAATTCATCTGCAGTTTATTGCCTTACTATGAAAATCCTAATGTTTTATCCTAGTTTCCAATTTGTATTACCTTTGTATGTGAATCAGAAGAAAGAAAGAAAAAAGAATGATGATGTATTTCTGTATAATGGTGAATTTCTATTTCTTATTACAGTAGTGAAAAGTAGATATTTAAAAATGATCTTATCAAAAACTTGGTAGGAAAAAACAAGTTTGACTGCAAATGTGTGTAAAAAACAAAGAAACACATTGCTGTTGTTATGGTTGATTTGTGATGGAGTCTGTATGTGCATTATGTATAGATTTTGTATGGAAAAAAGAAGATTTTTTTTATTTTTCTATTTAGAGTGTAATATAACCAAGACATGTTCATCTTCTATTTCAAGAGCCCCTAATAAAGCAGATCAACACAGTAAAAACACAAGCCCTCTGCTCATGCTGAAATGGGTAAAAACACAAAACGGAACCTTCAAATCCAATCAAAAAAATAATAATAACGATAATAAATCACAAAGGAAAAAATAAATTCATATTGTGCAGAAGCATATAAACTAAGACTAGCTGTGCTGTCATCAGATGGTGAACCTCACTGTATTGCTGTCGAATACTGTTTACAATACTGGTTACACTTCTGAGTGCTGGAAGTGTGTGTGAATACTGAGACAGAGAGCATGGACTTACACTGAGCCACTTCGCAGCTATGTTCAGATGTGGCCTCGCAGACTCTGGAAGAAAACCTGAAGTTTATTCGCATTTAAACTCTGTCACGATCGCAGTGCTGCTTCGCCTTAACACTGAGGGACAAAAAGGCATCGCTCGTTTCCACTTTCATCCCATTTAGTGTCTTGGAAGAGTTGTTCAGATGCAGGATGTTCTTGTAACATTTTAGAGGTTAAGGATGAAAGAGAAGAGAACAGAGTGTACCAGCGTCTAAAAATGTCCGTTCTGGAGTCAGAATAGATGTCTTTAAAAACGCTGACTTCTAGCTAACTCTCCCACCTCTGCATTTGTCCAAATCCATCTTTAAAAACTTACATATAGAATATTTACATTCATAAATAGTTATCAAAAGCAGTATAGAAGCCCTAATTCTACTGCTGCACTAAGTGCTGGTAACTTTCTCACTGGAATGTGGATAACCGGACTCGAAAACACACAAATTATAACATTAAAACTCTCATTCCCTCAGCCTGCCGACAGTGTAGTGCAGACAGACACTTCTGTGCGGGTCTGAGGGCGCGTATAGTGTCCTTATCTATGAGTGTAGAAGAAAAAAAAAAATCAGCGGCATTCTAAAGCATTCATAAACAGTGTGCTCTTCATTTTCACCCATCTCAGCGCAGCCAGGATGAAGGGACCCACTGGGGTTCAGTGTCTAGTTTATTGATGAGACGCAGCAGCTCCTGGTAGGCTTTGTCCAGGTCTGTGTTCACAATGGCGGCATCAAACAGGTGGCCGTAGTTCTGCTCCATCTCTCGGGCCTTCTCGATGATGTCTCGCAGCTCCTCAGGCTAAAGAAAACAGTGAGTGTGTGAAACCACATGAGTAAAAGTGAATGTACTCTGAAAAAGGAGGTTAAATCCTATAAGAAACTATTTTCCTAAAGCAAATATTTCAGACTTGGCCACGCTAAAAAAATGCAGAGCCTTATATTTATTCTACTCTGGCAGACAATTTAATCTTATCACTTTGTTACAGAAATGTAACAGTAAAAAATGTTTGATCAGATAGTTCTTTAATATCATTAACAAATCACTTCACTACTGTTACAGCGGAAACAATTCATTTGAACAATAATTTAGTTTCAGACCTTTCCAATTCCAATATTACGTTTAAAAGAGGAATAAGTCAACCATTTATATAATTTAAATTTAGTCATTTGACAGATACTTTCGTCCAAATTCAGCAATTCAACAAAAAGAGGCAGTACATACAGGAGGTGCTATACAAAGGAACTCCTCAGTCCTTAGAGAATTAAGTACTAGAGTTAAATGGTGTGGCTTTTTTTATTATTAGAGAGAGAAGAGTGAAAAGTGTTTCTACAGGTGGTTTGTCAAGCCCACTTACCAGTGTACAGCGCAACCCACAAATGCATAGTGTATTAATGCAATTAGATAATGGAATTGAAAACAAGAAACAGTGGTGTGTGTATATTTGGGCCTTTACTTTAAGATGTAATATCAGCATTGGTGGAATACAAAAATCTTGATATTTCATGGCCGATGTTTACCTTTGGGTTTTTGTTGTCTTTAGCTAAGAGGGCTCTCAATCGCTCTTGGGATGGAGGAGCGATGAAGATGATGTAGGGCTTGAGGTCCGAGCTGCGCAACACCTTCAAAGACTGAAAATAGAGAAGAAAATAGTGAGTAAAATGCCAAAAGAAAATGTATATGGTACTTGCTTTGCAAAACCTGCTGTCAAATATGCCAGGAGAGTCCAATCCTGCTTCTAAAGGTCCACCTTTAGTTTAACTCAGTCCTTAAAGGCCCAGTTTCACAAACAGGGCTTAGCTTAAGCCAGGACTAGATCTTAGATAAAAAACGGCCTTAGATAGAAAAATGCATTACTGGTGTGCACCTGGAGACAAAAATGACACTGACATATTTTAAGACATCTCACTGCAAGTTATTTTCAGTTGAGACAGCTCAAACACTCAATTTAATCAATTTTAAACCTTGTTTGTGAAACTGGGGAAAGGTTTTTTTAGATGTTAGTATCAGTATTGCTAGTTTTCAGTATATCTATAAGCAAGTGTGCTCCAAAACAGTGACAAAATTCAAGTTTAGAAGATATAAAACAGATATAAGCAAGTAAGACTTGTAATTTGTGACTTCCACCTAAATAGATCAACATTTTACTTCACGTCACCTCATACTTCAGTATTTCATCAAATCATGATCAATCAAATGCTCACTAGTATCTGATATGCCAAGATGCTTCTCATTGGATGCGCTTGATCTCATAATGAAAATAAATAATAAAACCTCATAATAAAAAGGGGAGGAGCTACACTATGTCCCACCCTCCCTTCATGTTTCGGTAGATATTACGTCAAACATCGAATAAAAATGCACATTTCAAAGCACTTCAGGAGACCTTCAATAAGCATATCTGAAATAGCTAGTCTTAATAATCAGTAGTAGTATGTTCAGATTCAGACATCAGCAGTTGAGAAGTGCGACCAAGGAAAAGAACAGTTAATGGCAGTGCAGTGATGCATTTTAAGTCACATTACAATGAAAACTTGATGACTGCAGAATGTCAACATTTAATTTACACTCTAATTTACACTCTAAACATTTATTTTTGGTAGATCACGGAAGTGTCTAGAGTGGGTCACGGAGTGTTGTTGTGATGCACAGCTTTAATTTTGAAAGATGTGTGTGAAGGATGTTGACAGTTCTGACAGAAGAAGGTTTATGTGTGTGAGAAAAACACATTCACCCAAAGACCTTTCAGACAGGATGTTGCAGACTATTCATTTTCAATGGAAGAAATGCAGAAAGTAACAAAACATGAATGGTTTGACTGGTGGCAGAGATGTGGCCCAACATACAAGTCCTGCTTCTTTCACAAGCAAGACACAACTGAAGATAAAAAAAATAAATACTTCAACGATTTCTCAACCGATCATTAATAACTAATCAAAAAACATTTCACAGAGCTCATACCGGAGCATTGAGCATGATGGAGAATTAACAATCTAATATGATACAGCACTAGTGTAAGCTGTCAGTTGGCTTGCCAGATGAATAATAAATAAAATACTGTGTGTAAAATACTGTGTCTGAAATGAAAATCATGCTAGCCATGTTTCTTTTAAATAACAAATAGAACTTGGCTAACACAAACACAACATTTTGTTTGTAATGAATTAAAATGTCTCAAGGAAAATAGGCTGTATATGTCATTTAATTATAATAAGCAAAAATAATAACCAGTTTGCAACGTATTTTTAACTTTTTAAAGCGTAGTGTCTCATACAACTTTACTGAATTCATTAAGTGTTATTTAAATGCCTATTCACCATAGTCTCTGAAATAGAACATACTTAAGTTCCAAATGAAACACGTTTTTAAACACATCCTCTACAGTAGGTACTACTACAGGTTATGGGTGCAGCACAGGCCTTCAAGATCGTTAGAAACTCAAATGCACTGGAGATAATCTGCAGGAAATTGGCCCTTCAAGAGCAGGAGTGAAGACCCGCTGTGCTAGGATGTTGTTGAAGATCACGAGGCATTGCAGCACTGTTTCTCACCTGAGTGTGTACGCACAGGAGGCAGATTTTGCCTGTGTTGATGACTTGTCGAACAGAGTCTGTGCTGGTGCCGTAGAGGTTCTTTTCAAACTCTCCAGACTCTATGAACTTCCCTGCTGCAGAGTCCATCTCGAAGGCCTGGCGGGACACAAAGTGGTAGTCGCGGCCGTTCGCTTCAGCGTCACGTCGACTCCGTGTGGTGTCTGAAGCAAAGAGGGATTCCTGTTTATGATATTACGGAGTAGACCAAGCTGATGAACAAAAGATTTCCTGACACTTACGTGGAACAGCACCAGCAAACCTGTCTGGCTCAGTGGAGAGGAGTCTTTGTCTGAGCTCATTTTGCCCACAGTTCGGTGGGCCGATTAGAGCGATGGGCCGCTTACGATTGGCTGGTTGGTGGTAAAGTGCCATTTCTTCATATGTGAGAATCTCCTCATTATCAAAGTCTGTAGATCAACAGGAAACACTTTGTATGTACAAGTCTACAACAATATATTCATCAGCACACAATACATAAATACTTTTGCAAATCTGGATTTGTTTAAAACTGTACAAGCTCTGCATATTTTCAGCTCTTATAGCAGCCTTGAATATTTTTACAAACAAATTTCAATGCAATTTCTTAAATGCTTCAGCCGAAAACACTTTCTGTATCATAAAAATTAAATGGCTGTCTGTTTATTTGTGTATTATGTATATCTGTGATGTGTTTTTTTTTTGTTCTATTAATTTCATTTTAAAAAAAAACATGACAATGATTTTGTTTTTTAACCCACTTTGGCCTAAATGTCTGCAATTATTTGTCATTTGATATGTTGTTACCTTATGAGGCTTTGTTTTATAAAATAAAGATAGCAATTTGGCTGTACTGCTCAGACAACTTGCAAAACAGTTAAACCAGCATCACAAAGAATAGTGATAGAATCACAGTTATGATAAAAACATATTTCCAAAAAATACATTACGACAATACAAAAAACATGATATGTCTTTATGATATCACCCAATCCTAATATGAATGTGAAACATTATACATTGCCATTAACATTATGTATGAGACTTAATAAAAAGTTTCACAGGAGTGTAATTCAATTTTACTCTAATGCTTGACTAAAAGTACTCACCATCATTTTTGTTAGCATTGTATTGCATCTTCTTCCTCTTTTTCTTGGTCTTTTTAGCACACCAAAGCTTTCCTAAAACAGAAAAGGAGTGTTAATGAGAATGAAAAAGCTGTGCATGTGTGTGTTTGGAAGCATGCACAAGCTCTGCAACACTTACCTGATTTTTCAGGCTCTTTATCCTCTTCTATGGTTTGCTTCATTGCCTCTCTCTGCTGCTGAAAACTTTTGCCTGGACAATCACACGAGTAAAACACCTTTAAGTATGAAAGTATGAAAAACAAAACAAAACATACAAAAAAAGCACAATAGCTTGTAAAAATATGTACCAGGGACGAGGCCAGCAAGAGGCTGGTTGTCTTCATCCCCATCTCTGTAGGCCTGCCACCAGTTGGGGTCGTCTTGGCTGATTATGTGCAGAATATCTCCTTTCTGAAAGCACAGGCCGAGCTCTCGGCATGGCACATATGGGTCATCTGAGGGGTCGTAGTCAAAATGTGCCTTCACATGCACCTGGATGAACACAGGGATATGATAATATGATTATTGATTTAATATATTTAGTGTTTGCTTCATTTAAGCAGTACTAACTTAAGATATGACAAAAGTTCTCACCACAGTCTCTTTAATGGGAGGTGGTTTGATCTGTGCGCTGGGGATGAGAACAAAAGACAGTACACCATGCATGTCCGCCTGTGAACACACACAAACAAAACAATTAAAATACTAAGAACTTTTTTTGAACGGATATAATAAGTTGACTAAAATACATGTGGATACTAAAGTAAGACTTAAAGGTGCTGTATGCAAGATTTTGACTAAATTATAAAAATACATAAAAATGTTTGCAGTCATTTTAGAAACATGCTAAACATACAGTCCTTGTTGATAGGAAAAACAATGCTAAAGTCAGTTATTCTCGTTTGTAAAGGTTTGTTTTATGTTTTGCTCTGTGTAACTCCGCCCACTGCCAGTTTAGCTAATTATAATTTGACACCCCGGGTTGCCTTGGTGGAAAACAGCATCTTTAATTTCAGTCATGGATGCTGCCTCAATTTATGCATGCGCAACAGAAAATGCGACCTCCAGGGGACAGTAGCAGCCTCTAAAACGAGACTCAGATTCAAAATCACATAAGGTGGTTATTATTTTAAACAATTCAAACATTACAAACGTAAACATTAGTTGATCAGCTCGATTTTCAGGTATGCTCTTGATCTGTTGGTGTCATCAGCCTGGAAAGTTATTTTGAAGGAAGAGCGTCTGGGTAAAAAAACACTATCTAATATTTTGAATTTGGAGCGCAAAACCTAGTTCAACAACTATTTTCACGCAAATCCACTGAATCCTACATAAATTCCACCACCTTTATAAAAAGAAATTGTGTTATAATAAAATAAATACATATTCACCAGGATATCGAAGACTTCATTGACATCTTTGCCACGGATTTCCACACCGTTGATCTCCAGGATCTCGTCTCCTTCATGCAGCAGGCCACTGCGTTCTGCCGCCCCTCCTTTTACGATACGGCTGATGACCACACTGTCCATATCATTCCTAACAGTCGCTCCCTGTATAAATAGGCATGTGCACAGTCAATTAAACATGGGTCAGAAGTCTAGAAGTGCACAATAAACTGGTGAGCAGCAGTGAAAGAATTCCTCACCAATGGGACGTCCTTGGCTTTTTCAATCCTTACGATTTTGACCGTCTCTCCGCCCCACTGGGTGAGAGTCTCGCTGGCATTGACAGAAGGAACAAGAGGCTCCAGCTGCATCTCTTGTTCAGCCACACTGTCATGTGCCATCATGAGCGCCTAGAGGATACAGAAAGAGCCAGAGATGATTGGTTACATTCAGGATTAAAGCCACTGAGCTCTGCAGAGCTGACATGAGTCTGACCTTAACGTCATGTTATAGAGCTCAAAGAGCCCTTGGACAGACATTGGGATCTCAGCTGTGGGCATCAGCAGTATAGAGGGATGTGTATGAGTGTGTGTATGTGATGGAGACTCACCTGCATGTGGGACGTTGAGAGCAGGCTGCTTAGCTCAAGTCCTTCCTTGTGTGAGCTGTTGTGCACCATGACCTCAACCTACAGAGACAGATGTGATTTTTACAAAAGCAGAAAGATGCTTAATTGACCTAAATACATCTGGCAAAATGTATACAATATATACACTGCTGTTCAAAAGTTTAAGGTCAGTACAGTACCATTAAGGCTGTAATTATGTAATCAAAAATACAGTAAGACCAGTAACACTGTCAAATGTTTATGTTATAATATATTATTAAATGAAATTTTATTGCTGCGACAGCAAAGCCTTTTCAGTAGCAATTACTCCCATTTTTGTGAGTTAACTGATCCTTTGAAATCAATGCAGTGTTTTCTCTGAGATTTTTTCCAGCTGTGGCGGCAGGCGCAGGTCTTCCAACTACCTATGGCGTTATTTCAATGACAAATGTCGTGAGTGCAGTATTACAAAATCGCATTCATATAATACGAGCATGCAAATCTCTTTGTTTGCACGCCGATTTCCTCTGTTCATGCACAAAACTTCTTACACGCCCTCAAATATACACTGCTCAAGCGCAGATTTACTTGTACGCTAAAATGCTGCTGAAGTACAATTTAGTGTGTTTATGTAATGAGTATATCTGTAACATTTATTCGATTTGCTAGGAATATTTCTGAATGTCTCCAATAGACCTACAGAACGGCATTGATGCGTCCTGAGGTAAAGTAAAACCGTCATAAACTACAGCAAGATAAAGTCACTGTATGCAGAACCGTAGAGCTTTATCTATAAAGTATAATTATGGAAACTGTGTCCATTATAACTGAAAGCTATGTTGTGTTTGCTGGCCTTACGCAATCCTTACAGTCATTCAGTCATCATGTCACCTTAAAGGGTTACACAAATAACACACAGCACTACTACGATTACAGAAAAGTTCGCTCAGTTATAATTCACTTACCTTTTAATACGTTTTGGTGCGATTATAACCCGCTATTTAAAAAAAACAACAACCACTGAATCTTTTGAATGAGAAGCTGTGATGTAGCCATGGCGGGAATGATTTTTGGTGTGGCGCCCCACCATGAATGAATGAATATAGCAGAAACCATGCAATGAATGTGCTGATTTAGCATCTAAAAACATTTGTTTTATGAGGGGAATTTTTTCATTTTTATTTCTAGAATTCTTTGATGAATAGATTTTTAAAAAAATAGTAACCCTTTATAATATTAAAACAATTCTTTACTGCTTTACTACTGTTTGTTAGATTTAATGTAAAAGTTCCTGAATAAAAGATTTCGTAATAAAGAAAACAACAAAAAAGTTATTGACGAAAATATCTTTGAACTGTAATATATATTTGTGATTTCACAAACATTAAGAGATTAAATCAACTTCTATCGACTTTCTTAATAAATGCTCTTGATCTTAGCGTAAATGATTCAACATAATACTTTTCTCTACCTCTGAAATGACCCTTTTCTGATGACATAAATGTTAGATAACAAAAAGCATAGCCTCCGTTCTATGATTAAAATCCTGATGGATAAAATCAACTATTTTAATCTAATTCTTACCTGAAACATTCCAAATTATGCTAATTATGCACATAGTTCCATCCTGCTTCAAACGCTCCACCATCATCCCAATCCAGAAGAAACAAAAGATCACCAGACTCAACGACTACAGACCTGTTGCCTTAACATCTGTGGTCATGAAGTCATTTGAAAGACTGGTTCTAGCATATCTGAAGGGCATCACTGGACCTTTGCTGGACCCCCTGCAGTTTGCCTATAGAGCAAACTGGTCTGTGAATGATGCAGTCAACATGGGACTGCATTATACCCTTCAACACCTGGACAAACCAGGGAACTATGCAAGGATTCTGTTTGAGGACTTTAGTTCTGCCTTTAACACCATCGTCCCATCACTGCTCGAGCACAAACTGACCCAGCTCTCTGTCCCTAGCTCTGTCTGTCAGTGGATCACCAGCTTTCTGACAGATAGACAACAGCTAGTCAGAATGGGCAAAATCACGTCTGACAGCCGCACCATCAGTACTGGTGCCCCCCAAGGATGTGTTCTCTCCCCATTGCTCTTCTCCCTGTACACCAACGACTGCACCGCAAAAGAGCCCTCCGTCAAGCTCCTGAAGTTTGCAGACGACACTACTGTTATCGGCCTCATCCGGAACGGTGACGAGTCTGCATACAGACAGGAGGCGGAGCGGCAAGCTTTATGGTGCAGATACAACAATCTGGAGCTGAACACGCTCAAAACGGTGAAGATGATAGTGGACTTCAGGAGAAACCCCCCTGCACTCCCCCCGCTCACCATCATGGACAGCACTGTGGCTGCAGTGGAGTCATTCAGGTTCCTGGGCACCACCATCTCTCAGGACCTGAAGTGGGACACTCACATAGATTCTATTGTGAAGAAAGCCCAGCAGAGACTGTACTTCCTTTGTCAGCTGAGGAAGTTCAACCTGCCACAGGAGCTGCTCGTGCAGTTCTACTCAGCTGTCATCCAGTCCATCCTCTGCACTTCAATCACCGTCTGGTTCGCCTCAGCAGCCAAATCTGACCTCCGTAGACTACAGCGAATAGTCCGGACTTCTGAACGAATCACTGGCACTTCTCTTCCTACACTTCAAGAACTGTACTCTTCCACAGTGAGTAAAAGGGCTCGCAAAATCACCCTGGACGCCTCACACCCAGCACACTTCCTGTTTGAACTGTTACCGTCTGGCCGGCGCTACAGAGCACTGAGCACAAAAACTGCCAGACACAGGAAAAGTTTCTTTCCTCAGGCAATCTGCCTCATCAACAGTTAATATTTCTCCTATTGTGCAATAATCATGCAATACTCTCTGATACGCACTTGTACACAGCACCTTATAATAATATACATTGCATTTCTTCTCCTTACGCATTTGTACACAGCACCTTATAACAGCATACAATGCAATACTTCTTACACGTCTGTACACAGCACCTTATAACAGCATACAATGCAATACTTCTTACGCGTCTGTACACAGCACCTTATAACAACATACGATGCAATACTTACACTTTTGCACACAGCACCTTATAACCTGTATACTTATAACAATCTGCACATACATTTCAACATCCAGATCGTTGGACTGACTGCATCTGTTTAATGTCTATCGTCTTCTTTTTTTTAATATATTTATTTTGTGTTGTCACTTGTCACTTTATGTACACTGGAAGCTTCTGTAGCCAAAGCAAATTCCTTGTGTGTGTGAAGCACACTTGGCAATAAAACTGATTCTGATTCTGAAAAGGCCTGTCACAATAATCAATATATCGACTTTAAGCACAACACATGGACATGACCTCAATCATTTTTTGGTGATGCCCATATATATTCCCCAAACAATATAATATACAAAATAATTCTAGCAACATTTTAGCTGATTTTGCAACATCTCTATCTCTATTGGATGGTTAAAAAAAAAAAAGACATAGTATTTACTATAAATTACTAGTATATGTTTCTGTGGGTGTCTGACAACTGAACATAGATTTGGTACCAGATACGGCAGCCTCTCTTACTTTATACCTACTTTTTTTGTTAACATTTATTATTATTTATTTGTTTAGTATAAACATTTTCACATTCTGATCCCAGCAGCTAATTATTCAATTGCTAAAATGACTAATTACATGAAATATCCTCAAGAATAAAATATTGTGTGTTCTTTGGAAGAGTATACTTGCATTTTGATGCTATTATATTGTCATTCTGGCATTATATAAAGAGAGGCATAAAATGGTCTTAAAATGACAATAATATCATTTATAACACAATATAATTTGGTGCAATATATCGTACAACAAAAAAAAAAAATGGTGACAGGCCTACACATAATATACTGTCATGCAATTGTATAATGGTAAAGCAATGAGAAATGATCCATATGATTTCTGCACAACCCTACACAGGGAACAATGTTTACTTTCAGGTTGTGAAAATAAGAAATAGGCCTCTGGATTTGTACAGTTTTCTATCATGGCAAATGAGGACTTGGGAAAAGTTTTGGAAATAAACCCAGTGACCAAGTCATTACAATCCACCATGTTCAAACAGATGGAGATCATACAGGACATCTTTGGAGAACAAATACAGTATTTCTAAGAAGATCATCTTGTAAAGCTATGTAAGAGATGTGTCCACATTTAACCTGCCCCATGAGAGAGGGTTTTACTGTGAGAGCAGAGCACAGGTCAGTGGATCTGGGTCTTAATGAATGCGGAGGACAGAGCGGCTCTCTGTCTAGTATTGTCCTGCACTGTGTGAGAGAACCAAAAACAACAACCACGAGTTTATCAGGCTCTCATTAGCACTTCACACAACACTGACTCCAACTAAAGAGCCTTTTCACCAAACATCAGCTTCATTTGTGCACATACTTGTTCAGCCAGAGCTCAAATGACTGCTTGTAAGGTGCAATCTAATCACAAATGGACAACCGATAAATGGGGACTGCAACGTTTTGAGCTTTTCTCCAGGCATTTAAACAGAGTTTTCCTAGTGTAAGCCATCATGTGGTCAAATACATTCAAACAGCCACAAAAAGCAGCCTAATTTCTGCCTACTGACCTATTCCTTAAAATGAAGAAATGTTTCGTTGGAGCACCTTAATCGGATGGGATTTAAACTTTGTGTTGTTTACAGCATTTTTTTTTTTCATTCAAACCAAACTTACATTTTACGCAACAATGTTCTCTTACCTGTAGGGCTTTAATGATTCAACAGGATTTTCAACTGGCTCATTTCAATTGACAATAACGATCCAATACAGCCTATATATTTTTCGGGGTGGAGGGTGAAACAGGTTTTTTTTAGGGACATTGTAAATGTGCAGAGATATCAGCGTGTGCCATTAAACATTAATATGCTGTTGTTTCTTTAAAATTGAATGAATAAATAAATATACTGCGTGTATATATACATATATACATACATAAAAAGCATAAGTCATAGTTTGTTTACATTAAAGCGACTTATTTTTGCATTATATTTGTTTAACTTTGGCTTGGAATTTGTTTTAAAATGGGTGGCACGGTGGCTCAGTGGTTAACACTGTGATCTCACAGCAAGAAGGTCGCTGGTTCGCGTCCCAGCTGGGCCAATTGGCATTTCTTTGTCGAGTTTGCATGGGTTTCCTCCAGGTGCTCAGGTTTCCCCCACAGTGCAAAGACATGTGCTATAGGTGAATTGGACGAACTAAATTGACCAGTGTAAGTGTGCGTATGTGTGTGTGAATGCTGCATAAAGAATAATTCTGGAAGAGCTGGTGGTTCATTCCCCTGATAAATAAGGGACTAAGCTGAAGGAAAATGAATGAATGAATTGGTTTTAAATTGCAATTATTTTTATAATTTGACATTTTTAATTTTATTTCACAAAAAAATTGTGCACCATTTGAGAAATAACCAAAGGGCAGCTGTTCATTTTTTAATGAAGAAATTGACGGTGACGATCCAATACAGCCTATATAATTTTTGGGGTGGAGGGTGAAAGAGGTTTTTTTTCACCAGGGACATTATAAATGTGCAGAGATATCAGTGTGTGCCAGAAAACATTAATATGCTGTTGTTTCTTTAAAAATAAATAAATATATAAATACAATAAAAGCATAAGTCATAGTTTGTTTACATTAAAGCTACTTATATTTGCATTATTTTTGTTTAACTTTGGTTTGGAATTTGTTTCAAAATGGGTGGCACAGTGACTCAGTGGTTAGCACTGTCGCCTCACAGCAAGAAAGTCGCTGGTTCGAGTCCAGGCTGGGCCAATTGCCATTTCTTTGTGGAGTTTAAATAGAGTTTGCGTGGGTTTCCTCCAGGTGATCCAGTTTCCCCCACAGTGCAAAGACATGTGCTATAGGTAAACGGGACAAATTGGATGAACTAAATGGACCAACCCCTGATAAATAAGGGACTAAGCCGAAGGAAAATGAATGAATTAATTGGTTTTAAATTGCAATTAGTTTTATAATGTGACATTTTTTATTTTATTTTACAAAAAATTGTGCAGCATTTGATAAATAACCAAAGGGCAGCTGTTCATTTTTTAATGGTCTCAACTTTTTTTGATCAGTATCGTGAATAATATTGGCTCATGAGTTGAATGAATCAACATCAACAACATCAAGCAAGTGTTTAAAAGTGAAGAAAACGAATGGATTAAAACAGCAGGGGTAAACAGGAATGTGTCTCCCTAGTCTACTTTTGATCCGATTAAGCAAACAAACCTAACCACTAAGATATAAACAGGCCTAGGTGTGGTGCCTTTAGCCAATCAGCCGGCTATGGTCACACATTACAGCTATTAATCACATGGCAATGACATAACTTCACGAAATGTCAGAGTGCATGTTTTTTTTTTTTATTCCTAGATTACAGACAGGTTAATGATTTGGAAGAGACAGGTAAACAGGAGCCGGAGAGTGGCATAATCACTCTATTTTTAGAAAAGAGGGTTGGGTGGGGTGTGTTAACTAATCACTTAATGTTCCATCAACTTTCCTAACCACTTGTTGATACCAACAACAAACATGCACCTACATGCAGAAATGTGGTAGCCTGTGAATGTAAAGTCATATAACTACAATATTCATTCCAAAATATTTGACATTACATTTGCAGTGTTTTCCCATGCAAAAACCTTTTTCCAGGCTGAAAAATCCATTGCTAAGTGGCAGATGCTTCTCTGTTTGCCAGTCTGCTAATTGTCCTTTTGTTGTTGAGAATACTCTGAATCCTCTTGTCCTTAATTGTGCTTTGACGCTAATGATTTCCAGGCTATATATTTCCTGTGTTACAGATTCAGTTAAGTATCAACTAAAGAATAGTTAAAGACAAACACATTTGGAAGTGTCATTTTACGACTCTCTTTGTAAAAGTGTTTCTAAAATTAGTAAGCAAATGTAAGCACCAAACATCAGATCAGGTACAGAGAGATCCTGTCTCTCAGCTCTGCATGTGTGCTTCAAATTGATTTAAAAATATCCATTGTTACTTGTCACGCATAAAATAATCTGTATTTGGAGTTGGTCAGATTGTTTTATTGTTGAAATAATACTGACACTCTAAAAAAATGAACTAATTAATTAATTAAAAATGCAGATAAAATACTGAAAAAAATTATTAAATAACCATTGTAAATAACCACTTTCCATTTTTAAAATGCTACATTACATTAATGAAGTTTCTGACTTACTAAATGCATTAATGTTAAGTAAGATTATTATATTCTTCTAAATAATGCCCTAAAACACCTGAAAGGTAGTGTTCATAAGATTGATCAATATGGCCATTATAATCATTTTCACAAATTTATTTACACAAAAACATTTTTTTTTAAGTCAAAGTAATAATTAACCTCTAATGGAGAAGGAAATGCTTCTTCTGTGTTTGGTACACCTTAAGAAAAAAACATCTTCATTTACAATTAAACTTCACAAAATAAACTTTATTTTTGTTAGGGCCCTATAAAATCCACTTTTCCCTAAATTTTGTGTTGACCTTTTTATTCTCTGGTTTATTTATTTCACACAAATAAACAATCAAATATTTTGTCTGATTAATTTAATAAAAACATTCATCACTTCTTCAAAATGTATAATAATTCATTTTCAATAAAACTTGTGTTGTTGCAGAATAAGATGATGCAAAAAAGAATCATATAAATTAAAAAACATAATTTCTTAGTTGCATGGCCTTTTAAAAAAAAATAATAACAATATCATCGTTACCTTACAAATGACATGTTAGTATACACAAGTAATACACTCACTGGCCACTTTATTAGGTACATCTGTCCAACTCATTAACGCAAATTTCTAATTTAGATAAATTTGACGGCAACAGCATGAAAGCATGGAACCATCCTGCCTTGTGGTGGTGTAATGTTGTGGGAGATATTTTCTTGGCACACTTTGTGCCCATTAGTACCAATTGAGCTTCGTGTCAACGCCACAGCCTACCCGAGTACTGTTGCTGACCATGTCAAAACTTTTTTGACCACAGTGTACCCATCTTCTGATGACTACTTCCAGCAGGATGTCATGTCATAAAGCGCAAATCATCTCAGACTGGTTTCTTAAACATGATAATGAGTTCACTGTACTTAAATGGCCTCCACTGTCAACAGATCTCAATCCAATAGAGCACCTTTGGGATGTGTTGGAACGGGAGATTCGCATCATGGATGTGCAGCTGACAAATCTGCAGCAACTGTATGATGCGATCATGTCAATACGGACCAAAAACTCTGAGCAAAATTTTCAGTACCTTGTTGAATCGATGACACGAAGGATTAAGGCAGTTCTGAAGGCAAAAGGGGGTCTAACCAGGTACTAGTAAGGTGAACCTACTAAAGTGGCCGGTGAGTGTATATTTCTGTCAAAAGCTCTTCAGGTTAAACCAAATCAAATAACCCACAAACATGTTATGTTAAAAAGGTTTTATTTGATTTGATTTGATTTTATATTTCAAATAAACCTTTACCTTTTATGTCTGGTTTCATGCAATAAGGATAGGCCTATTCTGATGCAATATGTATGAGAGCATTTATTGTATTTATTTATTGCTTATCTCTGTGGCTAACATTTACATTTCCCGCTTATACTAAATGGTTTTACACTGCAAGGCACTTCTTAAAGAGCCCCTATTATGTGATTTTGTAAATGACCTTCCATGTAGTGTGTAACACAGCTCTAAGTGAAATATCCAGCTAAAGCTTAAATCTGAAAGTGCGCCGTGTTTAAAAATATTGATTAATCTATAAAACAGTTGACTCATAGTGGTTCGAATCAATCGCTGAGATAACGAGTCTTAAGCCATGCCGGTGTGATGTCGACACGGAACTCAAGCCCCACCCGTTTGTTTAAAAAATTTGAACCCTCATCCCCGCCCACAAATACTGTAGCAAAGAAGAAGACGAACACTATAGCTGATCCCTGTTGAATCATGTCAAGAAGATGCTGACCTCTGAAGTGTGAGGGAAAGTTAGTGTTATTTTCTCTACCCAAAGAGGCTCTGAAGAGTCAGCCGTTGAAGTTTATTTTTGCAAAAATACCTCAGCATTATAGCCCCAGCCTTGTGCTGTGTTCCTGTCATTTTTCTGACGAGTGCTTCAGTAATCTACACGCTTGCAACGGGGAATTCGTCGGCCGTTTGTTAAAGGAATCATCAGAAAAGACTATTGATGTATGGGACTTTGTCAGAGCTTGACAAGAACTTTATCAGTACACAGTTCATGGGCCAGTTTCTTCCTCCATTTCACAAGTGTAAGTAAGTGCGATTAAAACGGTTGCCTCCTTGTTTTCTCTAGCTTGCAAATTATGTATTTAATTGTTTTTGTTACTTGTAACTGCACCACGCGGCTTGTAATGTATCTGGTTATCTCTTTATATTCTCATACCACGCCTAAAACCACGATGAAAATGCGGCCCGCTTTGCTTACGGATTTAAATGCGTTTGTGATCGTCAGCTGTACCTACACACACTCGGCGGTCAAGTTTCAAAATAGTTCAGCTTTTGCCACTGTGTGGAATAATACTAATTGTGTGTCATGGTTAAGAATAGAGCAATATGCTGGAGTTTAACTGCATTGCTCTAATGCACTCCTGCATTGGGCTCACACATACACTCTGCACTCTGACTACTTCAATAATGTTGATAAGCTGTGGTGGGCATTTCTCTCTGTCTCACACTGAACACAGTCGACCAATCGCAATAGACTCAGTCATTGGACCAATCAGCGCAGATTAGCATCGTGCCAAGGAGGGGTCTGGGAACAAATAAATCGCTGAACGATTCCTATAGGAGTCGCTGGGATAATTAGCTAAAATAAATGCATAATATAAGATTAAAGGTGTTTTCATCAGAATGTTAATGGAGACCCCCAAAACCAAAATATGACCTTTTTAATGCATGATTGGGGCTCTTTAATCCACGTAAGTAAATAAAAAGTGGCACTCACCTCTTGAGTGAGCGTCTGTGCGTGATCCGTCAGGGGGTAGGGGGGGCTTGGCCGGTTCATATAGTGGGCCACAGAGTTGTGAATGCTGAAGGCTTTCTGGAAGTCAGGCTTCTGGACAAGCTGTAGAACCAGCTCCACGTCCTCTTGACTTTGAGAGTCATTCAAACTATGCTGCACCTGCTTTAGGGACATCAACAGGTCCTCCAGCTCTGAAAGTACAAACACAGAGCATAAGATCAGTGACAGGTATGCTTGAGGAAAAAAAAACCCTGGCTGTAAAAATAGAAGAAACTGTGACTTCACCGAGGAACAACGGTACATACCTCTGAATCATTCACCCGGAAAACCGATGACAAGGCCTCTCACAAAGGCTCTCTCATTGAGGCTTTTTGTTGTTCGTCACCCACAACGCACATTTGAGTAAATCACAGATGTAATTCGGCTTTTCTAAGCGCTGTCCCTAACGAACCCTGCTTCAGCTATGCTATAATTCTCCTTTATAGTGTCCAACTTCGCAATGAGAGAATGGCGAGACACAATAGGAGTGAGATATGTGGGTGTGTTTTCATTGTGTGGTGTGTAATGTCTAAGTGGGTGGCTAATAGAGGTATTAGTGTCAAATCAAATATTTTAAGTGTTTCCTTTGTCCTTGACGGGATGTATTTTACGCACTTTAGTGCTATAAAAATTTTGCGCTGTCTAAAAACTGTTCAAGTTATAGTGTGACACAAAAATGCAGAGATGAAATGGAAACCAAAAAAAAAAAAAACAGAGCACAGCAATCGTGGTCTGGGTCAGAATGTTTCATAAAAGGCTTTTTAATTAACCTCCCCCTCCGAGGGTCCTCTTCTCCCTCCCTGAGGAATTCCACTCACACACATCCCTCAGCCATGACTTTCTGCAGCAACTCCAAGTGCCCCACAGTGACTCAAGTTTGTTGTTCCTTGCCATGCATGCTGGACTTCCCCTAATGGAGATCTATTCAAAACCAAGAATTCACCGGAGGAGCTGAGCATGTGTGTGTGTCTGTCTGATCTAATGGACTAAACTCCAGTGAGAGGCTTCGTGCTGAGAGCAATAGCAGTGTGAAGAAAACAAAGAAAGATGAAAAAAACAAATTTGAGATACTCTACTAAAACGAATATTAGAATAGCTGGGCATATAAATGGACTTTTGTCCTCATTTATCTTCAAGTCCAGTGGCTTTTTGACTCTTGAATGCTCTTAGTCATCAGTAACACAGCTCTTTGCCTCCTGTGAGAATGACTTCACCCATGCATGCTGATTTTAGCAGTCAAGTGCCCTTCAGTTCCTCTGAATCAGATTCAACATGGCTTTTTTTATCTTTTTTTATAGATTTTCCTTGGTAGTTAAAAAAGTAATTGGACACGGTACAGACTATTAGGTGTATTATTATTATTATTACAGTATTATATTACAATAATAGGGCGCCACAGTGGAGCGTGAGTAGCACGTTCGCCTCACAGCAAGAAGGTCGCTGGTTCGATCCCCGGTTGGGGCAGGTCCCGGTTTGGCCAGTTGGCATTTCTGTGTGGAGTTTGCATGTTCTCCCCGTGGTTGCGTGGGTTTCCTCCGGGTGCTCCGGTTTCCCCCACAGTCCAAAGACATGCGGTACAGGTGAATTGGGTAAGCTAAATTGTCCATAGTGTATGTGTGTGAATGACAATGTATGAATGTGTTTCCCAGAGATGGGTTGTGGCTGGAAGGGCATCCGCTGCGTAAAACAAATGCCGGATAAGTTGGCGGTTCATTCCGCTGTGGCGACCCCGGATTAATAAAGGGACTAAGCCGAAAAGAAAATGAATGAATGAATGAATTATAATAATAAGATATATAACACAACACGTTTAGTTTAGTTAACCATATGTAAACTAACAACTTAAAAAATAGTTCACCCAAAACTGAAAATTGTGTCATCAATTACTCGTGCATCACTAGTCAAAAACCTGTTTGAGTTTCTTTTATTCTGTTGAACACTAAAGTTCAAATCAACCATTGCTGTCCATGGTATTTGTTTTTCCTACTATGGAAGTCAGTGATTATCGGTTTCTTACACTCTTCACAATATCTACTTTTGTTTTCGAAAGAAAAAATAAACTCATAAAGGTTTGGAACCACTTGAGGGGGAGTAAATAGGGAGTAAATTTTACTTTGGGATGAACTATCCCTCTAAAGATGCTCACAGCATTTATTGTTTTACAATAAAATCCCTTCTATCAACTGATTTATCAGTGATGGAGAGCTGACACGACCAATGAAGATTTGAAAAAGGCACCGAAACTGGATTATTACTTTTTATATACATAAAAAAATTGTAAAAATATATTTGAAATAGGGCTGGGTGATTTGGCCTAAAATCAAATGTCGATTAATAGAATATTTTAACTCGATTATGATTAATGAACGATTATTTTATTTATTGATTGATTTTTCTATTTTTTTGGCCTTATAGTTCACTGACAAGTTTTGTACAGTAAATGTGCTCACATATTACAGGTGAGAGATTTCTGATTGAAGGGTGCATTACTTGATTCTAAAAATATTGAAGGAAACGCACACTATCTACTATCTGTGGTTACTTGCTTCAACACTGAACAACTGAAATTAAAACACACATTGCCTAAAACAAACAGTCACTCTTATATATAAAAAAAGTCAAAATAAATAATTTGCACTTCTGGAAATGAAATGAATTATTACTATTACGTTTTTCATATTAAAATAAGCAGCACCTCTTCTAAATAAAATAACTCTTGCACACCCTGTAAATAATATTTTAAACAGTGCATTTCTTGCATCTTTTGTAAACAAATATTTTAATGTAAATAATAATTTTATTGTAATGAAAAATATGCCGTCTCAAGGCTTTTTGGGTGTACCTTCAATCATCGTCAACGTTGTGCAGACGTACAATGTGTAGTTACATTTTTTTTGAGAAGTGCGCAGGTATGCGACCACGCGAAGGTTGCGCTGGACGACAGCTATTCGTTCGACACAGAAGTATAAATCAGTCTTAACAGAGTAAGGTCATGTGACTCCACACGCAGTAGGGAAAGTAATTGAAATAATTGACTTCCAAAAAAAATCGATTAATCGATTCTGAAAGTCAATTTTGATTATTTTTCGATTAATCGCCCAGCCATAATTTGAAACTAACTGTAAATGAAAAAATAACCTAAAGTTTCATTTTGATAGGCTAAACAATTAATATGTTAATTAAACTCTGTTTAATTGTTGTGTTCTGCTGTTCTGCTAACAATAAATAAAAATGTTTTAGAACATGTCTCGCTGTACCGCATACTTTGCACACTATGGAACCATCCAGATTTATTGCAAGTGAAATTCCCTCACTGCGACAGCCCTAACTTACATCACCCACAACAGGCTTAATTGGTAGGCTTGATACTGTAAACGCTAAGACATGTCTCTGACACCTGCAAACAATACAGCAGCTTGCCCTGCACATGTCAGGGGCGGGTTTATAGGGGCAATCTTTGCAAAAAGTGCTCGTTAGCGGTTTATGACACCCACCTAGTAAAGCTGGTGGTGCGATGAGGCTCTGCAGACCACCTATGGAGCCACCAGGACCTTCCATTTGCTCAAAGGTGGGGTTATCGATGCCCACCTTTGGGTTCTGGGAGAGTTTCTTGAGACGCATGGACGAGTTGAGGTCGAGCTCCTGCCGGGTGCGGCCCTCCTCCTCTCGTCTCCTGCGGTCCTCCTGCTGCTGGCGGATCTTTTCCAGCTGAGCGCTGCGTCTGACGGGCAGGGTGCGGGCACCCAGCTCACTGGGGCAGTCCACCGCCATCTCCCTGTGCCTCTGCACCACCTCCTCCAGGATGTCAGTACCTCCCCCGCCATCTGACTCAGTCACATATCCGTTCATGTGGGAGGTGGTCATCATGGCTGCGCGTGTGTGTGGTGGAGTGTGGTGCGAGTGTGTGTGAGGTATGAGGGTTAGGAGGGGTGCTTTCTGCATGGTGTAAGGGCTGAGGCCATGACAGCAGGGCTGAGGTCAGCAGCGGCTCCAGACACTGAGCCACACCTGGAAGAGAGAGAAAGTGTGTTTAGTGTGACTTTAACATACGAGAGCTTTATAGTAATAATCAAATTATATATTTTCATTCACAACCTGTAGCTATTATTGTACCACCTGTGCAACCCTGCCCTTAAATGCAACAATTTCTTTCAGCAATCTTTTCTATTGCTATATCTTGTACTATCACGAAGACTTATGATTTTCTTTTGGCATAAGATGAAACATAGAAATAAACATCCGCTTCACAAACTTCCACTGCACTCCTCAGATTTGGCCCAGATCATCCAAAACACCCTACAAACCTTCCCTACACACAGAACAGAACATCATGCTGTAAATAACTTTTATTGAACTGCTTAGCAACTGTGTAACAATGTCCAGCTAAATACACACAATTAGCATCAAATTAGCACGTGACGTCCTGTCCTGCAAGCATCGCTCATTACTTTCATAAAACGTGAACATTGGATTTTCTTTCTAAGTATTTGAGACATTTTAAAGGGCACATACATGACCCCTTTTTTATATTTAATATAAGTCTTTTGTGTCAGCAGAATTTGTCTGTAAAGTTTCAGCTCAAAATACCCATCAGATTATTAATTATAGCTCTTTAAAGCTCTTCCATTATAGCTCTAAACAACTTTTTCCTGTTTTTTGCACTGGCCCTTTAAGAATAGTCCTCCCCGCCCACCGTTCCCGTCAACGTGCCTCAATCTCCGCCCTCGGCTGCGTCAGACACACAGACACAACAGGAACATATGTAAGGGAAGCAGATCTCACTACGTTTGAGAAATACAACAGTAAGAACTTTACCAAAGACGGTTTAATGTGTTTGTTAAGAAGTTGCAATGATGAGTCACGCACAATGCAGTTATAGAGTTCGTTCACGCACGCACTCGTGCGCGCACACACAGACAGCACGCGCTTTTGCAAGCAAATGTGAAAGGATACGGCTTAATCTCCACTGCTGTATGGATATCTGTTATGTTAATGTACACAATAAACCTGATTTAATGTCAACAAACCGAGATTGAAGCGTCTTTTTTGCTGATATGCGGCTGTGGTGATGAAGTAAAGCTGAAGTAAATGGCTGTAGTTCTTTACAAACATGCCATGTTTTAAACACGTGTTAAACTTGTGAAACTCACTCTTGATCACATTTGATGATGATTAATGACCTTCGCGAACTGAACAGACCTTTTATTCCCAGTTGTTTTGCGCACGTCCTGTCTTGTTGATACGATTATACATGTTACTACGGAGACATGTTAATACGCAGCTGTCAATCAATTCAGTGGGCGGGGGGACCGCACTCCTACATCAAGTTGCGGTCAATCTCAAAACCGCTCCAATTGGTCCACCGTTTTTATGCTGTTAAATTGAAAAAAAAGGACTGGGTGTGTTTATATCACCCTAAAATGACCGTCTATACACTATAACTACACATATGACTGTCCAAACAGCTTAAAAAGTAGATTTTTCATCAAAGGTGCCCTTTAAGTCAATCCATCTTATTTTGCAACGCGCAAGTAAGTCCTTTCCTGTGAATGTGTCAGGGGCCATTCACATAGAACGTACTTCTCCATTGTTTATCTTTTTAAAAGTACTTGACAGACATACAAACCACTACATTCGAGTCTCGTCTTTTGCAGCTTCTGTTTACCGTAGCAAGTTGGCATGACAACTGTTTATTTGATGTTAACATGGCAGAGGAGGATTTTTAAAAACAATTCCTAAACAGTGCATTTAATGTTTTTAGATGCAAAGACTAGTTCTGTGTGAATGGGCTTTAAGGCGACATTAAGGTGGAGTAGACTAGTAGAAACAAATGGCAGTAAATGGTCTAACCACTTGCTCTACAAACCATTGTGATAATGCTAATACATTTTAACGAAAAATAATAAAATAAAATACCAGTTTTCAATATCAAGCAGGGTAACAATCTGTTCTGTTTTATATGGCTAAAAAAATTAGAGTAATGGATGAGACTAAGTGTGTACTCACACTAGGCACGGTTGCCTGGGCGCAATTGTCCCCCCTCCCATCTCCCCCGTGGCCTGCACTCACATTGCATTTTTTACCCACCGAGCCTGAGCGTGCTTACATCATCCATGATGCGACTGTTCAGTTTAACAGAAGAGAAGCGTTCCGGCTCAGTACAATGAAGTTTGCTTCAGTCATATTGTTATGTACTTTTTAAGTCAATTGATACGCAGTGACACAGTCAAATCTTTTGCTGAACTGATCCACCACTCTTGTTGCTAATAAATGTTCATGAAAGTCATCATACTACACGTATTAGGAGGTTTGCTGAAGGTGGCAGTTGTCGGGGGTTTGTATCTTAAATGAACTATGACAGTTTGCGATTGAAAAGTAAGAACGATTAATGAATCCATATGAAACAGTGATTCTTCAGTTTTGCGCTCAGGCACGATTTGCACTCACACTGCAAGCGTACTGCGTCAAAGCCCAACCGAACTGTGCTCGGGCATACGTCTTCCAACCAGGTCAGGGCCAGCCAACTAAACCATGCCTGGGCCCAATTCGGAGTACTCTCACTTCTCAAACAAACTGGGAAATGGGAGTCAAATGTGCCTGGGCATGGTTCAAATAGCCTAGTGTGGGTATACACTAAAAGTCACACCACATTAAAGGTAGTTTGCCCAAAACTGAGCACAAAATAAGCTATTTTGAAAAATGTTAAGAACCTAAACATTGACGTACAGAATAGGGCTGAACAATATATTGAACAATGTATTGTTATATTGACATTGCAATGTGTGTTACTACAATAGTCATTTTGCAGGATTATATTATTTATTAAAGATTAAACGATAATTATATTAATAATTTTTAGAATTTTTAAAATTATTTTTACAACGATGACCATCTTATTTCACATTTAATTATTTAATGTACGTACATAATTACTGTTACTCCCCGGATAACCATAAACACTGCTTATTTATTTTTGCTAGTAATTTATTATAATTTATGCAGATGAACTGCATAAAAAAAAAAGACTTGATGTCGATGTAAATTAATAAAATATTTCCAAATAGGGTTGTTCAAATCATCTGGTGAAATTTTATTCATATCACAATATATAAAATCACGCCAAAAGAAAATATTGCAATGTCAGATTATTCCAATATTGTGTGGCCCTAGTCCATAGTACTTGTTTTTCCTACTAGAAAATTCAATGATAAACTTTTTCAAAATAACTTTTTTTTGTCAACAGAAAAAGGAAACTCAAAAGGTATGGTATAGACAGACGATAACGGTTTTCAAGATAAACCATGGTTTGGAAAAGTCAAGGTTTTAAAAACACCAACATTTTCTGCTATAGACCATTCTGAGGGATGTAAACAATAACAATGGTCCTAACGTTTTCCTGTTTTACTTTTAATTTCCATAGCTTCCGAGAATCCTGAAAGGTCAACATATTGATGAATAATGTTATGATAGCTGTTTTAACGTTGAGGTAAGATTGAATTGCCTCTTTTTACAGTTACTAAGTTCCTACTGTATATGTAAGATTTTTTTACATACTTTTTAGGACAACAGTATCTCCAGCAGAAAAGATCTCCAAAGATACCATTTTAAATTGTAAAGACATCTGTGTTTTTTAAACAAATAAAGACAGTCAATGAAGTCAATGATTCATTTCAATTATTTAGTCTGACATTTTGAATGCTCCAAAATATTTGTATAAATATTTCTTAAAATAAAATACATTTTGCTCAAAGGGGAAAGAAATGTTTTGTTTTTTAAACAGACAATAAAAAAAATAAACATTTTAGAGCAGTAAACACAATACCGTGAAACAGGGATAATTTTATCTAATGTTATCATACCGTCAGAATCTTAAACCGGCCCATGCATAGCATGGAACCACTTGGTGAGTAAATTTTAGTTTCTGGTGAAACATCACTTTAGGTTACAATGGCCATCCCTGCTCTTATGTCAAAAATTAGGTGCACAGGACAGAAAAGGTTTGGCAGAAAATAGAAGGATAAAAAAATCCAGACCAAATTTAAAAATGTGTCCTATGAGCAAAACAACTCTTATGTCATCACGATAAGGACTCGGGAGTACCATAGTTTAGGGATATTCTTTTAAGCTGCAACAACATAAAGGTGAAGTATATACTAAACTTGACCTTACCAACTAAAACAAAGCAACTGCACTGCATAGTTTTCCTCCTGACCCCTCACTCAGCACATCTGATTAATTGCAATGCTATTTACAGCACTCAGTCCTGTATGAACACACACGGCTATTTAAAGAGCCCTGTCGAAAACTGCACAATATGAAAATGAAACAAACAAGCCAAAGATCCTGAGAGGTAAACAACCACGCGGTCCTTTTCTCCAGAGCAGCGGCCTTGTGTTTGTGAGTGCTGTGTCAGCTGTCTGAGACAGGACAGATCACCATGTTATCTGCCCTTTATCATCCCTTTTTCTGACAGCTGACACTTTCTGAAAACCCCATCTCGCTTTCTCACCCCCCAACAAGACCTTGCAGATGCGAGCGGCCCTGACCCTTGACCCCTCAAGCCTTTTCTTCCATCTTCTTGGATGGTAACAAACAACCCTGAGTCACGGCTCTGTCACTCAGTGAGTCAGGTGGTGAGGCGAGCGTTTGAGGGAAGAAGCTCTTGTAACGAGAGCATTCGCGGAGGAAGGATTTAGGACTGAAGTGTTTGCTGTTGACTTGAGATGCCAGTGGGCTACTACTGAATTATGCATAAGACAGTGATACAACACAAGTGGGTGTCCCCTTCCAGGAAAAATCACCCTATAGGATAAAAAAAAGAGCCATGTGACCAGAGAGTGAGGATAATGGATAACCTTTTGTCCGTCCATCTACCCCTCCTCCAATCCACTTTCCTCATTCCTCACTTCTCTAACTTCAACTGTGAGCACACACAGTGTGAACATGCAAAATGTCATAAATAACATTAATGTGACCTTTTTACTGTAAGAGTGTGAAATCTAGAAACTGAAGTGTTCATGTGTTTATTGTTGCAGGTGTGCTTAATAATTAATGATTTTCACAGATTTTTTTCATGACTTTCTCTGTTTGTTTGTTTGTTTGTTTGTTTGTTTATTGCCACATCAGCAACTTGTGGCTATATAAATGACAATCATAAAAATAATAAAAAAATAAAGGACAGTGGCTCAGTGGTTTGCACTTTCGCCTCGCAGCAAGAAGGTTGTTGGTTCAAGTCCCGGCTCGATCAGTTGGCATTTCGCTAAATCTGTGAAACTGCAAGGTTGCAAAAGCTGAACTGCGTTATAGCAAGGGACCACTGTATCTAGAACTCAGATGGGCATTTATTTATTTTTTTTACAATGCATGTTTGTCCTTTTTGGAGCATGGCTAAAATAACACTCTATATTTCCTTGTCTATTCTACAGATTAAAGCAGGTCATCTAGCTTTAGATCAACATAATAAATGATAACAGTGTGCTAATATCAGTCTCAACTCTCCCTTGAAGTTCTAAAAAAAGTTAAGCTATTCTTATTTCAAGAACAGTTTAATAACTTTAAAAAGTCCTGTCTGCCCAATTCCATCATCTTAGTTCCCATCTTGTTAGAGTCAGGAAGTAGAGCAGTACTTATTACAAAAGTTGTTACGGCACAAGTGATGGCCTAGATGAAAACCACTGGAGCTTCTTGGAAACTCTTTATTCTCTCTGCCTTCCAGTCTGACCTCAGCGGAGCCTTCTGTCTGATACAGAACCTCTCTTATCTTTAACACCATCCGTCAGTAAGTCTAGCTTCACTCCTCACTAATGCACTGCTCCCCTCACTTCTGCCATGCCATCCCTCTGTTTCCCCTCCTCCAATAAGAGATTACTGTGCCGCACGACTGCCTAAAGCGCTGCTATGACAACAGCTTTGTCTGTGGGCGGGAGGTCCCAAGGCCTGAGAAGCAAAGGAGGAAAACACAAAGGCACAAACACACACACACAGAGAAGGGTAAAGCTACATGGGGGTCCTCACCCGTGTTTGCCAGTCAGTCCAGAATAAGAGCTCCAGAGTGTAGCAGGGTGTCCTCTGTCGTCAGTGCTGACCTGTCTGCCTCCTCTCGTCCTCTGAATGCTAAAAGTCTGTCACTCCTGAGCCTTCCTGAAATAAACGCACAGAAATTATGAGTACAGATGACAGCATGAACTCAGTACACTTGAGCATTAAGATCCGTATCTGTGATCAGATCACAAGCCGATGGCACTAAATGCAGGTCACCGCATTGCATTAGTCAAGTAAATACTAATCTGTCCTAATTTGTCTTGGACAAGACTAAAGGACAGCAAACACACACATTTACACAAGCTACACCTTATAAGTTTAGACTTTATTTTATCATCAAAATAATTATCTTATGATCACTATTAAAATAGAAAATGTATGCATTTTGAGAAAAAGGTTGATTATTTAATGAGGTGGTAAATAATTATTACAAAACATTTCCATTTTCAGCCAAGTGCATCCAGAGTTTTTGATTGAGTAATTCCATGCAAAGTCAACTGAAAAGTTTTCACCAAAATAGCGAAACCCTTTCTAGGTCTTTTGTGTAGGCTTGTATTTCACATTACTGCCAAAATGCTCAAAAAAGAAAAGCCTCTGTCAATGTTTTCAATCCATAATATTTAATTTACCAAAGTCACACCAGTGGCAATTTCACATCTGTCACATTCATAACGCAGAGATGTCACATTCATAACCATGCTTTTTCCTCATAAATGCAAAAATGTCAAATAAAATAATATCAATCATTTTGGTTTTATAGAGAGCCCACTCTTATCCTTTTGATTAGCATTGTTTCTTTTGGGTTGTGCAGTTTAATTCACTGAATTTCTACCAAGTATGTTGTCTACTGTAATCTCGCAGACTTTTTACATTAGTAACGCATGTTTATTTTCCTCATTCAAAATATAAAAAATGTTTACAGATTGATATTTTTCAATGTTTCAACATAATGTTAAACGCATACTTTCTCTGTGATTTTATGTTTCAAGCTTTTACAGCAAATGTCACATCCATAAAGCTGGAATTGCTCTTTTGTCCTAGAATTTTATTTTGGTCCATCCCTAAAACTTGGTCAAATAATAAAACCAATTTCCTACATTCCACTGGAAGCTGGTGTTGTTTGTTTTTTGCCTTTGTTTTTTTAGTGAGCTGGGTCATCTTCATTGCAGAAAGCAATGCAACATTTATCAAATTTTCATCAAAGTGTTGGTCAGTTTGTCTGCTTGACAATGCCATTTTGCACTGTAGCAATAAAACTGATGTGAGAAGAATGTTTCTGTTTAGTTAACACAGATATTCGCAAAGTTTTCCTTTTGGAACATAATATGAAGTTGGAAAACTTAAAGAGGACCTATGATGAAAATCAACTTCTGGAAACTATTTGGACAGAACTGCAATTATATAAAAAAAAGAGACTTCAATCACGGTTTGTGGACTTTAAATTAGTTTTTTTTTGTATATTAACATAACAGATATCCATACAGCAGTGCATATTAACGTGAGTGCAAAGTGAAATGCGCATGCTGTGTGTGAGTGCGTAAACTTTGTAACGACTTTGTATGAGACACATTGTTGTAGAAAGGTTTGAATTAACTCCAAAACAAATACAACAAATAACTATTGGGAATATTCTTATTGTAGTATTTCTCACAAACGTTACGCGAGATCTGCTTCCTTCATGTCTGGCACTGTGCTGTTTATCTGATGCAGCAGGAGAAACACATGAGATTTATCCGATTCTTAAGTCGTGACGTATCGGTGATGTACGGAATACTGTTTCCGGGTCCCAGCCGCTACTAATTTGAATTGAGAAAATGTTCATTTATGCACATTAAAGTGAATTTTAAATAAAATCATAGTGTACACAACAATCTCTGGACTTGCTGCATCACAAATATCAAAAATTGTAACAATTTATAAAAAATTTATCACCTTCTGGCGTATCTGATATTAGACATGGACATTTATATTGTGATCGTGATTTTCGAAAGTATTACAGCACTCTGTAAACGTTTATCATTACCATTTGATGAGCCTCCCCATACAGTTTCAAATAGCACAAGGACCCAAAAACTGCTTTGTGTGACGTGACACTTAACAAGCAGTTAGGGAGAAATCTCTGTGGCTGTTTCTCAATATGCGTTCTTCAGCAATCTTGCATCCTCGTGTTCTCGTGTAACGTCATCATCAACTGCCAAAGTTCAGTTCCAAAACTCAAGACCACAAAAACGGAGGACACGTGAACGTTTCCGGATGTGTTCTTGATATCGAGGACGCACCGATACAGACTTGAGCACCAAACTCGCTCTGGAAGTCCCAGAAGACTTTGCGACTGGATAAAGGAGGTGGCAAGCACAGCATTTTATATAGATTTATTATTAAAAGTTCAGAGATATAACTTATCTATCTCAGGAGTTTCCCTAAATGAGAAGGTGAAAGTGAACATTAACATGAAAATCTTAACAGAGGCATAAACATAATAAGGTTGTTTATTTGCTGAAAATTGTATTAAAAACTGTTTTATTTGTATAGTGCAACATATAATTGTAAGGGTTTTGTGCATGCTATACATATGTTGAAAAGGGAAAAACAATAAATCCCTGTATAAATGCTGTAAAGTTGAAATAATTTTCAGTTATAAACGCATGAAGGTCATTTGACCATCAGGAAGAACGCAGCATCTCATTTCACAGAGGATGCGATCTCTGTTCTCGTGGTCTCTCGAAATCGTTCTTCTGAGGTGACCTGGCAAGACCGGTCTTCACAAGAACACGAGTCCGTTCTCGAAACTATCTCATTTGCATTAAAAGCACAGGCAACAAAAACAGCTACAACATCATAACAGCTCAAACTTCCAATATACAGAAATAATCTGATAGGTATTTTGAGCTGAAACTTTACAGACACATTCTGGTGACACAAAAGATGAATCTTAAACTTGAAAAAGGGGTAAAATAGGTGCCCTTTAAATAAACTTGCAATACTTCAATGAACATACGAAACGATAACCGTT
>CAIGQQ010038941.1:3127347-3144466 GCA_903798035.1 Danio albolineatus | reverse complement strand
GTTTCCCCTTCCCCCCTACTTGATGACACAACATGTAGCAAAGAGCCTCAAGACTGAAAAAAAAAACATATAAATAGAGACTCAAACCATCTGCTGCTCAAGAGCTTAAGTAGCCTACTTCAAACCCTCCTGTTCCATTCAGCGTCGTACTGGCCGCAACTCAACTACAGCTCAGCCCAGCACACTAAGCCTCTGCCCTCTTACACAGGCAATAGGGACATCTGGGCTCCTGCTAACAAAATCTACTCTTTACACTGATGTAGGATCAGCTCTAACAAATAAAATCCAAATCTTAGCCCTTATAGGCTAAGTCATAAGGCTGATCTCTGGTAAATGTCAAAGGGAAAGCTAAATTCTGGTGTGGAAGACAAAGGATGAGGCGAGGTAGATTCGGAAGAGCACGTTGGCAGTGAATGCAGGTGTTTCTAGCCAGAGCAGGTGCAGCACGGCTGGCCCAGAGGCTGTAGGTGTGGCTTTACTCGGCCAGCCAATAGGCTGTGAGTATTAATGGGCACTGTGTCAACAACCCTGTTGTTTTTCATTCCACCTGGGAAACAGTCCTCACAGATACTGCGGCTGTGAACACACACACTACGCAACACACATGACAGCCTCTCATTGGCCACATTCCTGGCAAACCTTTTGTAGTAGTTTCACTCAATTAAAAAAAATAAAAATAAAAAAAATAAAAAAGCGTCCAAGTGAGAGATGAAATTGATCTACAAATTAAGAAAAAAATAAATAAATAAAGAATATTTAACTTTTCACATACACAGTTCTAGCAGTGTCTAGTTCTACGGTATATAATTTTAGGTGAGCAATCAGGATTGAGCTGAGAATAATTGATTTCTAGAAAGAAATAAAAAATGGTCATCCTTTATTTGACCATCATTCTTTTCAAACCAAGACTTTTCTTCTAAACACAACTGATGATATTTTCAGTGAAACTACAACTCTAACAGCCTGGCTGCAATAAGCTCCACATAAGACACAGACACACTTGTATTATTCCCAAAAAAGATGGCAGACTGAGCCAGCCCTGCACAGGATCAACCTGTTACACTGAAAGACATGAAACAGCTCGTCCTGAGGAGTGGCAAGTATGAAAAACAGTACCTAAATGCTGTGACAGGAAGGAACCGGAGCTCTTTTCCCTTCATCACCATTTAGTAGATCTTAAATATATACAAAATGACAATACACCAAAACTCTAGAGTCCACCACACATGTACACTGAAAAACTATTTAAACATAAATAAATAAATAAATAAACAAAAATCGACACCTCAAAGGTATGAATTTCTCTCTTCAGAAAACTGAAAAACCTACAAAAAAAACTATGACAAAGTGATGTCTGAAACGACATCATGAGGGAAGCTGGACAGGCCGACACTTTCATGGCTGTCACTGAAGAGGAGAAACAGAGCAGGATCGTTATCTTCCCCAAAGCTCCAGCTCAACATTCCAACACCCGGTGTTTGCGTACCAAAAAAATTCCAGATTCCAAGCTCCTAAGAATCAGGCACGTACCACTTAGTACCAGGAAGAAAAGCAGCGAGAGTGGAAAAGAGGGAAAGAGACGAACAGAAGGGGAAAATATGTGGAAACAGCATGGTATGTAAAGGATAACACCAGCAAGTAGGGATGAATTACTTTTGGCCTTTGCAGTGCAGGAACAGAAAATAAAACCAGCACATGACCTTCAAAGCTGTTAATAAGTAAACCATCCTACAGGTCTTCAGTTGACTCACAACTTCTACAGAAAACATTCCGAAAGCAATATGCATACAAATATGGGCAGGAACCAAAAGTCTTTTAGGTGTGAAAACATCTCAAGTTCAAGCTCTCAGAGTGAGCACGTTCTTTCTCAAACACAAATGCATGAGCCTGGGTCATTGTCATGGACACAATCAGAAACCGAAACTTATAAAGAATGGTAAATAGCAGACTTTTCTTAGCAGGCACAGCTTCCTTTCTTTCTTGATTCAAACATTAATTGTCCGTTGAGTTACTGATGACTGCTTTGCAGCTTTCATTTTTGAATTACACTGAATAAATTATTACATTTGTATGTTTTGTTTTAATTTTTCAAAATGAAACAGTTGGACTGTTTGTTGAAGAAAACTTGAGTTGAGAAGTTGAGAAGACTTGTGCATCCACCTTTACGCTTCTCTCCTGACCTTGAAAATATAATTGGCTGAATCGTAGAAAAGCCAAATTAAGATCATGTGTAGGGTCGAACCCAGATCGCAATATTTTTTCGATTAATTGTGCAGCCCTAATAATCATCATCGATTATTGGACAATAATGTTTGGAATTAATATACCAATAACAAGTCATTGCAGCATTGGTTAGAATCTTTGGTTCATGATTGGTGTTGCTTTCAAATATAATACATCTATTAATGTTCAATTGTAGCAATGGCGCTCATTCATTTTTTGTGGGTGCTCCTAAACTAGCTGGGAGGAACAGTACCAAGTAGAAAAGTTCATTTTGAGCCATGTTTATATGGCATGCCAATTAAGAATACAATGCTGATCATTAACCAGAGGGTTTTAAATAAAGAGAATGTTTAGTCATGTTGTCACGAATTGTAAAACTTTAGGAAATAAAATTTAGCCATATCCACATGCATTTTTAACATGTTCACCTTAAAGGGTCATGACACCCCCCTGTCTCAGCAGTTTTCACACCTCTGATATATTGAAGTCTCGCAATAGTATTTATTTCCAACTTATTCATTCATTTTCTTTTCGACTAAGTTCCTTATTAATCTGGAGTCGTCACCGTGGAATGAACCGCCAACTTATCCAGCATATGTTTTAACGCAGCGGATGCCTTTCCAGCCTCAACCCAACACTAGGAAACACCCAACACGTACTATAGCCAATTTAGCTTATTCAATTCACCTATGGCGCATGTCTTTGGACTTATAGGGGAAACCGGACCACCCAAAGGAAACCCATGAACACAGGGAGAACATGCAAACTCCACATAGAAATGCCAACTGATCCAGCAGGGGCTCGAACCAGCAACCTTCTTGCTGTGAGGCGATTGTGCTACCCACTGCGCCGCCCACTTTTTTTTCAACTGTTTCCCATTATTATTTTAACTTATACTATTTTAAACTGTAATGTTAAAAGTAATTAAATAAATAATACAAAGACCATTCAGCCACAAATGTCACATTGCACTTAAAATAGGGATTGTGTCATACATTTGCCCACAATATTGTAGTAATATTATAGATTGTGAAAAAATTAATGATACAAAGTCAAGACAACAAATATTGTATGCTGCTTTAATTGATTCAAAAAAGCTGATCAGATTTTTTTTTAAAGTTTTGCAAAGTTTTACTTAAAATTTTTAGTCAGTTTGATTGGAGTAAGTTGACATGACAAAAAAGTACATTTGGTTCAACTAATAAATTTAGGGCAGCATTGCAATATTTGCAGTGTAGCAAACAACTCATTGACTAAGTTATGTCTTCTAAAATAAAAAGAGAACTTTTGACAAAGTAGGCTACGTTTAAGGACACACTTACCAAATTTGTGGAGACAGTTAAATCAACACAAACTGGAACAGTGTCTTTTTTTTTTGAGAAGAGAACTTTCAAACTCTAATTTAACTATTTCCAGATGCAAAAACTTGCGGGTAAACAAATAATTTTCCCCAAGGGTTATTAGGCCACATCAAACCAACAACTCGCACCATGCGCAACCTCTGCTCACATTGTGGGGCAACTGAATTAGTTGTTTTTGTGTTGGCACACTTAGAAATAGAGCACTAAATACCTGTGTCTCTGAAAATTGACACTATAACAGGTAAGAAAGAAGAGTCAGATGCAACTTTCTCATATATAATAATAAAGTTATGTCTCATTCATAATATGTGCGGTGATAGGATACAGCCCCTTCTCGTGAACTAATGTGTAGAGTACTGAAACCCTGTGATGTCACGGTGTACTAGCGGCCATTTACCACTCAGAATTTGCATATTTATCTCATGTCCATTATATTGCATTAAAATTTCTTTTTAAACTGAAATAACAATTTTTTTTCTAAACAATTTTAACTTGATAGGGAAATGTAGGTGTCTTAATAGTGTTTTTGTCAACATGACACACATATAAACACGTGTCAACAGTCTCAAGAATGTGTCATGAGGTTTCACCCTTTAAGGATGAACTCAGCTCTATTGGTAGCACCCCACTGTTCACAACAGTATGCCACTACTCACGATCAGATATTTGAATTTTTTTTCACCCCAAAATATAGAACAACGTTGCAGTGTGTCAGGCCTCTAAGGGTGCACCTCACAAACTTTGAAAACATCAACATTATCAAGGTTGCAAATACTGAAAAAACAACAACAACAACAACAACAACACATTAAACTACCAATATCCAACAAGACAATTTGGTCTGATTTCTGAAGTTTTCCATTCAGACTCAGAATGAATCAGAATCCAGTTTAAACTCAAGTCATAGTTTAACATAACAGCACAAGAGCTGCTATGTGAATTTTATTAGTTGGTTAGCATTATTTACTGTACATGTCTCTGCATACAATAATCTGCCCTGTTTGTGTTGGACTGACCAACTGCTTGAACTGCATTCAAATAAAAACCTTTTACTTCTATCAAAGACTACAGAATACACAGGACATGTCACTCTTATAGTTTTGAATGGGGAAAAGTGTAAAGAGCCAATCATACAGACTGAGGAGTCTCCGGGGCCGAGCTTGGATCAGACGTGTGCTTTTATGACAGTTTGGTGGTCAACAAACACACTGGAATCTCAGTGAATACTTGCTTCACAGACATAAGAAATATATCCAAATAAAGCTTGAAATCTGTGCTTTTAAATGAACCAAGCGCTCTTGAAAACAAAAGCTTTTTGGTTTGGTAATCAGTATGAACCAAATACGAGGTAGTCTGTCCTGTCAAACACAGATCACATGACAGCAATTACTTAAACGGCCACAAATTTGCAAACAAAGCATTGTTGTCATTTCTGGAGGAGAATCGCCATCAAGACCAAGCTGTGAAATTCAGAAGACCAGCACAATCTGACGAAGCAGTATCCAGATGATGACAATCTAACACTGTCTAACACTGCCAGAAATTGGGTTGGTGTCATGATCTTTTTCTTTTCGAGAGTGCATGGGCATTAGCTTGGGCACCCTAAAAAAATGCAGATTTTGTTTGATTCGAACGATTTTAGAAAAGAAGCATAGGTGACAGTTGTGGTTTAATTTTATTAATGATTCCTAATATGTAATGTAATCATAAGCTTGGCAAACAGTTTTGGAGAATTTAATGTTTCCCCATTCAGACAGAATGTCCGAGCATAATGCACCATCAAAGATGGCCGCTGAGTGAAATGACTTGCCTTAAAGGGACTCTGCTTCTGTCTATTACTCCTTCAAATAAAAACTAATCTTTTTTTTAACCTAATTTCTGCACGAAAACATTAATTGCGGTTCACTTTACATACAAATCCGATGGTGTCTTCCTGTCAGTTCTTGACAAGGATAAGCTGTGAAAAGGTCCAGACCTGTCAAGAGTCAAAGGTCTGGGTCCACAAGACTAACACTACCTTAACTAGCCTAATCATACAAATCTTCATTAAGTTTATCAGTCAAGCAGACAACCCAACTTGTCGATATTAAAAAATATAATGTTCCTGAATGCAAAACGAGAAAAAATAATTACCAGTGCAGTCGTACAGCTAAAAGAGGGCTCCTCCGTTAAATGATCCCGTTCTTTAAAAAGTATGCTGATGATGTGTTGCAATTTATAGCATGGGAAGCCAATTAGACACAGTGCTGATGATCTGTGGCTCATCCACTTTTGACTGGATGCACCTGGACTAGCCTGCGATGACTGAGAGATTTGAAGGACCCCAAATGGAATCAGGAGATTAATAAGGATTCCTACATTAGCCAAGTGACAAGCCGTCAAAACAAACATCTCGCACAACTTCTTAGAACCGTTTTCAGGTCAGTGATATAAGAGATGCATTTTTTTCCTTGCAGGGGTGATTTGTTTGAACAGTCAGGGGCCAGAATATTGTTATTGTCCTTCACTGTCCCCCCTAAAAACTAGTTGAAAAATCCATGGTCTAGACAGAAGAGTAGCCCCACGGCATTTTGGATGAGCTCTGCAGGAGAGGTTGTGGCTTGTTAATTCCTAGCCGTGGTGGTCCATCAGGACAGCAGAGCCGGCACATATTGGGAATTCCTCAGGGGACATAGATGGGTTACAGTGGTTCTGTACATTGTTGGCACAGGTCCCAGCTCCTTCCAGTAACACCGTCTATGTGATAAAAAGCCTGTCTACACATTTATACCCCTCTTCTAACATCAACGCCTCACATCTGACAATGAAGCTGAAACACTTGGGACTCATAGCCTACTTGTAAGTTTCACATAATAATAAAATATTTGCTGATAACATTTGATGCTGGTGTTTGTCAATAGCACGGATATGATAAAGCTTGTTAAATGCAGGCATCTTAATGGCTTTTTTTTAAACAAAACAACATCAGAGTAACGAAAATATGTGTACTTTCATTTATCTTTTCATTCATTCATGCATGTCTAGGGTCATTTTTTATAACTTAGCAGATGGATTAAAATCAATGACATTAATTGCACTTATGTTACAACCTTTCTATTTATAAATTTATATAAAAGGTATTGAGTTTTACTTGCAAATCAATGCTAATTAAATTAATTAATTAAAAAAGTGGTATTAAATATGAGATGCTAGAAATAAATATGTAGGTTTAAATGCTCATAAATTTCATACAATGAATTTCAAATAAAAAAAAAAACATTCACTATTATAATTACTACAACCTAAAAATTAAATCATTGTAATTATTTATGATACATTTGATAGATTATTAACATATTTAAATATTAAAATAATAATAGAAATTTAAATATTTAAAAATATTTTTTATTTAAATTAATTGTCAGTAATATCTTTAAATGGTCTCAGAAGGGAGTCACACTATACTCTATATTCTACAATATATCCATCAGACAGGCCAACAGATTTCATTAGGCTGCCAGGCCAGACTCGCGGTGAAGTAATATGATTCTAGAGTATGCTGCCATTAACACTTCTCACTCTACTCTGAAAACAGATACCGTCTCCTTGAAACAAACCCATCTGATCCAGAGCCAAAATCCTCAATCATCTGTTATAGCATCATTTATTTGTGCAGTAACTCCACACCTGTGCCACACAAACAAAACTGAAATAACCTATTATTATCATCATCAACAGCTCTGAATCATTTTATTAAAAAAAAAAGATGTTTGACTTAGTACATGCATCAAGAGTATAGGGAAGGTTATCTGAGTGGTGGTGCTGATACAGTTTACTTACAGCCAGCTCTGAGCTGAACTATATCACAGCATGCAGGGAAGACTTATCTTTAAAAAACACAGAGCAGCCAGCTGACATTCAGCTTGTGATCTGAGGAAATGATAAGATTATCAATTGTGTTCTTAATAATGGAGTGAAGACATGAATCACAGCCAACACTAGCTTGGCAGTAATGTGCTTTTGTAACTTGGTTATATATAATAAGAAACATCTGGTAAAAAAGCAAGCCAAATTTTGTTGACAGAGAAGCACCAACAATTCACTTACAAAGTCTATGGGTCAACTATCACACCCTGATGGACTTCAACATTATTGACTTTATTTATCATTTAAAAAAAATAAAATCTGCAGCCTTCCTGTTAGAAAAACAAAACCATAATAGGCAGCTATAGTTCTTGTATATTCCCAGAGATGGGTTGCGGCTGGAAGGACATCCGCTGAGTATGAGCATAAAAATATGCTGGATAAGTTGGCGGTTCGGTGGCCTAGTGGGTAGCACGTTCGCCTCACAGCAAGAAGGTCGCTGGTTCGATCCCCGGCTGGGCCAGTTGGCATTTCTGTGTGGAGTTTGCATGTTCTCCTCGTGGTTGCGTGGGTTTCCTCCGGGTGCTCCGGTTTCCCCCACAGTCCAAAGACATGCGGTACAGGTGAATTGGGTAAGCTAAATTGTCCGTAGTGTATGTGTGTGAATGAGAATGTATGGATGTGTTTCCCAGAGATGGGTTGTGGCTGGAAGGGCATCCGCTGCGTGAAACAAATGAGGGATAAGTTGGCGGTTTATTCCGCTGTGGCAACCCCGGATTAATAAAGGGACTTAAGCCGAAAAGAAAATGAATGAATGAAGTTGGCGGTTGATTCCGCTGTGGCGACCCCAGATTAATAAAGGGACTAAGTCGAAAAGAAAATAAATGAATGAATGAATGAGTTCTTGTATAGTTCTCAAAAAAAAAAATACACCTCATACAATGAAATAATCTATATTTTATTATAGCTATTGATGTTTAAATTATTCATTTACTCCATGCTAATATTAAAATTAATATTTCAACAGTATTATTATGCATTCTAATCTAATTTTGTAATATTAATCAAATTCTTTCTAATCTTTTTTTTATTTTACTCAAACTTTGGGTCATTTACTTGTCAGACTTTTTATCAGAATTTTTTTCTATTAAGTCCTGAATTATAATAATTATTATTTTAATTCAATTTTAGCATTTTTAAATTAAAGTGCTAATCTTAAACAAATGTTGTTTTTAATGTTGTTATCTTGATTTAATTTATGTAATTTATTAATAATTTAGATTTTATCTTTATTTTATTACTTTTCCCCTGAAATATTTTCTTCCTTGTGGCTGCAGCCGGACCAGTTATCAGATCAATATTTACTTACTATTCCAGTCATTTAAAACATCATTGGGGTGATTTCAATTTATACTAAAAATAAATAAAAAATAAACATCTTGTGCATATCTTAAAACAAAAACTTCACAAAAGTATGTTGTGATTCCATGAGTTTTGCACACTTAGAAATATATCTATATTTTGAAAAGTAGATTTACAACACGTGAAAAGTTCTACAACACTGAAAAACTCCCCCAAATTCCCAAGGTTTACAAGCTCATCAAACTGTCAGAGGCCTTTGAATATGGAGAGGTTGATAAAATAAACACCTAACACTCCGTTTTATACGCACATAAACACTTTTAACAAATATCTGTCTGAGTGGCCAATTTAATAAATAACAACATTTTAAATTATTTGATCGTACAGAATGATTAACCCTACTGTAGAATTATGTAAGAATGGTGACACACACTCACCTGCAATTCCCAGTCATAAAATAAAACAATAACGCCCTTTCCATGTCAGCTTTGATCCACAGTATTCCAGTAATCACTCCACAGACAATATGAAAAGGCAACGCGATCAGATTTCTGAACCAATCCGAAGGGAACAATGCGACATTTGTGTCCTAATGGCTGTAATGAAGGTAGATGAACAATGGCAGTCCGTGTACGTTATCGATTAAAGAAACTTCCATTGCAGTTTCAACAGGTTTATAGGAGGTGTATGAATCCACAACTTTGCCATTTCAAAGCTCTTGTTTAATTTTCAGTTACTTAATACAAAACAACAGGTTACCAGACTCAAGACCTAATGAGCTGCCACTTTTTGGATACTTGTAGCGCTTATGATGCCTAAAAATGCTGCCTAGGTAGGTGACTCATTAGGCTTTGAGACAGTAGCTGCATGAGCTTGATATTCCTACTAAACTAAACCAACAAAGAAACGCACTACTTACACATCTTATAGACAGTCTCTTGAATGTTTAAGGCATTTAAGGCAAATCCGAGTGCGCTTTAATGTTTTGCTGAGTATTTGCATAGCTAACACAGCTAGCTGGCCACTTCCCGAAGTGCAGCGTTGCTTTCTTTTCCAGGCAACCTGTTGCAAACAACACTGACGCCGCGTTTTAAAGGCCAAAACAACTTGAAAGAGTGGCTTAGCTTACCTCTTTTGTCAGATATGTCTTCCTTTACGTCTACTTAGCATATAAATACTCCCAAACAGGCGGTTTTGTCCACAGAATAGCACGTTAGATTGTTGTCATGTTGTGTGACGGGTCGCTACGGCTCGACAGTTTCAGGCTCGGGACTGACTGACTGACGGAGAGTGGCTCAACAGCGCCTCCGGCAAACCCTATGAGACGACGCTTCTGATTGGACAGATCCACCACGCTTAAACTCCGCAGTCCAATCAGAAGGGGTTTTCCTTGACAATGTCGACTGAACTACAAGCCGGACAGTTTCGATCGAGCAGAATTAAAGGATTGGAATTTTTGAGGCTTGTTCAGATTAGGTACTTTTAAGTATTGGAAATGCAAAATTATAGTAACAGTTAAACTAATTTAACAAAGTGTATTTTTGTCGTGAATTTTGTATGATGTATTTCGAGTATGGAAATTTGAAGATAGTTCACCCCCAAATGAACAATACCGTGATGACTGACCCTTCACTTTTCCTACTTTGGGTTCTTCTTTTGGAAATTTGGAAGAATATTGGTCATTTGGATGTCATTCATTTCCGTTTTTTTTCATCCAGCGAATATAAATGTCTAGTCATTTTCAATATTTTTAACATATCTTAAACAGGAACTATTGTGCAAAAATCACTTTTATAAGGTGTTTAATCAGAGCTGTATGGCAAAGATGTTTTGATTATAGCCAGCCTCTAATGGTAAAAAAATAAATGAATTGTTTTTTTAAAATCACACTTAATAAAACAGTCTGCAGAAACCCATTAGTGATGATCTCTCTCTCTCTCTCATTAACAGACAGCCCTGAGTAAGAAGCAGTCGTTCGGTATTAGAGTTTTAGCACCATACCTGCTAAAGATAATGTCAGAGACCAAGAGGCTTTATAGACCATTTCAATTTGGTCATCTTACTGGCCCATGAACATTTCCTGCTTGTTATCTATTTTTCTTTTGTTGTTGTTGTAACAAGAGAATTCAATCACAACTAAATGTTAAATCAGCTATTATAACATTAATATGTGGCTCTTTTTGGATTCTCGGAAGCTATAAAAATTCAAAATGTAAAACAGGAAATATGCTGGGAGAGTTGTTTTTGTTTACATCCCTCAAATTGGTATATAAATGTGATTTTAGGATTACCAAATGAAAACAGGAATCTCCATATACTACATTCATCTGAGACACTTCTTTTGACGTTTCTTTTCACAATTAGTCCTGTTTTGAATCTGCTGCTATGCTGATGCACGGGCATTTGTAGCTCATTTGAATTTAAAGCGACAGTCACCAAAATGCCACAATTTGGATCAAAGTCCAAAAGGTGCAGTTTCATAGACTTGGTGTTTTTTTTTTATTTTAGGCTATTTGAAGATGAAACTTCACATACACACTCTAGGGACATCAGATACTTATTTTATATCTTGTAAAGAGAGGGATAATAGGTCTCCTTTAAGTGTTCGACAGAAAACAAAGAAAGAAAGAAAGAAAGAAAGAAAGAAAGAGACTTGAAACCATTTTTCTTTTTAAAGAAACCATTATAGATCAAGAGTGGCATCATGTTTAGTGCAATATATATAAACAAATAACAAATATGGTTTAATAAAATATTTATTATTCTCATACAAACGAGAAAAAAAAAACAGATATGGAGAACTCAAAGGTAATCAGCTTTCAGTGTTTATTTAAAAAAAGAAACTGAACCACGTCTTTACATAATGATCAAGAATTTTAATTCTCGCATTAGATCGGTATTACAGAAAATGATATTATAGTACAGAGTTTTTCAATATCTTTTGAATACCATAGTATATTTCTCAGGAGTGCTGGTCACTTGTCTGTACAATATCACTCTTGCATTTTTTGAACTGTACATTTCATGTAATTCGTTTAAAAAGGCTGTCAGCACTTAAATAAGCTGTGTCTTCATCTTTGAAATCAAACTAAATCAAAGTTTCCAGGGAGCTCGGCCTCTAGGATTGGGCCGGGCGAGTTTAAATGTAAGGGTAGTGGGTAAAATAGAGAGTAATAGAGCAGAGCTGTGAGGGCTTTATTATGAAGGATGTTCCAGGAGGTAGCCTGTAGCACAGGACATGCCTCTGTGTGCGCTGAAGTAGCACAGAATTTACACAGAGACCCCCACAGGTCATCGATTCCCCCCCTCCCAAAAAAAAAAAAAAAAAAAAGCAACAACAAAACAACAATCCGCGTAAAGTCTGTGCTTCTGGCAGCACGCGCTACTTTTCGGCATCATGACCACATGACTTTCCCCCCACAGCCCTGGCTTTTGGCACTGCGCACATAAACACGACTCACAAGATAAACGACAAGCAAAGCGGTTTTGTAAACCCTTTATGAAGCATAATGAAGTCTTTATGGAGCATATAATACTAAAGGGAACGATAGCTGGGTCACCTTGGTGCACTTTGAGGAGAGATGAAAAGATCCAGCTCCCGTCGGAGATCGGAAGGGATCCCCTGTTGTCATTTCGAAGAGCTTTTCATTCCTCAGTGACACATTTTCTACCGATGAGAAAATAAGCTTTCCGATGTACGTGACGGGCGCCAACAGCTGTCTATTAAAATGCTACGGCTATCTATAAGTTCTAGCATTGAACACACAAAGCAATTGCAATGAAAGAGAACAGAGTTGCTTAATATGATAATATTCATCATTATATTAATCATAATTATAACAATATATTACAGAATAAATCTCTTATATTTTATATATATATATATATATATTCTCACTTTAAAAGGTATAATATTTTCTGTCTTTGAAATACTATGTTCGAAGTCATATTTTCATAAATTTCACATATTCATCTTTGTTCGAAACATTGATTATACTGGATCAACTTCTCCCAAATCAATAAAAACTAGCTGTGCCGTTGCATATTACAGAATAGTAATGATATGTGGACATGCACCACTTTCTTGCTCTGTACTTGGTCTGTCCCCTTTAGATGACATCATAGCCGTCCTATGACCATGACGTCCACGACTTCGCCCTTGTGCAGCTCCACGTATTGCTCTGTTTTGGGAGGCAACATCAGAAGGCCGTTGGCACTGCGCATGCTCATTAGCCGACTACTCATTTGGTTTCCTGAGAAAACAAACAAAAAAGAAAGAAAAAAAAGTGTTATTTGCTATTTCACTGTAGCATATACACTCACTGGCCACTTTAATAAGTACACCTCACAATAGACCATTTTGAGCGACGTAAACAATAACAATGGTCCTAACATATTTCCCGTTTTACATTTTTATTTTCCATAGCTTCTAAGAATCGAAGAAGGTCCACATGTTGATAAATAATGTTTTGATAGCTGTTTTAATGTTAAGTCATGATTGAATTGCCTGTTATAGTTATGAAATAGTTAGTTTGACAACAAGCAGGAAATGTTCATGGGCCAATGACATCGCCACATTGAAATGGTCTATAAACTAGTTAGACCCCTTTTGCCTTCAGAACTGCCTTAATCATTTGTGGCAAAGATTCAACAAGGTACTGGAAATATTGTTTAGAGATTTTGGTCCATGTTGAGCGTCACGCAGTTGCTGTAGATTTGTCAGCTGTACATCCATGATGTGAATCTCCCGTTCCACTACATCCCAAAGGTGCTCCATTGGATTGAGATCTGGTGACTGTGGAGGCCATTGGAATACAGTGAACTCATTGTCATGTTCAAGAAACCAGTCTGATATGATTCTCACTTTATGACATGGCGCTTTATCCTGCAGGAAGTAGCCATCAGAAGATGGATAAACTGTAGTCATAAAGGGATGGACATGGTCAGCAACAGTACTCAAGTAGGCTGTGGCGTTGACATGATGCTCAATTGGTACTAATGGGCCCAAAGTGTGCCAAGAAAATATCCCCCACAACATTACACCACCACCATCCTAAACTGTTGATAAAACGCAGGATGGATCCATGCTTTCATGCTGTTGACACCAAAGACCCTACCATCCGAATGTCACAGCAGACTCATCAGACCAGGCAACATTTTTCCAATCTTCTATTGTTCAAATTTGGTGAGCCTGTGCGAATTGTAGCCTCAGTTTTACTGTTCTTTGCTGAAAGGGGCACCCAGTGTGGTCTTCTGCTGCTGTAGCCCATCCGCCTCAAGGTTTGACGTGTTGTGTGTTCAGAGATGCTCTTCTTCATACCTCGGTTGAGGCCATGTGATTGGCTGATTAGAATTTTGCATTATCGAGCAGTTGGACAGGTGTACCTAACAAAGTGGCCGGTGAGTGTAAATAAGATGTCTGTGCGCACGTCGTTATTTCAAAGTAATTCGTAAGTTTTTGATTTAGTATAAATTTGTAGGATCTCATTCGTACAATTTAGTATGACTTGATAATCCCCCAACGACAGTTGGATTTAAGGGTGAGGTTTGGTGCCAAGCCTCCTTTTAAAAAATCAGAATTTTTTCATATGACTAAACGCGTATGAATTCGAACGAATGACAAAACATGAAAAAGTTACTTTTCAGATCAGGCCAGTGTGCATAAATATAAGAATAATAATGTATACCTGTGCTCTGTGCCCAAGGAAGTGGTTCCTGGTGGTGCCATGTCAGTATACAGCGATGATACTCTGGACGTGGATCTAACTTTACATCACAGGAGAGCTGTGGGGGAAAAAAACAACAAAAACAGGCAAATATTATTGACATTCCAGTTATACAGAATTGCAAGTAACAAGGACACAGTGATGGACAAAGTACTTAAAATATTGTCAATATTTAGGCACTGCTTTTCCGTTATACTTCTGTAGAAGTACAAAACAATACATAAAACGTGAATATTGAAAATACTATTATTATTGATGCATCCTCAATATGAATCCCCATTGTTTCCACACTCATTTGGTACAAGTTTACTTCACTAAATTATAAATAATCTCTAAGCAGCTCTAAAGAAGCCCTTAGCTGTTGCCAAAGTCTGTTGATTACTGAAAGATGCTTGAATGAATATGATACAGAAGAAGCATAAAGAAGATTTTGTAGTAACCTAAATTAGAATTTTATTTACAAAAATGCATTTTAAATTCGGAATTAGTAACTTTTTTCCATATTGTCTGTCACATGCACACTAAAACTCTAGTGTGGATCTCCCAGTTCTCAGCTCACGAAGACTTGCTTTGACTGGATTATTGAGTTATTTACTTGAGAACAGCAGCAATGGATGCGGTCCAGTTAGCCAATGATTCATTCAGTACAATTTGCAAGATGATTTAACAGATTTGTTGGAAAAAATAAGCAGGTTTACATTATTGTAATTCTGAACATCCAGTTTTCTTGAAGCGAATCGTTTCAAAGTTCACAGAAAGGAGGAAAAAAAGGTGTTAGAGTGGCTGACTGTAGTATTGGTAACCTGGTAACCAACAGTAAACAAACAATAAAAACAAAATTGAGTCAAGTGTGTGTATTTTCGCTACATCACAGTTTATTCGACCAGTGTGTTTTCATCACCCAATATTCGCATCAACCTTTTCTTCGCAATAGGTCCAAAACCACTTGATGCGTACATAAAAACGTTTTTGCTGTTTTTAATTTACAGATCTTTATTAAAAATTTGGTGTTTCCATTCTTCAAAATGCGCGTTAACCCATATCACATCTCCGATCAGGAGACAATTTCTAAAAATACACTGTTTTTAATTTTAAAAAATCAGTTTTTATGGTTATCTTACGGAACAACCTTGATAACTTTTGAAAATGATAACTTTTGAAAATGATACTGTTATCATCTCTAAGCATGATTTTGTAAAAGTGATTGCTTATAATCAAAGTTATACATGTATAATGCGTTCAGAATTTCAGTCAGTTTTCAAAAATTATAATGACTTCTAAACAACTTTGTTGTTTGTAAAAAATTCATTTTTTAATATAATAATGTTTTTTTTTAGTAAATATGTTCTTATGAAATGTAATGGAGTAAAATATATGATACTCTGCTTTGGAAAGGTTTCCCTAAATAAAAATATCCAGGCTGAGTTTAGATATTTCAAAATATGCTTAAATACAGAAACAAAATACGTCTGAAATTATCAGCTTTAGTGACGCGCTCACCCTGGCTTTGATGATGGTGGGCCGTGGGTCCAGGATCCCCTGCATCTTTCTTAATGCAGGGATGACAAAGAGGTTACAGGTTACAACAGCTGACACTGGATTACCTGAGAGAGAAAGGAGAGATGACTGTTTAGGCGTGGTGTTGACCAGGGCTAATGATTTGGGGGAGAATCTTTGTGAATCCTCTGTTGCACATACTGTAAGAATTCAGTTTATCGCCTGATAAAGCACCGACAATGTCTTGAAAGCAACAGTTCACCCTCAAAATGAAAATACCGTCATCTTTTATTCACTCTCATGTTGATTTGAACTTGGATGAACAATGGATGACAACAGCTCAACACTTGATTCATTTTCGATTGATGGTCGATTATGCAAGAATGTCATTAACGTGCATAGTTTTGGTGCACTTGCAACTTTTACCCCAAAAAACTGCTCAGCGCATATATTAAAAATAATTTGCTACCATGCTTGAAGAAACAGAATGAGCTCACCGTCCAGGGTAGTTGCATTGCATTCTGAGTTACACAGTGTCTGCTTTAGAAATCACTATCAGTTCGTTAATTATCTGAAATGTACTAGCAAGATAGAATAATTGTCACCTTAATAACTTTATGCGATTGATGCAATAATAACTCGTTAAGTCGCCCGACCCTATTTTATTTATTTCATATTTGGTGACACGGTGGCTCAGTAGTTAGCACTGTCACCTCACAGCAAGAAGACCGCTGGTTCGAGTCCTTGCTGGTACAGTTGGCATTTCTGTGTGGAGTTTGCATGTTCTCCCTGTGTTGGCGTGGGTTTCCTCCAGGTGCTCAGATTTCTCCCCCACAGTCCAATGACATGTACTGTAGGTGAATTGAATAAACTAAATTAGCCGTAGTGTATGTGTGGGTATAAGTGTGTATGGATGTTTCCCAGTGCTGGGTTGCAGCTGGAAGGGCATCCGCTGCGTGAAACATATGTTGAATAAGTTGGCGGTTTATTCTGCTGTGGCGACCCTTGATGAAATAAAAGAGACTACGACGGAGGAAAATGAATGAATGAATGAATGAATGAATTTCATCTTTTTCGGTGTCACATGAAGTGTTTAGGAAGGAGGGA
>CAIGQQ010038941.1:3115583-3127337 GCA_903798035.1 Danio albolineatus | reverse complement strand
AAGGAAGGAATTTCATCTTTTTCGGTGTCACATGAAGTGTTTAGGAATGAATGAATGAATGAATGAATGAATGAATTTCATCTTTTTCGGTGTCACGAAGTGGTAAGTAAGGAAGGAATGAATGAATAAATGAATGAATGAATGAATGAATGAAGGAATGAATGAATTTCATCTTTTTCGGTGTCACATGAAATGTTTAGGAAGGAGGAAGGAAGGAAAGAAGGAAGGAATGAAGGAAGGATGGAAGGGAGGAAGGGAGGAAGGAAGGAAGGAAGGAAGGAAGGAAGGAAGGAAGGAAGGAATGAATTTCATCTTATTTGGTGTCACAAAGTGTTTACAAGAAAGTGTCTGGTGCATATGGAGAGAAAAAGAGTGCGTCTCCTGGTAGTTTGTCAAAAACATGGAGAGCCCATTTATTTACATATACTGTATGCAACAGATATTTCATAATATTTCAAAAATGACCATTTACAGTATATAACTATGGCAGCATGTATCATTAAAGTTGGAGGACAAACAAACATGTTCATGTTCTCTTTTGAGAACCAAACAATGTCAAGTTACATGTGGTCCTATATTTCGGTCATTCATATGTTCTATTAAATGATTAATTGCAGATTCTTTTGCAAACCTGCTAGCATTTGTGCAGTAAAACCTTTCTCTTTGGTTAAGGATCTTGTGTTTCAGTGTCCTTTGAGTATCCTTTTCATTGTACCACTGAAGTAGGCACGTCAAATCATTACAGCTAAGGATTAATCCATTTATTGATTGTAAATTCAAACAATGATTGATCGTATGAACTTGTGTAAATTCGCATACCTAGTTTCACTCATTCAATGTACTAAAAGAAGATGATCAGCCTTAAGGAAAGACATCCTAGTTTAAAACAACATGAGGATAAGTAAATGATGACAAACCTTTTCATTTCTTGGCCAACTGCCCCTTTTATAAAGTCTCACAGACTTTAGAGTTCAGTTTGACGGCTCGGTGTGAATGCTGCACTCACATTGATGATGCAAATGTACATCAGTGTTCATGTACATTTCAAATCTTAAGGACTGTGGAATGAAACTGAACTCTCATTTGGACCATAGCCACCAAAATAAAGAGTGAAGGCAAACCAAGGCTCTCAAACAAGACAAATGTGTAGCACACGCCGAAGAAGAAGAAGAGGAGGAGGAGTATGTCAAGTATAGAGGTGCCCACCACCACATCAACGAGAAGGAAAGAGAGACAATAAAAGCAAAAGGAGGACAGGACTGTTTCAGGCAAATAGCAGTTTCAAGACACTAAGCCACATCACGGGACACAAAACGGAAGGGCTTTGGGAGGTTGCAACAGAACTAATAGCTACAAAGAGGTCCACGGACGCAAAACGAAAGAAAAGAAAAGCAAAAACACAAAAGCGTCTCTCAGAAAACAGAACAGAAAGTGTCACATTGAAAAATCAGAACAAAAATAGTATTTCCGAGATATCATTTAACTGTGTTTTGGATGTTGTTACTGTACATTAAACATGGCTTTCTTATGTTTTGTTTAAAATAATGATATAAAACTGGTCCCAAATGAGCCCAAGTGCACTAAAAAAGAGATTCTGGTTCTGAAAACCAGTCAAATTTCAAGTCCATTTCCGTTTTCTGAGCTCGGGCTAAAGACAGGGCTTAGTTCCTGAATTAAGAGCACCTACTTCCGCGTGGGGGGGGAGGCACAGGCATTCGGCTGGCCTCGGTGTCACTCAGGGGCACAGCCTCCAGAAGAGTCGCCCCTGTGTCTCTGTAGGTGAAATTACCTTTAAAGGGGAATATAGAAACGGCCACTGTCACCACTGCCTTCGCCACCTGCTTTCTGAAGGCACAAGGTGGGAGTACAGTGGGTTTGGGATGGGGCAAGCCTGGGGAAGCTGATCGGGCCAGTGGGCAAGCAGGGAGATGCAGGTTTGCAGAAAGGTTCACAGGTGGGCAACTGTGGGCTGACTGTATTGTTATGGAGAAGGGACCATTTGGTTTGGATATTGTACTATATGGATGTGTAGGCTTATGTTTATAGTTTGAAAAAGGGAAGTTTGCTTTAACTAGTATATACAAATGTGGAAAAAACAGGGAAATCAGTCACCTGTGTTTGTGTATGAAGGCGTTTGAGGTGAGGCATTTTTTTCTGTTAAAACTTCTCAGTTTGTTCACTTGCATGCCTGAAACGTCAAATTCACAATGTACTGTACCTGGAAGGGCGAAGATCAGTTTTCTGGCACCGTCAATGTCTAAGGTGGCAAATGTAGTAGGCAAACTGAAATGGAAATAGAATAAGCATAAATTTTCTGGAACATTTCAGATACCATGAACTAGGAGTGTCAAAATTAATTCAGTAATTCAGTAATAGATCATAAACGGTTATTACGTACTGACGTCATTTATCTCATATGCGCTATATTGCGGTAGAAAACTATGGCGAGGGAATCGAGCGCGAGTAATTAAAACGCAAAAACTGTGCACAATTCACTGCGTGTGTGCTTGCTGGACAGTCTTTCACTGACACTGAAGTTACAGCAGAAGCCCCTATTGTACTGCTGTGTCCTGGTGGCGTGAGGTAACTTTTCCTTTCCTCTCGGCTGTTAAAGAGATACTTGTGGATCCAGACACAAGCGTGTGTCTGCAGAGCTTTCTCCACCGCGTCTATCATGGATCAGCTGTGATCGCTGCTGCCGTTTATAAGTGTCACTCATAAGTAGGCCCACACGAAATCTGCGCGCGCAGAATTCTGCAGATTTTTAGCCCATCATTGATTTGTTTGTTTGATTTGATTGTTTATTTACTTGAGTAAATGTGTGTAAATGTATATGTATTCAGTTTTTTTTATTAATTTCAGTAATATTAATGACTAATATGAAAATATTCATATGATTTATTTACAATACAAGTTGTAGAGTAATATTTAATGTCTTTTAGCAGATATATTATATGAGAGACTTGCTTTGTTTACCAAATAAAGTGGATCTAACTGGATTTGCATTGTGAACATTAAATAAACGTTAAAAGGGTATTACTTTTTATTTCATGTATTAAGGTTTAAGTTATGATACTTCCAAAATCATTCCGCATAAATCCGCAGATTTTTAACAAACTTCTCTGCAGAAATAGCAAAAAATGTCAGCAGATTCCGTCTGGCCCCGCTCATAGGAGAACAGCGCCAGTTAGAGCCAATTGCAGCCTTTTCTGTTGAGCGTGTGACCAATAATAGACATTTAACAACTCGGTCGACAATGCTCAAAGCAAGCAGGATAATATTTACATTTGCTATAAATGCTCATGTTGTTTCGTGCATGTACTGTAGTTTTGTTAGATGCATTCAGAAAGAGTGTTTTCTTTGAGCAGGTAAAATTAAAGGTACAGTTCACAAATCTGACAGCTTGTATTAAAGGACAAGACTGCATTTCAAAGACATAAACTGTATGAATAAATTATACATTTCAGTACAAGAATTCTTGTGCTGTGAAGTAAAAAATAAAATTGTGTATGAAAAGCATCGGCAATGCACCGAGATATCGAATTGAACTGAATCGATGGCATGATAATCATAAGTGAACTGTGAGACCACTGCAGGTTCACACCTCTACCATGGACCCTAAAATATAATCACCATTATCCAATATATCTAAATAAATAAACTATTATTTAATAAAACAAGTAGTGCGTATATATACATATATAGATAGAAACTTTCATTATTTTTATATATAATATATTTATATATTTCTGAAGAGATATTTAACAAAGCAAAAAAATGTTCACAGTATTTCCTATAACATTTCTTTTTCTCGAAACAGTCTTTTTTTGCCTGATAAAAACTAATACAATCTAATAACAAACACTCTTTTTTTAAAATGAGGTAAAAAAAAAATCGAAATATCAGGTAGGATTTTAAAATCAGCATCTCTTTTCCCCATAATTATTTTGCATGTAAAAGAGCTTTTTAATACAATTATGTTGTTACTACTATGTTGTATCCCTTATTGTCTGCTTTAAATGTCAGTTTAGTTGATGTATTTGAGGACACTTTGCCTTTAGTGAGCTAAGAAGAAATAGTTTCATAATAAATATGAAATAAAAGATAAATATTAAAATAGGAAATAATCAGTGGAGGATCAAGTAATACATTTACCACTGATATGAAGTATCCCCATAAATAGAAACATAAACAACAACAAAAAGAGACCAAAACATAAAACTCAAAAGAAAAAGAATTCAAATGAAGACATGAAAAGCTCAATCCACATATAAATAGTTACTGTATAATACACAGCTGTTTCATATCTACATTGTTTTGTCTTTGACAATTTATTGGCGGGGTGCTTCGCAACTTTTGGGAGTCACTGGTTCTTATCAATATTTTGGTTTTGCCAAAAACGCTTAAGGTTATGGCATCAAATTCTTAAGAAAGTGTATTAAGGCAGTTATTTCACAAATATACAAAATAAACAGAGCACAAGCAAAATTCTTCTTCTCTCACTCACCCTGGCTTCATAAACACTCGGCCAAAGTGGATCTGGGCATGGAGGTCTATATCCAGCACCTGCTTCAGGTAGTCCTGACAAAAGAAGAAAAAACATAGTTACATGTTAAGTGTGTATGTTTGAATTTTCCTCTCATGTAGAACAACAAATCCCATATCTACCCATGGCTGATAAGGTGACAGGACAAATGAAAGAGTTTTAAGTAAAAGGGCAAAAAATCATCTGCTGCCAGGGCTGAGACCCAAAAGAAAAGGTCAGATTAACAAGTGCTGCTTTGTGACAAGAAAGAAGCAGCATCTCACTAGATGGCACTAAAACACACTGTGACCAGCAGAATGAGCACTTTAAAGGGATAGTTCATCCAAAACTGAAAGTTTACACACTCTCATGCAGTTCCAAACTTTTTAAGAAAGCTATAACCATTAATTTTCATGGTTAGAAAAACAAATTCTATGGAAGTCAATGGTTACAGGTTTACAACCTTTTTCAAAATATCTTATTTTGTGTTTAAAAGAAGAAAGATACTCATAAATATTTGAAACAAGTAAAGGGTGAGAAAAAAATAAATCACAGAATTGTAATTATTTGGTGTACCCTTTAAGGGATCCTTGAATATAATTTCACTTTTCACTTTAGTTTGTTAGAGCGTCTGTAAAGTTTCAACCCTCAAAGTTTTATGCAAAGGGAGGTACACAATTTGCTTTTTAAGGCTTACAACAAGTTCTTCTTTGGAATCTCTGGAGAGATTAGAGCTGCTGAACCTACAGTACAATGTCAAATCATCAACTTCTGCCAAAACACATTAAAGTAAACATTCAAGTTACTTACTGTAAAAAGTGATGTGAATAATGCATATCATCTGCTTATGATTCGAAATAACTATAACTGCCATCTCTACAGACATCATTATTTTACAAATGTAATGTTTTTCTAGTACTTATGCATTTTAAAATTTCTGAAACTTAAATTTTTTTTTAAACCATAATAAAGTTTGTTTGAAAACCATAATAATAAACTATAACTATATCAAATAAATTGACTGGCATGAGCCATAGCGGGAAAGCAAATTTTAATTTAGCAGCTGATCAAATGATGCACTGAATTTTATAATCACACCAGTGTAATTGTACGCTCCAAGGACCGGTTTAGACTGATCACACCAGTGTGATTGTTTGCGTCAAAGGGTTAAGGTGTACAATCTGATGGCCTCTGGGTAAATCGATGAAACTCTGTTCATGACATGAAGCAGATTGGTCTGCGAGACCTCAGACCTCCATGGAGGAGCTCAGACATTTCAAGCATGTGACCTTTCATTAGGCTGCAGCACTTCCAGACAGCCAATCAACTGACCTTCTCACCCATGGACACGCCCCCAGAGGTGATGATGACGTCAGCGCGACTAATGCCCTCATTCAGGGCGTTCAGCAGGTCATCTGGGCTGTAGGGTCAAAGTTAAAAAACACATGCTAAATTACTTCTGTTTTCTACTTGGCACATTACTGTAACTGATACAGTAAAAAAAATGTTAAAAAGTAAAATGTTAGCGTACTCTATTACTAGCACAAATTTAATGTAGGCTGCATTGTCTAATTAATATTTCATGATTTTTTTAAAAGTTGCGTATTAACATTATTACTTCAAAGATTCATGCAAGTAAATAATGAAATAATCAATTTAGGTTTGACCAGGCAGGAATAATAAATAAATCTTGAAGTATATTTAATTAAGAACAAAAACTGAAATCAGAATGCACTTTGCTAAGTATATTAAAAATGCATTTGATTATATTTTTTTTAAATACAACATTGGTGAATGTAAAATATCTTTATGCATTTTTTTAAACATTCTCAGCCTCAATTTTTTTTAATATTACATTATATTATATTATATTATATTGGAGTAACACGGTGGCGCAGTAGGTAGTGCTGTCGCCTTACAGCAAGAAGGTTCGAGCCTCGGCTGTGTCAGTTGGCATTTCTGTGTGGAGTTTGCATGTTCTCCCTGTGTTTGCGTGGGTTTCCTCTGGGTGCTCCGGTTTCCCCCACAGTTCAAAGATATGCAGTACAGGTGATTTGGGTAAGCTAAATTGTCCGTAGTGTGTGAGTGTGAATGAGAATGTATGGATGTTTTCCAGAAATGGGTTGCTGCTGGAAGGGCATCCGCTGCGTAAAACAAATGCTGGATAAGTTGGCAGTTCATTCCACTGTGGCGACCCCAGATTAATAAAAGGGACTAAGTCGAAAAGAAAATGAATGAATGAATGAATTATATTATATTGTATAGTATTATAATTGTATTACATTACGTTACGTTACGTTACGCTATGTTATGTCATGTTATATGTTATGTTATATTATCAACATTAGACATAAAATGATAATTAATGCAGTAAATAATGCATTTAAAAATCATGTAATCTTATTTAGAGTGTATACAAAAGAAAAATGAAGCTCCTTTATGATATACAGTTTATAGAAAATATACATATCCTAACTCATGTTTTTGTCCACAGTATATAATAGGTGGCAAAATTCTTCCGAGCACTGCAGAAAGTGTTGTTCTTCATTAAATTGTGCTGAAACATCATATGATCCTATATCGATTCTAATATATGAGCTAGCGTTTCAGAGTAGTGCTGAGGTTGGGAAGATTTAGACGTGTGGAGCTGACTGTATATATGTGTGTGTGCGTGTGTGTATGTGCGTGTGTACGTGTCTGTGTGATGCTGACTTGTCTCCGACGATGCCGAGGTTGATGGTAGGATAGCCGTGCTCCTGAATGGTGGCCAACAGTGTGGATCGGTTACTGTCCCTGATCTTGCCAGGGTGGAGGTCATCCTCAGGGTTTAACAACTGCACTCATGAAAAAAATAAAATAAATCAAACATGTTTTAAAGCAAGACGAAGCAGGCAAAAATGTTCACCTGTCAATTCTGAACCTTTTTTTTCAGTATAATGTAGACACAAATTGACAAAGGTTATTTTCTTACAATTAGTATTGTTTTCTGCAGTAAGCCATACATCTTCACTTCAGCAGCACTTGCATACACCAAACTTCACAGTTTTCATACATAATTTGTCTGATATTATACAGCATTTTACTGTGAAACAGTTTTTTTGAGGCTGTTTGCAGTTTGTTCTAAATTATAGAGTGATAAAAAGAAATACCCAAAATCAAAATGTAGGATTTTGAACCTGACTTCATCCCTCGTTCATATTGTTGTGCTAGAAATGTAAGCAAATTAGTGCATATTTAATTAAATAATGCCTCATTTGCATATTTAAACATAACATTTTTACAAAACTTAGTAATAATTTAGTAATAAGTAACAGTAATTACTTAGTAATTTAAAAGTAATAGTTGGCAATTCGTAATATAATCAATCAACTGGTGAAGTATGGTAATAACTGATATTTTTATTATTTAATTATTATAATAATTATTATTATTATTATTCTTGCATTGAATTACTATGAGCAAACGAAAGAAACAAACTGACTGAGATGGATAATTCGTACCTCATTGCCAGTGGACATGACTGCTACAACGGGGAATTTCTGAACCTCCACCTCTGTGACTCCTACAGTGGCCAGGAGACCGATCTCTGATGGTCCCATGTGAGTGCCCTTAGCCAGCACACATTCGCCACGTTTGATGTCATGTCCTATAGGCCTACATGAAACGAAAAACACTAACTTCATCCTTTCTTAAGACAGATTTGTAACTTTATTTCAAACAAAGAAGTCTGTTTACTTGCTCATGAAACAATCAAAGAATTATATCAATCTCATCAAACAAGATACAGTATGATACATGCACATTTTGAATGACATAAATAAAGGAAACTGAACTAAAACATACAATGTATATTTGTATGCACAAAGTGCCCCTATTATGGATTTTTAGAAAACTACCTTTCATACAGCTCTAAGTAGATGAAATTGTCCAGCTGAGTTTTAAATCTAAAAGGGCATCTTGTACAAAGTTTTTGACTCAAAAAGAAAGAGTCGACTCAGAGTCAATATGAATTGTCATATATCGATAGCCCTAATATATTCTGCAATAACAGCACTTGTATAGCCTCCCCTTATGGTGTAATACTCCGTCGAAATAGAGAGACAAGCAGAAGAGTGAACAACTTGTTAGAGTTTGACAAATATTGCAGCTGTTGGACAACATAATTTACTTTTGAGGCTTTTTTAGGCAAAAATGTAGTTGTTTAGACTGCAACTATGCAGTTTATTTATGAGGATAACATGCAGAGCAAAGAAATTGACGGTTGACCACCACAAGATGGTGACAGAAACCGCATAATACATCCTTAGGGGAGAAAAACTCATCGTTTTCTTTTCGCTGTGTTTATTTTTGTAGTCCTGTATTTATACCACAGTAATCTGCTAGTGTTTGCTTTGCTTTGGCTTTTTTCTGGGTTAATTACTGTGATATTCCGATTGCAGCAGAGAAATACAAGGAAATCTGAGTAGACTGATGGCATTTCATGCCGTTCAGCCTTATAAATTTTAAAATGTGAGCAAAATCACCTGTTTTGCCTTCACTTTAGATATTAAAGCAGAGAATCAAAAGCTAGCTCTAAAGTGAGGTTTGTGAATTAGCAACAGTTTCTGCTGTTCAGACGGTAAGCTGCAGATGTGAATGAATGGTGGAAGAAAGTAGTTTTCTGTACAAAAAGGATTTTGTTTGATTGTCTTTTTTATATACACGATTATTCCGTCGAACTGTTGTATAATATCACACGAGAAGCAATGTGATATGGCTGTATATCCTGACTGGTGGAGCACTAAGGCACTCAGCCTGCAGCCTAAAGCCAACGCACATCTCCCACCAGTGCCGATATACAGTCATATCGCACGGCTACTCATGTGATACGGATCTAGAGTAAATATTTTGTAAAGTTTGGGATGATTATTATTACTTTTTTATGTTTTAGTAACTTCTACTCTAGTAACTACTACTCTAAACTTTATCTAAGTTGTGAATTACATTAAATAAATTATGAACAAGGGCATTTGAAAGCAAACAAAATCACAATTAGTCCTTGACAAAAAGCAAATAATAAGTTTACATTTAAAAAAAAAATCTGACATCTATTGATTAAGCAACCCATAGTCCCACTTACCTTATATCCTGTCCTGGACGAGCCTGAACCAGAATCCTCACCTCCAGCTCCTCTGTACCCTAGAATTTAGAACCAGCCAGAATAAAACTTTTGTTAACATGCGAAGTTACTAGAAATTGTAAAAGTAAATGTTTCTTGCTTTATCCATATTAAGCTAAGAAACTACACCACATTATTGCAGATTCCTAAAATGTACAGCTGTATAATTTCCTGTAATTGTAACAGTATTAATCATTATATATTGTTATAGTTAAAACATCTAAGGAAATTTAACTTGCTATTTAGCTCTATTTAAAGTACATTACATTAACTTAAATAGTTTGTGGTTGAAAATGTGAAATACTTACGTCTTCCGACTCTCTGAGTAGTTCTGTGTCTTCTACTTGAACTACAGCGTCTGCACCACATGGGATAGGAGCACCTGTCGTCACTCTCATCACCTGCCCTGGCATGACTGTAAGAGTGGGCTACACAAAGGGAAAACATCCTTACAAACTGTATAAGTAAACACACATCTGTTGTGTAAGAGCAAAGCCACACTTTATGTTGCATTGTTCTTATACTGGAAAAAATTTTAATATACATGTACTGACATACACATGAACATACATTGTTTTTTACCACAACAAGGCTGGAAACTGGTAAATGGTTGAGGAAAAAATGTCGGCAAAATGAACAAAAAGGCACAAATATAATGTGGTAAAGAAAAACAATTGTGGTTTTGCATGAAAGTTTAATCGAAATTGAATAGAGATACAATCCGATCTGTATATGTTGACAATTCAGTCTGTATTTATTTTTGCAGAATTGAGCATTATTACATATTATAACATAGGTCTTGGGTTTCTGTAATCATAATGACGTAACTTGCATTGCTAAATCAGGACTTAAGTAAAGGACTGAAATGTTTTGTCTGTGCAGCACACAATGTTTTCAAATGTATTGTAAATGTACTTTATCACTCAACAATAATAATCTTTAGTACAACATCCAGAGCAATAATCAAATCCTTTTATTTGTTGTTGATTTTGAAGTTGTGAAGCAATCGTGAAATAGTTTTAAAACCTCCAATCAACATTTATTTATAGATAAACCTATAAACAAACGGATTGACCAAAGTATTGAGCAATATGATAACTTGAAGACTTTGAAGGCCATACCGTTGATCAGAAAGATAAACCGATATATAGACAGACAAACGGAACAACAGACAGTAGAGACAGAATGATAGACATATAGATAACATACAGACAGACAGATCGACAGACCGACAGATAGATGACAGACAGATAGATAGATGACAGACAGACAGACATATAACATACAGCCAGGTGACATACAGACAGAACTGTATAGATGGCAGACAGACAGACATATGGCAGACAAATAGTCAGATATATGATGGACAGAAAGATAGATAGATGACATACAGACAGATAGACAGACAGACATACAGATGACATTCAGATAAATAGATGACAGACAGATATAGATTGACAGACACAGACAGACAGACATAAAATGCTGTACAGACAGTCAGATGACAGCCATATATTTGAAATACAGATAGACAGACAGACGAACAGATGCATGGATGGATAGATGGACGGATGGACAGACAGACAGACATACATATAGCAGAAAGATGACAGACAACTAGACAGATATATGATAAACAGACAACTGGATAGATGACAGAGACAGACATCAGATAGACAGACATTTGGCAGACAAATAGTCGGATATATGATGTACAGACAGATGGATAGATGACAGAGACAGACAGACAGACAGACAGACAGACAGACAGACAGACAGACAGGCAGGCAGGCAGGCAGGCAGGCAGGCAGGCAGGCAGGCAGGCAGGCAGGCAGACATACAGGTGGCATACTGATTGATAGATGACAGACAGACAGACAGATTGCAGACAGACAGACAGACAGACAGACGGAAAGACAGACAGACAGATAGATAGACAGACAGACAACCAGACAGATATATGACAGACAGATGGACATATAACATACAGTCAGATGACAGACAGACAGACAGACAGACAGAAATATATAGATGACAGACAGATCACAAACAGATTGATAGATGACAGAGA
>CAIGQQ010038941.1:3089383-3099831 GCA_903798035.1 Danio albolineatus | reverse complement strand
ATAATAATAATAATAATAATAATAATAATAATAATAATAATAATAATGAGCTACAATTCATATTAGGCTCAATTTACACTGCAAGTCTTAATCCACAAAACCCATCATTTCTAAACATTGTACCTTTTCACATTCTCAATTACTTCACAAAGTTTGAGTCTTTTCAAATATGTTATACAATACTGTATAAAAATGCATCTCTATACTAATTTAGTACATTATCAACAAAGACTATGAATATCATCTTTACTGTGGAATAACTTTAGCCAAACACGTCAGCTTAGGCTTGATATGAGCAACAGAGTCTTACCTCTGTAGTTGATGATTTCGGTACCCAGGACAGGAGTCATCTCCAGCACAGTGATGAAGGCCTTGTCCATAGAAGTGAGGGGAAACGGGGACATGCGGTGTCTCCGAGCTACCTTGGTGATGTCTACAGCACTGTGACCTGAGATAAAGAAAGAGAGAGAGAACTTAAACATGCTCTCAGAACCGCAAACGTGTGCAAAGAGTGAAAATGGCCAATCGGTCACCCACTTGCTCTCAGGATATTCTCCTTGCTGCTGCATCGTGACTGCACCTACAGATATAGAGGGAGAGACAGAATGAGAGGGAATGAGGCAGAGAGAGAGAAAGGAATTGGGGAAAAGAAAGACAAAAAAAGAGACATGAAGAGAGTTAGAGCACAAAAGGAGCCCCATCCTCCGTCCAGGAGAGTTAGCATTCCACTGACAGGATTCATAAAGATCAGAATGATCATCTACACATTCAGACGAAACAACCAAAAGAAACTAGCTTGAAAATGAACCAAATGAAAACAACATTTTCAGTCCTACTGCCATTATTATCATTATCATCATGGTCTTGAAATAATGCTATGGCGAGTGTGGAAAGTTGTATCTTTATAATGCCCAAAACAACTAATTTCTTGGAAATTATCTGATGCAACAGACAATAAAGTCAACATGAAATGTTTTAATCTTTTATGTTATGCATTTTAGAGTATCCAACAATAGCCTGAAGTGAAAATCAATGGTTCCACTGGACTTTTTTTGAGTAACTGTGATGTGGATGATGATATGCACCAGGAATTATCTTGGGTTATGATAACTGGCCTTCAATATCGTTATAACCAGTTGAAGTCAGAATTATAAGCCCTCATGTCATTTGTTTTCCTTTTTCAAATAATTCCCAAGTTTAACAGAGCAAGACATTTTTCCACAGTATTTTATATAATATTTTTTTCTTCTGGAGAAAGTCTTATTTGTTTTATTTGTGCCAGAATAAAATCATTTTTTAAATTTTATTAAAACCAAAACCAATCAATATTATTAGCCCCCTTGAGCAATATGTTTTCGATTGTCTACAGAACAAACCATCATTATACAATGACTTGCCTAATTTCTCTAATTTAACCTAATTAACCTAGTTAAGCCTTTAAATGTCACTTTAAGCTGAATACTAGTATCTTGAAAAATATCTAATAAAATATTCTGTGCGGTCACCACGAAAAAAATAAAAGAATTCAGTTATGAGAAATGAGTTATTAAAACTATAGTGTTTAGAAATGTGTTGGAGAAAAAAATACAGGGGGGGCTAATAATTCAAGAGCACTAATAATTCTGACTTTAACGGTGTATATACAAATACATATATATATTCAGCAATCTACATGTGTCAGTTGCCTTATAACAAAAATGCGTGGCAAATTTCACAATAGACATGTTAAACAAAAGATACATTCAATTAGACCTCTTAAAAGGTGGTTCTGTATAAATGTAGAGTACAGGCCCAATCCCAATTCTATTTTCTTTACCCCTACCCCTTTGAAATGGATTTGGAAAGGGTTTTTAATTTTACCCCTAAGAAATGGGACAGCACAACAACACCAGCACACGTCATCATATGTCATCACGAGCTCGTACTTCATATGAGATCGACAATCATGACTGCTGTAGTTATTCCAGTTGTGTTATTTTTTAGTATTTAGCTTCAGGAAATGACTGAAGGCAACAACATCATGTTATCATGACGATATAATGTGGCAATAAGCTTGTAACTGTACTGTGTTTTTACACCGTGGCCATATTCATCTATACAAAAACTACATTAACATTATACCAGACACTGTAAAAAGGTCATTTCCAGCCAACTAGACATTTCTGACAGGGTATTTAAGCGTCATCGAGTGACAGATGTGTTGTGGGACTACTATACAGGAGTTATTATTATGGATTATAGATAGCAAAATTTAGCAGGGTTTTTTTATTATTGTTTATTTTTTTACAGCATGACGGTAAAACACGAATGCCATTATGAATGTAATAAAACATAAGCTTGTTTGTTGTAAAACTTGGTAATAATCACAAAAAAATATATATACAAATTTGTGCATTTCCTTATTTCCGTGTGCAGCCATGCTGGCGGTGTAGATAATGTATTCTGGGAAAATTTTGTACCCCTTGGTTTCGAGTGTGGTCCTGGAACATCTCTGTTTCAAGGGGCTGTCTAGCCCTTTCTCCTAGCTCTATGCCTTTAAGCTAAAGAGAATTGGGACACCACTACCCCTTCACGTGAACGAAAACAAGGGGTAGGGGTAAGGGCTAAGGGGTAGAATTAGGATTGGGCCATAGTCTGTATATCCTTCAATTTTTGGAACTTGGACATTACATAATCTTAAAATATTTTGTTAATTTATATGAAATCAGACAAAATGTTCATTCTTTGTTTGTGAGCAAATAATTAATCAATAATGCTGACATTTGAGACAATAAAATGTCAACTCTAAGTATATAAAATCTCTTTTGTAAATTTGATTTGATGAAGACACTAAAAATGAAATATTTCCTGTTGACTTCAAAGATTTCCTCTTGCTCCATAAGATGAAACTCTCTTCGATCACTCCCACCCATTCGGTTTTATTTTCCCCCCTTTAAACCCACATTTTTGTGCCATGAACGTTTAAGATAATAATAATAATAGCAAATTTGATTATACATTCAGCTGTAACTGTGGAATCTACCAATACAAAGTATCATAAAGTAAGGAGTTCCCTTAGGCCAAGAGTAATGGTATGACAGGGCAATCGAATTCCATGCAAGAAAATACATATTTACTTGAGGCTAGAAGTTCACAGATATTAACTCTTTGATTTACTGCATGAAAGTGTTAAAAACAGCCCTTTTATGTGTCCTTCGTGCTGAGACGCAATGCCCCTGGCCTATAGGGGGAGACAAACAAGCAAGTCCCAAATCTTTTTCTACTCACGATCCAGTTACAACAGACTAGCACCAACACGACAAAAAAATCAATGATTGACACAGAGCAAAGAGTTAGAGAAAGACAGAAGAGGAAGAAAACGATGAGGCGCAGCTCACATACAGCAAACAGCAAGAAAAACACTGCATCTATATGGAGATCAAACTTAAAAAGTACAGAAAGAAAAAAATAACGGGAGAAAAAAGATCTAAGAAACAGAACTCAATGTCCACAAGAGACTCCAACACACCAAACGGCTAATAAAACAAAGAGAGCATTAGAAAAAGAGCGACGTCTACAGACAAGATAATGAGAGAGAAGGAAAGAAACAGAGACGAGGAGAGAGAAGGAGAGTGTAAAAAGCAAGGAGTTTGGACTCCTGACGCAAAGCAGAGTTTGCGGATGGAAGCAGCTCCTTTTTTTTTTTATTTTTTTATTTTGTTTTTGCGTGGGTTGGGAATAGTTACTCGCGAGTCGAAGGTCCTATGGTTCCTGCGATCATCTTTGAGCCCCTCCAGCCTAGAGTGGAGCTTTGGCAATGAACAGAAACAAAAGGGTTTACAACAGACAGAGCAAAGGAGAAGCTTTGGGAGACCAAAAAAAGAAAACCGAATGATTTTTTAAAATTTGTTTGTTTTTTTAAAGGCTCTCTGAGACAGCGATCGCTTAGGTTTACACACAACAAGCTGACATGACAACGAATGAGAGGTGAAGAGACATCTGACTGGACGCCATTGGGTACTGGTGTTAATGTTTAGATGGGATTTATGCCGTCCAGCCAGGAAAATACAGTAGCAAAGGTTAGCGAGGAAGAGGCACAATTAGCAAAATCACAACAGCACACTTCTGTTGCTGTGATATTTCAGAGGACACCCGAGAAAACACTGTGCTGCTAGTGGAGAGTGTCTGATGGCCATCTGAGTTTGTGTATATTAATATATGAGGATTGAAGTGTGAATGTGACTACATGCACACACATGTGAGAGATTAAAGGTGGGGAGAATGGATGAAGATGAAAACACAAGGGCTGGTAATACAATTCAATTTCAGTAGCCAAAATGCTAACTGTTATGCTGGGTTCACACCAAATATGGAGCACATGCACTAGTTTACTCACAGGATGTTTTTCACCTTAAGCAGTTTCTACTTGAGTTGAATTATTTGACCTTGCATGGAAGATGCGACTGAGTTGAATTCTACGCAAAATTGCTGCACATTCAGCATCATTCGCATTGCCTGACAGAAGCTGCCTATATTTGCGGACTTGCATTGACTTTGTATTGAATCTACACATGTGAATGCTTAATTTTGCTTTTGGTGTGAACAGCATTATGGTTCATTAAATATTCTTAATTGAGACAAGTGAAATCATTTATAAAATGGTTTATGTCATTTCTTTTTAACATAGAAAAGAGAATTTCAAGCAATTAATTATAATTATATAATTAACTAATTATAATTAGCTAATTATTTATATCCCTGTTTTACATAATTTAGAAAAATGCATGACCCATATTACTGACAATTAATTAACATAAGTTAAGTTTTATTTAATATCTGACAAAAAAACAAAAACAAATGAATGCACTAAATTATAATTTAAACTAGACAAATAAAAAAAAATCTACAATTATATCTTTATATATGTCGATAATGCTTTAAATGTTGAATGATTGCATCAGTCATAAACCTAGTGAGGGTTAAAACTGTCCTATTACTTCAAAGTACATTTGTTACTAATATTAAATTTTGATCTTTATTACACATTAGTAAAAACATGAGATTAACACTCAGATTAATAAATCCTGCATGCTATAATCAGAGTTCCCACACTTTCCCGAACAGCAGATTCAAGAACTTTCAACAACTTTTTAAAGAACCATTAATTTTAAATCAAGCACCTTTGTAATTCATACCCCATCATACTGTATGTGGCGCCTTGAAAGTCATTACTGTATTTAACATTTGAATTACACTTTATTTACATTAAAAGTTTACAAAAATTTACCATTTTAAAAATTCATGTTTAAAGAACTTTAATAAAGTTTGCTCAACTCAGTTCTGGTCATATTCAAATTTGGTTTCTGAAATAGAGATCAAATGTGCTTTATTTGTCAGTGTTATTGTACAAGATTTAACATTAAGATTTCTAATTTAAGAATTTTTCATTTTTTTTCATTCTGTTTTTCACAATTGAGTGCAATTGTTGAAATAAAACCATAAACAAATTATCAAAGCAAGTGCTTTTAAGGACCTATGTTTGTTTTAAATACTTTCCAGGCCCTGAATCCATTCAAGCACTTTTAAGTACTTTCAAGAAGCGTGGGAACCCTGTGTTCTTCCCAGTTTTACATTAACTAATGTGATTAACTAATCCTAAATTTTGTGTGTAAAATAAATAAATAAATAAATAATCACATTAACTAAAAATGCTGTAAGATTGTGATAACTGTATTACATATTCAGTTTATAAGCATGAACGAATACTTAAAGAGGTGGTCCAGAGTGTATTTTTAAGGCTTAATTGTGTTTATGGGGTGCAAAGCAATGTGTGCTCATGCTTCATTTGTAAAAAATCATGTTATTTTTTCATATATCTTACTTTGATTATATACAGCTACTCTGCTAACATTGAAAACGACTATCAAATTTCCTAATTCCTCTGAAAGCCGGCCGTCAAAAGGCTCTGATTGGTCAGCTAACATATTGGCGGTGTCACACCTCTACTAGCGCACGCTTTGCCTCTGCTGTGTAAATACTGTCAGTAAATGACCTTTCTCAAATGCTAGCTATATCTTTTTTTTATAATTCTCTGGAACATAATTAAAATGAAACTGTAAGCACTTCTGTCTTTGTGCCATGTCCTTTGGAAGCCCATATAGAGAAACAGAAGAAGCTGTGTGGAAATAGCAGCGTTTGGACGCCATTTTAGCTTTCTCTGCTATAACTTCACAGTGCATCTGGCCACGCCCCTTCACTGCATGGGGTGTATGTACGTAATCTGATGGGTGTATGACTTCATTAACCCGGATGTATTTTTTTGTAGTCCCCAAACTTCACTCGCTGTAGGCTTTGCTAAGCTAACTCTGTGAAAGTCAATGTCTCTCTTTGCCTTGAACTTTGAGCGTATTACATTTAGAGATGTTGTTTATGCTCATGATTGATTACACATCAACTAAAGTTTAAAATATGAAATCGTAGTGGACCACCCCTTTCACACCACATTTTTGGTCATTTCTGCAGATTATTTGAACAACTTTCTCATCTGTTTACGTTTCAAAAAACTGTTGCAGCGCACTAGCAGAATTCTGCTAACCAGATATTTTTTAACAAAATCATGTACGTTAAGGCAAGGAAAACTGTACATCTGCACTTTTTTTATCCCTCCCCTCCTCCTATTTGTCCATCTAAGCTTCTTTCATCTATCAACAGACAGAATGAGACCTGAATGAAGATGAGAGGCAACCAGTGATCACAGGGAGGACTGAAGGAATGGACGGAGGCAATGAACGCAATGCAGGGCCATCAGGTCTCTTTAAATCAGAGGTGGACTAAAGAAGTCAGTGGACTGAAAACATGTGCTCACAAACACACGCGCTCTCACACACACACACACACAGAAAGGATGGAGAATGATGTGTCAGCACACGGCCAGATGAGAGTTAATCCCCAAGCGGTGAAATGAAGATGGAGTAATTGGGGAACAGCAATGAGGAATGAATTATTAACAAGTGAGTGTCAGGCCCAATAAGAGGAACTCCGCTCTGTGATTAACCAATCAGAAATGATTGATAAGACAGTACGGGGACTAACAGCTGTAGCGCTGGTGAGCCATTTTATTAGCTCAGAGAGAGAGAAAGAGAGAGAGAGAGAGGTAGAGAGAGGAAGAGAGAGAGACTCTGTTCCAAAACCTAGTAAGCTTTCTACCTAGCCAGTATTATAGGGCTTTATAAAGACAAACGCTAGTCCAAAAGGGAGGCAGAATAATCATGTAGGTCTATTAGTTCACACAAAAAAAATGTTTTAACCTCAAAGCATGCAGTTCATTAATTAATACATAAGTTATTTTGTCAGAATGAAATTTTTGAGGAAAAAAAAAATCATAGAAATGTTATCACACTTTTGTTTACACCCATAATTATATTTAGAAATATTTAGTAAAATATAGAGTAACCTTTCTTAATAATCATAACTTTTTGGCGATTTTTCACCTGTAATTGGGACAGTGGGGGTTACAGATAGGAAAGTATTGGGAGCAGAGAGAGTGGAAGGGTCGACAAAGGACCTTGAGCTGGGAATCAAACTCAGGTCATCATGAGCACCATGGTGCTACGTGTCGGCGCCCTTAACAACTAGGCTATTAACACAGACAGATTTTTTTTTTTTTTTTTCATAATTGGTACTTTATTTATGTACATATTTCCAATTGAGGATGGGGTGATTGGAGGGAAATTGGGATTTAAAATATTTACTGTGCTTACATGATTGCTATATACTGTGTAACCTGTAGAAATATGTAAACTGAAAAAAATAAAATTAAAATATAAAAAAGGAAAGAAAAAAGAAAGAAAGAAAGAAAACACAGAATTCAGTCAAATTTAACAAGCTCTGAATAGGTTAATAACCTAAAATATCCTTTGCAGACTTGGAAAACACCATTTACTTTATTTAATATCTTTAAAAAATGTTTGAAAATTATATATATATATAAATTATCATTTTTTCCCTTTCACCTTTTGTTCAGGGATGGGGTGATAAAAGGCAAATTGGGGTGTAAATTGTTTGCTGTGCTTACAGTATATGATTGAAATACACTACCTGACTAAAGTCATCAATCTTGACTTCTAGTTGATCATTTGAAAAAGTGGCAGAAGGTCGATTTTTTTGGTGAATCATGTTGAACTGCATCACAATCATCACAAATACTGCGGAAGACCTATTGGAACTCGCATAGATCCAAGATTCTCATAGAAATCAGTTAAGTTTGGTGAAGGAAAAGTCTTGATTTGGGGTTACATTCAGCATGGAGGCATGCGAGAGATCTGCAGAGTGAGGCTAAAGTATCAAGACATTTGTGTTGCCCATTACATTACAACCAACAGGAGAGGGCATATTCTTCAGCAGGATAGCACTCCTTCTCATACTTCAGCCTCCACATCAAAGTTCCTGAAAGCAAAGCAGGTCAAGGTGCTCCAGGATTGGCCAGCCAAGTCACCAGACATGAACATTATTGAGCATGACTAGGGTAAGATGAATGAGGAGGCATTGAAGATATATCCAAAGAATCTTGATGAACTCTGGAAGTCGAACGCTTTCTTTGCCATTTATTGAGTCATTGCAGAGATGTATGGATGCAGTCCTCCAAGCTCATGGGAGTCATACACAATTTCGATTCCTTTTCCACTGCACCATGACTTTATATTCTGTACTGTACAGTATTTCTGTTAAGTGACAAGACTTTTGTCAAAGCAAAGTCAGACCTTACTGTCCTAATTAAATAATTAAAAATCAAGGTATGATCATATCTTAATTTGGTAAAAAAAAAAAAAAAAAAAGCGTAATCTAGAGGTCTTTGGCTTTCATATAAGCTATTTCTGATACCAAATGATCAACTAGAAGTCAAGTTATTATTTGTTGTTCCTAAAACTTGGATAAGCGATAACATTTTGTCAGGTAGTGTATGTTACCTGTTGTAATATGCAAACTACCAAAGAAATATTAAATATATTTAAATTATATATATATTAATATAATATTAAATATATATAAATTATATATATTTAGCCAAATTTGAAGCAAAGCAGTTCACCAGGATTTGGAAAAGAGAGTGAGAAAGAGAGAGAAAACGAAAGAGAATGAGAGAGAGAAAGAACGAGAGAGAAAGAGAGAGACTTAGACAAGGAGTCAAAGCTATAGCAAAACAAACTGGCCTGCTGCTACGGTACATGATCATTCAGCTGTGGGCCACGTGCAACACTCTGAGGGAAGACTTCACTCTATATGTGTGTGTGTGTGTGACTGACTGAGTGCTGGTTAATGTGAAGAGTAGGGCAGAAAGGGTGGTCTGTTTACCTGGTCCAAGGTAGAGTACCTTGACTTGTGCGAGATGACATCATCCAGGTGAGCCCTGAACTCTCTCCGTGAGGCCTGGAGGAAGCCATAGGACAGTAACTCACCTCAAACACACACCCGCATACACATTCACACTCTCAGCTAACACTGATGTGGAGGACATGAGGGGGAATAAGGCTGAAAGTCATAAGAGCAAAATAATCCCACTACTACTACGCAACTGAAGAGGAGCAAAGCAGCTGCAGCATGTCTCTGTGTTACTCTCATCTTTCATCTGATCTACAACAGCAAAACAAGCTCATTTCTGTAAGCCCTCCAACTGCAGAAAAGTACAACATCATGAGAGATAAAAAAACATCTTAAAGGAACAGTGTGCCCCAAAGTGAAAATCAGATTCTTGTTTCCGCACACCGTACTCGTCTCAAACCCTTTAGGAGGAGTTTCTTATGTTCACCAAAAAAGAAGTATTTTTAAGAATGTTGGAAAACTGGTAGCCATCAATTTCCATGGTATTTTCATTACTGTTATAGGTGTCAATGGCTACCTGTTTTCAACATTATTCAAAATAACTTCTTTTGTTTTTCCATAGAAAAAAAGTAAATGCTAGTAAATTTCATTTTTAGGTGAACTATGCTTTAAGGTCTTGAAAAGTGTTTATTTGGTGGCTATTAGGCTGCAGTAAGCAATTCAGTCATCATGCGGATTTTTTTTTGTCATTAATCTTCTAACATTTTTACCCATTCTTACTCAAATATGGGGCTCTAGACAGATTTGTTCAGGGTTAAATTACACATTATCCATACTTTACCTTTAATAGTACTATAAATACACAGAACGCGTAACAAGGACACTGAAAAGTGAAGTCTTTAAAACTATTGTTTTTAAATAAAGCCTGTTAAAACTGTCTCAATTTTATAAAATATAATGACTATTAGATACTTTTTTTTACAATTTAAACATTTAAAAAATATGTTAGAGCTTATAGCATAATAATAATAATAATAAGAAGAAGAAGAAGAAGAAGAAGAATAGTTATTATTATTATTATTATTATTATTATTATTATTATTATTATTATTATCATTATTATTATTATTATTATTATTATTATTATTATT
>CAIGQQ010038941.1:3075294-3086625 GCA_903798035.1 Danio albolineatus | reverse complement strand
ACAAAACAAAACAAAACAAAACAAAACAAAACAAAAAAAAACAAAGCAAAAAAAGAAAAATGAAAATGGATGCATGTTAAATTTCAGCCTATTAGAACAGACAAATCAATAAATAAAAATATACTTTATTATATCAGAAGACTTAGAATATAGACTTACATTCTTAAATAAAGACTTTTTACACTCTTTTACACGCGTTTCTCTTGAAGAAGAAAGTTATGTGGATTTTAATCAACATGAGGATGAATATATGATTGCAGAATCTTCAGCTATCCCTTGAAAGCATACTTCCATATTTTACAAAGCACAAAAATGTGAAAACATAATTTTCCTAGCTCTTTAAAGTCTACCCACTGACATGATCTTAACATTCACAACCCATCTAAAAAAGTCACGTAGAAACCATTGTGCTGATTTCTTAACATAAAACAACCAATATTCAGCTCAATGTGAATAACCGTGAATTACCCTTATAACTCATTATGTGTTTATGTGCAAACTGTTTACTAACAGAACTTGAAGTATACAAAAGATCCAGTATGGATGGATGAAAATATAGAAATGGACACAAAGTTAGTGTAAAATAAAAGAATCAACCAGGTCTACAGTAAACCGTAAAATGTCCTTGATTCCGTGCACCATTCTTTAACACCACAGACACACACACACATACTAATGATTAAATTAAATGCAGAGGCCCTGCCAGATGCAATATGTATCTCCTCCACCACTGTCACACACCTGTCAGATTCAATGACAGGGCTGTGTAGTAACGGCCTGTTCTCCCCTTCAGCTGACCTTCAATCCCCTCTCCATTTATCAATCGAACAGAGAGAGGAGGTGGAGGTGCAGTGGGCTCGGGGCAAAGGGTCATCCGACTGTCAATGTCCATTTATTACACTTCCAGAGAGGGTGAGCCAGGCACACACACGCACATGCACACTAAATAATTAGCGTTATTGTTAAATAGGTAGGGCTGCACAATATATCGTTTCAGCATCAATTTCACAATGTGCACATCTGCAATAGTCATCTGCAATAATCACAGGATCTGCAATGTTGACTTATGATTATAGTTGACCAGGAGAAGCAGACACTTGAGAATTTTGTAGTTAATGGAGAGTTTAACTATAATGGAGAAAAAGTTTTTCATTTGCATGTGCTTTTAAGGCCTGGCAGCGTTCAAAGAAATTTTACCATTAGTAACTTTAATAGAGCATAATTTTATGGAATTATTTATACAGTAAAGACATTTGTAGTGTTATTTTACATTTGATTATTTAAATTCTGAGCCTGAATACTATTTGACTGCCCCGAAAACACCCCAAAAAGCATTTTTTTTCATTTAACTTTTATCTAAATTTTATAATTTATTCAATTCCCTACGGAATCATTTCACTCAATCTAAACTAATAAATTATTTCTAAACAGCAGTTTTCAAATCATCTGGTGAAATTGTATCTATATAAATATATAATACCATCTGGTGAAATTGTATAAATTTTGCAGTATTTATTGCAGAAAAACTAAATATCACAATGTCAGATTTTTACCGTGCGTGTTAATTCTGATTATTTATGATTAAGGTCTGTGCTGTCTAAAACGAAAAAAGCTAAAACAAAAACAAAAAAGAATAACAACAAAATCAAACAACAAAACAAAACAAAAAATACCACACAATGAAACAAAACTACAACAACAAAAAACAAAGTAAAAAAAGTAAAACGCACCAAACTAGAACAGAAATGAAAACATAAGCAATCAAAAAATAAAACAAAACAAATAAAAAAATAAAACAACACAAAACACAAATAACTAAAATTGAAAGAAAGAATATAAAACCAGAAAAAGCAAAACAACAAAAACAAACCAAACAGAGCAGAAAAAAACTAAAAGCAAAGCAAAAAAAACATAGCTCAATACAAAAAAGTAAAACAAAAACAAAATTATAACAAAATAAAATAAAAGCAAAATTAAACAAAATTCTAAGCAAATAAAACAAAACAAATAAATAAAATAAATTGAATCAAAACTACAAAAAAGCAAAAGTAAAACACAACAAACCAGAACAGAAAACAACAAACAAAAAGCAAACAAAAACTAAGCAAATAAATGATTAAACAGCACATAACAATTAAATTGAATAAAAAGAAAAGAAATGAAACAAGACAACACCACAAAAAGCAAAACAACAAAACAATCAAAACGGCACAAAATAGAACAGAAAAATAAACAAAAACAAAGCAGAAAGCAAACCACAGCTCAACACAACAAAATTAAACAAAACTAAAGCAAAACATGGAATAGCACAATAACACAAAATGCAACAAACAAAAAAAACCTCTAAGCTCATCAAAACACAAAAGAAAACACCATGACAAAACAATAAAAAATAAAATAAACAAAATAAGGTAAAACTAGACTGTTATTTATTATGCAATCCATAAATGCATTTAATGAAAGTCTTAGGGGCCGATCACGCCGAACGTGCTTTTACCTTCCAAAAACGTTGCATGGTTTTGTCACTTCACAACGACTAAATCAGCGGTATGTTGTGCACGAGTGTTGCTGTTGATATTGTTATAATTGTAATATTTAATAATATTCATTCATTCATTGTCTTTTCAGCTTAGTCCCTTTATAAATCAGGGGTTGCCACAGCGGAATGAACCACCAACTTGGTTCATTCCAACATATGTTCTACACAGAGGATACCCTTCCAGCCCAACCCATCACTGGGAAACACCATGCACACATACACTACAGCCAATTTAGCTTACCCAATTCACCTATAGCGCATGTCTTTGGACTTTTGGGGGAAACCGGAGCACCTGGAGGAAACCCACGCCGACACGGGGAGAAAATGCAAACTCCACACAAAAATGCCAACTGACACAGCAGGCTAGATCGTCTCATTTCAAAATGCTCGGACTGGCCTGTGTGGACTTCGAAGGACTCACCTTTTAAGTCTGCATCCTTTGGAGGATGCATCCTCTGAAATGAGACGCACAATAAAAGTCTCTCCTCCTTCTTTAAAAGTCTCCGTAGTCGTCTTGACAACACAAACAATGCTGTCACCTCAACGGAAATCCACATCTGCTTTCATTGGATTGGACAATGAAAAAGACGCCACTCACGTAACACACTTTTTATGCTTAAATTGGACCGTTTCCAACTGCGAGCGCACAGAACGCAATCACAAAAATGCGAGACACAGCAGGCGGTTAAAACACAAGGTGCGCAGGGTGCATAAGAAGCACACTAAACGCATGCGGCCGTTAGTAAACCACTCAAAACATGTGCATCTCAACGCAAAAAAAAAGACTTTTTTCTACAGGAGGGAAATGCGAATCACTTCCAAACACTTCAGATATAGTCTGTGTTAGTAAATGCAAGGCTATTGAAGAAATCCAGGCATAACACTGTATGACAACACTTCAGATGACTGCTATAGCATACAGCTAATCAATCTGTCAGATTCTGGAGTGCATTACAGCTCTAAAGAACATTAGAAATGATAAATTATATTAAATAAAGCAAATACATTTATAGATATGATATATAAGTTTATAATTACACTCACTAATTGTAGGAAAAATTTCCAAAAGGCAAATGAAGCCACATAAAACAACACAAAAGCTGTCAGCTGTGGTGAAGTGACGGCGACCAGCAAAACTAGTTGTCAATCAAGTGGCCACACCATTAATTATGCAGACTTAATATAACTTAATATAAACAAAACAGATAAGTAAATTTTTTTTTTTTTAAATCACCCCCTCACAGTCGTCATAAAGTGTAATATAAGCTATATGAACCAAAATCGCTCTTTGCACCAGACTGTAAACACCTTTTTTCTGCTGTAAAATTGGCCATTTTAACAGTGGGCTCATTAGAAGTTTGCTCTATGGAGCCAGGACTAGCAGAATTTCGATGAATTGCAGTTTCAGTTACTTCCGTATTGGCTTCCTGAGGGAGAGCGGGAGGTTGCAAGGCAAAAAAAATAATGCAACCAATAAGCAAAGTTTTTATTTGTTTGTTTTGTTGTGATAATGGCATGTCTGATTTGGAACATTCTTACTCTTACAGTAAAACGGTTAGCATCTAATAAACAAAAAGAATGAGCTAACTAGCCACATAAATAAACAAATAAATTAAAGTAAGATATCATAGTTCAGGGGCGTCACTTTGTGCAGTGGGTAGTACGATCACCTCACAGCAAGAAGGTTGCTGGTTTGAGCCTCGGCTGGGTCAGTTGGAATTTCTGTGGAGTTTGCATGTTCTCCCTGTGTCCGCGTGGGCTTCCTCCGGGTGCTCCGGTTCCCCCCACAAGTCCAAAGACATGTGGCATAGGTCAATTGGGTAGGCTAAATTGTCCAAAATGTAAAGTATGTGAGTGAATGAGTGTGTATGGAGTGATGAGTTACAGCTGGAAGGGCATCCGCCGTGTAAAACAAAAGCTGGATAAGATGGCGGTTCATTCCGCTGTGGAGACCCTGGATTAATAAAGGAACTAAGCCTAAAAGAAAATGAATGAATGAATGAATGAATGAGTATAGTTCATCCTATCATGAAAACATTCATTCAGAAATAATTGTTTTGTTTTCGTTCTTTTATGGTTATAAAACACGTGACTAAGCTTCAGTATAAACACCCTTGATTAATTACAGTGTCTTATTTTTATTTCCTCCATGTGTGTTGCTTTAAGCCCGTGCAGGCCGTCTCCTCAGTTCACCCTGCCCTGCAAACACACACACACCAGTGAACACAGCACACACTTGCCTCAGTGAACACACAACACACTCACTGTCCCCCGAGCGGCCACACAACTCCAGCCAGTGAAGCGGAGGGTGAGCTTCAATCTTAGTCTTTCAGCCTCTGTCTCATACTACCGTTATTTCATGTTATCATACATCATCTCACACACACTGAGAATCCCCAGAGATTAAGTGCTTTGATACTGTCATGAAACTAGTGCCATAAAGTGCTGCTCTTATCATCTGTGGCTGTTATCTGTAATGAAATTCTTCAAAGTGCTGCGACATTTGTATAAAAACAAATATTTGCATACTACAATACAACAGGGATGCAAAAAATCCCTCAACTAATGATTAAATACTCGTTTCATGGTATGACTTTCAGAGTTTTTATTTTATATAGTTTACAATGGTACGGTCCATTACGTTTGTATTTGTTCATTTTCAAAATAGTATCTACTATTGTAAACTCAAGCAAAGTACAGATGACACCAGACATGACACTATGACCTGCGCATGCTCGAGCTAGAAGCCGAAAAATAATAAGTGTTGACAACAGCATGTCTGTAAATTTGCTTAATTTGAATAAACTTAAGAATTGGAAAATGTGGCACAGCACTGCACTTCCCATTCGTTATCCTCTGTTCAAACTCCTGCCGTGCCACAAAGTGAAACTCGTGAAAGTCGTCAGTAGACGTGACATAGCATTACATCGTTCCAAATGAAATTGTAGCATTGTCAAAATCAACAACTGCACTCGCCTCTGCCACATTTGCAACTGTTTGATGCTGATATCACAACCGGCATGATTAGTCGGAATTAAGCATGAAATGCATCATCACATCTATTCTATTCTATTCTATTCTATTCTATTCTATTCTATTCTATTCTATTCTATTCTATTCTTATCTATTCTATTCTATTCTATAATATAATATAATAAAATATAATATAATATAATATAATATAATATAATATAATATAATATTATATATTATAATATAATATAATATAATATAATATAATATAATATAATATAATATAATATAATATAAGATATGGCATTTCTGTGTGGAGTTTGCATGTTCTCCCCGTGGTTGCGTGGGTTTCCTCCGGGTGCTCCGGTTTCCCCCACAGTCCAAAGACATGCGGTACAGGTAAATTGGGTAAGCTAAATTGTCCATAGTGTATGTGTGTGTTTCCCAGAGATGGGTTGTGGCTGGAAGGGCATCCGCTGCATAAAACAAATGCCGGATAAGTTGGCGGTTCATTCCGCTGTGGCGACCCTGGATTAATAAAGGGACTAAGCCGAAAAGAAAATAAATGTATGAATGAATAATATAAAATAATATAAAATAATATAATATAATATAGTATAATATAATATAATATAATATAATATAATATAATATAATATAATATAATATAATATAATATAATATAATGTAGCGTAACGTAGCGTAACGTAACTTTACGTAACATAGTGTAATGTAACATAACGCAACGTAATGTGAATGATAGCTTGTACTCCATAACGTAACATAACTTAACGTAACATAGTGTAATGTAACGTAACGTAATGTAATGTAATGCAATGTGAATGATGGCTTCTACTCCATACAATACTTCTACTCCAATGTATTGGAAGGTTCAAATATGCAATGTTGTGTGAGAAAAAAAAATCTTTCTCAGTTTTCTACACTTCAGACATGATTACAAAAGGGTGACCTTTTCATTTTAGAACTCAAGTTCAAGAATCTGGCTTCAAAACGCGTAGTTGCAGCATAGGGTGTAAGGGGCCACTTACATATGTTGTCTAAAACTGAATGGAATACTTAGGGCGTGCCCCTTCCTTCATCAATTTCACAGTGTTTCTAAGCTCACGGTTCCGTAGCATCTGTCATTGCTACGCTACCATCGACCAACACTCTTCGAAGATCCACCACCGACAAACAAAATGATAAAGCACTGCTGTGTTTATGTGCTCTGTGTTGTTCTGAGGTAATTACTTTACTGTTATTACTGAAATGTGTATATTCCATTCAAGGGTGAAGCAGATTGATTTGTGGCATTCTGAAAAGTTGAGATGTTTTCAACTTGGTGTGTCTGAAAAAAGCGAGCCTGTCATTCCCTATTTGCATGTGCAAGTCTTAATTTAAAATAATGAATTTGGACACATAATCGGACTCCTCGTCACGATACGATATCGATACTCAACCAGGAATACGACATGTATTGTTACTTCAAAAATGATGCATCACAGTTTTGCATAGATTCAATTGAGTAGTATTTCAATGGATAAATCGATATTAATATATTATATAGTAATGTATTGGCGGCACAGTGGTGTAGTGAGTAGCACTGTTGCTTCACAGCAAGAAGGTTGCTGGTTTGAGCCCCGGGTGGGTCAGTTGGCCTTTCTGTGTGGAGTTTGCATGTTCTCCTCGTGTTGGCATGGGTTTCCTCTGGGTGCTTCGGTTTCCCCCACAAGTCCAAAGACATGTGGTATAGGTGAATTGGGTAGGCTAAATTGTCCGTAGTGTATGAGTGTGAATGTGTGTGTGTGGATGTTTCCCAGAGATGGGTTGCAGCTGGAAGGGCATCCGCTGCGTAAAACATATGCTGGATAAGTTGGTGGTTCATTCCGCTGTGGTGGCCCCAGAATAATAAAGGGACTAAGCCAAAAAGAAAATGAATGAATGAAATCAATATTAATATATTATATAGTAATATATTCGCGGCACAGTGGTGCAGTGGTTAGCACTGTTGCTTCGCAGCAAGAAGGCTGCTGGTTCGAGTCCCGGCTGGCATTTCTGCCAGCTGTCATTTCTGTGTTGAGTTTGCATGTTCTCCCTGTGTTTGAATGGGTTTCTTCTGAGTTTCTTCCAAAGACATGCGCTATATGTGAATTGCATTAACTACATTGGCCATAGTGTATGAGTGTGTGTGTGTGTGTGTGTGTGTATGTGAATGAGATGGGTGTATGGGTGTTTCCCAGTACTGGGTTGCGGCTGAAAAGGCATCCATTGTGTAAAACACATGCTGGAATAGCTGGCCATTTATTCTGCTGTGGTGACCTCTGAAATACAGACTAAAAGCCAATGGAAAATGAATGAATGAATTGTAATTTATTATACTGTATCATAGATTTTTTTATTTAAAAAAACAATTACATGTTAATTAACTCACTTATGCTACCAAAGTATACAAAATTCAGTAAATTCAACTCTGTGAGAATTTCACATTCTGTATCATCTGCAACATAAAAATGCACTGTAGTTTTTTATTTTTAAATAAATAATGTAGAAAAATATAGATGAAAAAGAATGTGTGAAAAATAATATATGCACAATATATGGAACATTTGAATATTTTTAGAACAGACAAAAAACTTTTAGTGAAAGGTTGGTGCTATACTTTCAATTATATGAAGTTCCTTTAACAGAAACAAAAGTGTAATGCTTAATAATTACAATATAGTCAGTTAAATTGACCAAAGCATGCATTTAGATGTTCGAGCATAAAATGATAAAAACACCGTGACGAGGAGTAGTTGAGCACTGTCCACTATGTGAACATCCACAGAAAATTGTGCGTTTAAAAAAATAAATGTTAACATTTTAAATGTGGTGCAACACAGTGCAATATAAATGTAAGACATCTTGCATGTGGCCCAATTTGAATCTTGTCTTAATCAGGCAGTGAAGTTCATTGATTTTGAGCAAGGCAGATCTTAAACGCAGCAAGTTTAGGATGACATGACAGTTTACCGGAAACGCCCAGGCTGCTCTAACCATGCACACGTCCATTTAGCTGCAGTTGCTGCATCGCGATGAGGCATGCAAGCGTAAAACAACACTACAAATGCATGCATCAGTCTAAATACAGTGTTGGACATGATGTTGAGTGTCAAAATAAAAGGAGCATCTTTAGAAATATGTGTTTTCATGTATCAAATAATCGATACATATTTTGATTGATATATCAACCCATTTCGATGTACTGTTACACTCCTATTAGAACACCTAGAGATGAATATACAGTACACCCGATTATATGTGTGACATTTGGTCTCCGTTCTTTTAGTTTGTACCTTCAAATTTACTTATATTAGTATTTTTTTTTGTTCCTTTTATCTAGTTTATTTCTATGGTTATATCTCATTGGATTATGTTCACCTGTGCCTTTTTTAGTTTTTTTTTTTGTCATTAATGTATTTTCAGTTGAAATAAGAATTATTAAACCCATTTTGATTTTTTTGTTCTTTTTTAAATATTTCTCAAATGATGTTTAACAGAGCAAGGAAATGTTCACAGTCTGTCTGATAATATTTTTTTGGAAAATATATTTCAGCTAGAATAAAAGCAGTTTTTAATTTTTTAAAAAACATTTTAAGGTCAAAATTATTAGCGCCTTTAAGCTATATTTTCTTCAATAGTATACAGAACAAACCATCGTTATACAATAACTTGCCTAATTACCCTTACCTGCCTAGTTAACCTCTTAAAGTCGACGGACCCGGTACCGGGTCCGGTGACGTCATCAACTTCCCTTTAATTTTTAAAGGTCCGTGGTTGCGCAAGACCCCTATAAGTGGTTCCGTTTGAAAGCGTAGAAGCTATATTTTATGCACATATGCATCACTTCGGTTTTTATTGTACTGTACAAAAGTTATTTACACTTAATTACACACTATTTTGGATAACCAAGCTGATATTTTTTGTTCATATTCATATGCTTCATATATGACACACATATGACAGACATGTACAAGTCATAGCTCAAATGAAAGCTTATGCCAGTGCCTATAAGATTCCAGCGTTCTTTTTACTGAATTATATTCATATATCAAACAGTTGCCGAAGGAATCGCCGTGTCTTTATGACGCAGGAGTGAAAACATTAAATTTATGATCAATAAGCAGGCCAAGATCGCACAGAAAGCCACAAATGCTACGTCATCTTTTACCTTATGCTGTCTGCTTCAAAACGAGTCCTTTCCCCGCTGTTTTTGAGGTTGTGTGCATAAGTAATCCTTTTATATGTCTGGCGTGGTCAAAACACAACAAATTACGTTTTAAAAAATAATGAAAATATGAAAACATGACCGATCTACGGCTTGTATATCACGAAAGTCTCTGCTTCAGCCGAGATATTATGGGATCAGATCGGCCAATCAGGACTGAGATACATTCTCTTTTGCACAGTTTGTTCTTGGAAAATAAAATGACAAAAAATAAACTTTATGCGCCATTGATTTCTTTGATATAATGTTATGAAAATTACCTAAAATGGGGAAGAGATTAAAAATACTGAAGTGAGAAAGTACTGGAAACTTATGCTGCTATAGCTCTCATCATGTAAAAGTAATAATTAGGAGGTAATGTGCCTTGTAATGTCTTGGATTTGCACTTTTCACAACTGGTGAACTTGGAGATGTAAATGACCAAAAAGTAATTTTCCCACTATTTAGTTGAATTGCAATAATTCTGGCAAATTACATGATAGAAACAAAATTCTTTTTTCTGTTGTTTGCTCCCACCTGCTGGTTTCAAGCAGAACTGTCTAGAGTTTTCTACAGCTCACACAGGCTCACTTACACACTTTAAAAAAAGCATTTTAGACCAAAAAATAAAAAAGCGCCATATGTTGAAGTGGTTCATCATGAGACAGAGAACATATACAATATTATTTATTACATTCAGCAGTTTCTTCTTTAAATTCAAAGGGTTTTCTTTCCAATAACACTGGAATTTTTCATTTATACCACTGCATTTGGATATGGGAAGCTTTCAAAATTTGGTAGGCGGAAATTACATAAAAAATGGTATAGCACCTCTCATCAGTTGGAATACAATAACTTTTGCATAGATTATTATAGAAACATTTTTCTTTTTTCTTATGATTACTGACATGTGCAGGAACCACCAAAATTAAAAAACAGCAACCTAGACCACACAGATCCTAAAAGGTACACTTTCAAATTTGAGTTTACAAAAAAAAATACAAAAAGCGCCTCTGTTTTTTAGGTGTTTATTATAACACAGACAACATATACAATTGTTTTAATCACTTTCAACAGTGTTTTATGAAAATTCAAAGTGTTTTCTTTAAAATGATACCAAACTTTTGCATTTACACCTCTGCATGTGGATTAGGGAAGCTTTTAAATTTGGGAAGGCAAAATCCAGGCGGAAATCCCAAAAATAGCTCTTGACCTTAAGAGGTTAACCTATTTAACCTAGTTAAGCCTTTGAATGTCACTTTAAGCTGTATAGAAGTGTCTTAAAAGAAAATATCTAGTAATTAGTAATTTACTGTAATCATGGCAAATATTAAATAAATCAGTGATTAGAGACGAGCTATTAAAACTATTATGTTTAGAAATGTGTTGAGAAAAATCTTCTCTCTATTAAACAGAAATTGGGGAAAAAAATAAACAGGAGGGCTAATTCTTCTGACTTCAACACATGCCCTCAGTTTCTTCAATCTTTGTCTGGTATTATCTTAACACTTTCATTTAAGTTGTTAGTAACTTGTTAATATTCTAAACATTTTACAACTAATATTATGTTATG
>CAIGQQ010038941.1:3043874-3065894 GCA_903798035.1 Danio albolineatus | reverse complement strand
GTGGGGCAGGAGGCAGTGGAGAGGCGGGACTGCTGAGCACAGGGAGACTCAGAGGGCGTAGTGCTGAGAGAGGCGGTGTCCCGCGGCAACACCTGCACGCCACGTGAAATGATGGATTCTGGGATCTGTGAAATCAAGAACGAGACACACGTTAAGTTCAGGAACTGGCATTAACAAGAATTTTATTCTTTATAAAGATTTTAAAATTCTAATCTAGTGTGTTTTATATTTTGTTTGAGTATGAATATGAATAAAGGAAGCATTATAGCAGGGCTATTCAATTAGCTTGTCATGGGGGCCAGTTCATGAAAAGCATCCCAAATGAGGTGCCAGAGAGATATGACTTGCAATATCGCCCCATTCACACGGGGCTTCAGCGTCAACGCTTGACGGAGGGCGTGTCTGAAATGTGGCGCTGACGCGATCGTCATAGTAGCGTCAGCCAATAAAATTTGACCAGAGCTCAGCAACTCTCCAGTATGAATCCCGGTATATATATAGCGATTGGTCATAAAGGACCGGGTGATTTCCGACTGCAATGATGAGTTTATCCTCCATTTTAAAATGTCTCCTCCGTTTACCACAATCAAACTGTATGGACACTATTGGCTACTCTCTGAGCTGGGTTATTTGGATAAAGCGATCTGATTGGCTGACGCTTCCGCTGTCGCTTGAAAAGTTGAGAATTTTTCAACTTCTGCAGCGAGCAACGCGGCTGAAGCGGCACTGATGGATCCACAATGCAGTTCGGCAACGCCTGATGTCACCCATTCAAAGTCAATGGGAAGCGTTGACGCTGACGCCCCGTGTGATTGGGGCGTATGAGTGATGACACAACAGCATATAAGAGCCAATATGTTATATTTTTGTTCCTTAAGACACCCACTTTGTATATTTTTACATTAAAATGTCCATATATTGTATTTTGAAACTACATAACATCACTGCATTGTACAATGATTTTTTTATTTTACAAACATTCAAATGTTGTATTTAAAAGCACAACAAAAGAAATGTACTGCTCAAGTAAGCATCCTCTACATTCAAACACAATCATATGTTATATATACAATTTTCAAATCAACAATTATAGATTTTGGCTGTACGATTATAGTCTGAAGAATAATCACTGTTTCACAGTTATCACGTCTAATGTAAATTTAAGCATTATATTAGGTAAGTATTTTAATGAACTGAAGTTATCATCTGCGTTCATATATACATAATCATTTGCAATAATTAGTCTAACATATCTTTTGTTTACATTGCGCTGAAAGCCATGCACAACTCTCACCGATACGGCGTGAGATGTTTTCTACTCGGTGCGCCTGGAAGGCACTCCGTTTGCGCACACATATTGGCATATATTCTTACATTGGAAATAACGAACTTGCACACGGAAAAAATGCGATATGTGAATGGCCTGCTGCTATAGTTAATCCAGTGTGCGTGTGTATTAGCCTTGGAGTATAAGCTCAAAACTTTAAACTAGCGCCCAGGTGGCATATCTTTATTTACAGTAGTTGCAGCAGTGCTGAGCCGTGCAACAGATACACGGCAATGAGAAGCTTTTAAGCTTAAGTATCTAAATGTTTTTGGCTGCTCGCACCACTCGCCTAATGTCAGGTGACTCACGCTCTGCACAGCCATCAACTGCAGCTCGTGCTGTATTAAACAGACGCACGTCACTTCATAATTACAGCAAACGTTTTTTGACTGAACTAGTTTATTTTTGTTGTCTTGGTCACACTATTCGAAGGGCCGGAACAAATTGCCTCGTGGGCCACCAATTGAATAGCCCTGCATTAAAGTGTTCAAACTGAACAGTAATGTATCTAATGCAGGGGTGCTCAAATTTTTATTATGAATGGCCAAAAAACGAACTTTATTAAGGCAAGTGGGCCGGAGGTAAATATAATTGCCATGAGTAATTTCTTAATTTATTTAATAATATTTAAAAATTACTAGAAAACTTTGTTTTATATTAACTAATAGAGCATTCCTTTTTTTTTTTTTTACATTTTATGATGAACTTATTTCAGTCAAAACAAAAACAATCTCATTTATAACATAACGTAGTTACATTAGTTTTTTGCCCTGATTTGCTCACCGACGTGTTCTGCAAAGTCCTCTATTTGTCGAGTGACAGTATTTACATTTTACAAACTCAGATTCATTTACATTTAATTAAAACATTTCATTTCAGTTTGCTTTTTGTCAGCAATGAAACAAAAAAAGCTTACTTCCAATTAGAAATAACAAAGTCTGTTAAAGGCATTCACCCCAACCCTCTTCATCATTCTCAGATGGGATGGTGGGCCAAATGAAAGGTTACAATGGACCAACTTTGGCCCGTAGACCCTATTTTGAGCATCTCTGATCTAATGCATCACTTACTAAATGTATCTACTATCAAAGAATATTGAAGAAAGGTGTCACAGTTTCCACAAAAAAACACTAACCAGCAAGTGGCTTTAATAAATAAATAAATAAATAAAAACTTTTAAACAGCATATCAGCATATTTAATTGATTTCTGAAGGATTGCATTACTTTGAAGGACATCTTAAAACTTTGCATTAATTAATTTCTAGCATGAAAATCTGAACACTGGGTTAAGTCAGTTTAAAAATTCCTCTTTCTTTCTTCCTCACTTGCTCTCAGGTTTTTAGAGAGTGAATCTATTTTATCATTTTATAATTTGGAATAAATGCGCAAACAGTTAGATAACATTAAATAAATGTGGATAATATATATTTATTAGGCATATATTACATCAACATAACCTCTGTAAAATAAATTGTTCAAAATGGAAATGTAAAGTGTGGTGTAAGTGATAACTGATGCAATATGACTAAAGAAATTTAAGTGTATTTTGGATTTTTTGAAGTTTCAACGAACATAAATACTTAATAAATAACAGTAAATTAAAGAAACATAAGTACATTTTGGATGTTTTTATATTTGACAAAAAAAAATATTGGTTTTTGCATTAAATGTCTACAGAAAGCATCAATAAACCTCCACACATGATCTATACTGAGTGATATTTGTGACTGTATTCAGACTGTCTTTGATCCAGCAGACGAGTCTCTGCTGTCTGGAGAAGCGTTGTGGGATTAAGCGGGAGTCTGATGGGCAGAAGGGCACAGAGCGCAGGGATCTTCCGCAGGAACGCTGGGGCTTAACGGAGCGCTAATTAACACTGGGGCTAAATCAAGGCCTCGCAGGAAAGAGCAGCTCGGCGAGTGCTTTAATTACCCTGCGCAGAAGCGAACCCTGTGCTAATAATAACATTCGACTCAACCTCTGCTTTCCCAGGAGACGTGTGCTACGAGCGCTCCCTGTGGAGAACACAGCAACGCCAACCTGCATGACCCCATTATAATGACTATATAAAGACAGCTAATACAGGAGATATACTCAATCCTCTGATATCAGGTGGGGGGGAGCTTTACAAGACCTGAAGGAGCTCAACAACAAGACAAATACTGCTTGCTAGAGTTTAAACTGATAGAAAGTTAACTGGGTGGTTGCAAGGGTGTAAATAAATAGCAACATGCATAAATATGCATAATAAGATTTAGTAAATTGAATTCTATGATATTTTGGTCTCTAGAAGGAGATTCTCTGGAGTATTAAGCAAATTCTTATTTTACAAAAGCATTCAGTATAAAATGTAAATAAATATTAAGCAAGGTTCAATTTCTAAAACATATTCGCTGTTTATCAACATTTTGTGAAATGTTCAGAATGACTTATTATTTATATAAATTATACAAAACAATTTCATAAAAAATATGTGAAATTATAATAATGTCAAACTATCAGATTTTTTTAAATTTCTAAGTTAAATTAACATTATGAAAATGCACAATATACGTTATAGATTTACATAGTTTATAGTCTAAAGACAACAAATAACAAACAAAGACATAAAACATGACAGTAAATAACAATAAATTAATAACTTACACACATGTAATACATCACTTAAAATTTATACAAATCTATCAATATAGGTTAACATGTGTTATTTATTTTGTATTTGAATATTGTTAAACATTTTATGGGATAGTAAAATGAAATGCTGTTAAAAATGTTCAAACCTGGTTTGTTGAAATCTATTATTTCTTTAACAGACCTATTATCATTATTATCATCATCATTATTATTATTATTATTATTATTATTATTATTATTATTATTATTAATAATAATAATAATAAATAATTGTATAGTTGTACATATACAGATTATTTTAAATTATTTATTTAGGACAGTAAGGTCTGACTTTGCTTAGACAAAAATCTTGCCACTTAAAAGAAATAATGTACGGTATAGAATATAAAGTCATGGTGCAGTGGAAAAATAATTCATATAATTCATGTCTGGTGACTCAGCTGGCCAATCCTGCAGCACCTTGACCAGGGTTCATACATATTTTTACTACTAAAATTCAATGACTTTTCCATGAGTTTTTCCAGGATATTCAAGTAAATTTTTATAACCTAATGTTTCATGTAATGTCTGTATACATGTTAAATAATAAGAAAATGCATCATGCATCTTCAAAGTTTTTTACAGCATATCATTAAACATGCAACAATCTATTTAGATTAAATTAATCCTTATATCTATGTAAAATTTATTTAGATAATGCTCACACAACATGTGTTTGACCATAGACAGAAAATAAGTAAAGACTAGAGACTAACTTATGGTGCTTTCACACTTGGTTCAATTGCCTGGACCGTACGCAAGTTCGATTGTCCCCCCTTGCCACCTTCTTGGTTGGTTTGTATTCACACTGTCTTTTTTCCTTCTGAACCCCGGTACGTTTGCGTCATCAAGCCAATGTTTTGTGTACGTCTGTTGCCAGGCGACGGACATGAACGCAAAGCGGCAAAATGGAAAGACGTTTGCACATCGCCGTCGTTTTGCTTTTACTGAATCTTTTGGTTTAGAACATACAGAAAGCGGCTCGCGACTATCTGCTGCAAACATATTATACACGTTCAGAACATCACGTGATGTCCAAGCTGTTTTTGGAGGAGACAAGCAGACATTATCACTGTGTTTGCTCTGGCTCAGTCGCGCTTGTTAGAAAGGTATAGTACATAATACTCAGACACACACACACACTCACACACACACGAATGAGCGTTATGAAAACTATAGTTTGCTGTACTGTTGACGGGTCACTTCCGGCTTTTGGTACGATTGCATTCATACTACAAGTGAACCGTACCAGAGTTCACATGAACCGTACCCCAGACCACCTCTTTCAGGCGGACTCGGGTACGGTTCATGGGTGCGCACCCGAGTTCAGAAGACGAGTTCACACTAGCTAAACGTACCATACTATGACGTCAAACGAACCCGGGTGCGGACCAAAAGTGCTAGTGTGAAAGCACCCTAAGACTAACTAACCTGCAGTATATTTACTGTAAGTATACAGACATTTGTTAAACTAATTTCCATGACTTTTCCAAATCTTTGTGGCTTTTTCAGTTTTTTCAAAACTTTTCCAGGCCTGGAAAATGCTATGTCAAAATTCCATGACTTTTCCAAGTTTTTCATGATCATATGGACCCTGTTGATCTTCTTTGCTTTCAAGAACTTTGGCTGAAGTATGAGGAGCGCTATCCTGCTGAAGAATTTGCCCTCTCCTGTGGTTTATAATGTAATGGGCAGCACAAATGTCTTGATACCTCAGGCTGTTGATGTTGCCATTCACTCTGCAGATCTCTGGCAAGTCCTCATACTGAATGTAACCCCAAACCATGATTTTTCCCTCACCAAACTTGACAGATTTCTAAAAGAATCTTGGGTTCATGCGGGTTCCAATAGGTCTTCTTCAGTATTAGTGCTGATTGATAAGCAGTTTAACAGATGATTCATCGGAAAATCACTTTCCCAAATGGTGAACTAGAAGTCAAGTTATTATTTGTTGCTCTTACAACTGGGATTGACGACAAGACTTTTGTCAGGTAGTGTATGTTGAAAATAAAAAAACTAGCAAACATTCAATTTAAACATAAACGTCAGAATAGTGACCAACAACATCTATCATTGAGCATCTACTTTTAATAATGTTAATGAGGTTTAATATTAATTCATGAGATCATTAACCTGTAATTGTTGTTTTGTTGCTGGTTTTTAAATGTTTCTGTCATGTTTAGTGTAGACAGACATTTTTGTTTATCTCTGGATGTTTGTTATGCTTGGTGTTGTTAGGACATAGTGTTAAAGTGATGCAGCAAATCAACAAAAATAACACTGAATGTCTTTAACTGATTGATGTTGAAAGTGGATGCTGATATGGGTCAACGGTTCAGGACAGCTGAACGTGGACGGCGATGCTTGTGTCTCTTACCGTATCGCTGCAGGAGCAGGTGAAATGGGAGGGAATGGAGGTGGATGGGATGAAGCCACTCAATGGTTGCCCCCCCTTGGCAATGACCACTGCATGGCTGAGACGAGACGTCATGCTCTGATGATCAACATGACACATTTAAACATAACAACAGGTGCACAAACAAAACATGAATGGAGCATCGAGGACAAAATAAAAAAAAAAAAAGATGGGACTTTAACACATAAGACAAAATACTTATGATACTGCATGGAAAGCGTGCAGAAAAAAATGAGTGGGTTAAACCTTTATCGGATAAACTAAATTAGCATAAATTAAGATTGAAACACATTTACTGAAATTCCACTATGACTCTCAAAAAAAGTAATCAGATTTTGTTTTTTACAAATCATGTGATAATAAAAATGGGCATTAATGCACAAATCAGCAGACTGAACACTGAAATGTTGTTATACTCATTCTAAAATCATTTCGTCTTCATTTTTTTATATATAAGACAATATAAAGATTACTGTAGCAAATTCCATTTTTCTTTTTGATATTTGCTGCCAGTTTATCAGACAGAGAAGATCTTTTCTCTTTGACTCGTTGGATGGAAAAGTGCTTTATTCGCAAACGTTTTATACGATATTCCAGTTTTGTTGAATTTGCATCTTTGGATGGAAACCACATTGTTTGGTTTGTTATCATTTTTTTCAATAAACTGACAATTCATATCTCATTTGTATGCACAAACACAAATGAATGTAATATGCCAGTCTTGACAGCTTAAGCTAATTTAAAAATATGTTTAAACTAACACAAAAAATAGAATGCCTTGCTTACATCTGACACAGATCAGACTCTGGGTGCGTCTCAATCTGCTCTCTAGGTCCCGAAATCATGTACACAAATTCAGGCACTGTTAAGGACAGTGATTCACTACCCATTGGGACACACGAGGGTGACATGAGAACTCCTAATTTTTTTCCCACATCCAATCTAAACCATTTCCAACTATTCTTTTAAATCAGATACAGATACAACTTCTGGACATCTGACAATTCACGCATATAATTGTGTTCTTAACCTGTACTTCCTTTCAGAATTCCAAACAAAACAAAAACATCTATTATTTTTATTCCTTTGGTCAAATCTTGTGCTGCAAACATTAGTACATTTCAGGCATTTAGAATTTAAAATTTGGATCCCAGCTGGCGGACCTTTCCAGCAGAGGTCTGTATTCTGCAGCTGTACTGCGGGAGCCAGAGACCCGATCAGATTTCTTGCAGAGCGGGAATTATTATTATTATTTTTTTTTATAAAACAAAGGTAACTTTAGTACAATTTGACTGGGAGCAGGCGAGCTAACAATAGAGCAATATATCAATATAGAACAGCATATTTGTGATTTCCTCCACAGCCAGTACAGTACAGCCAGTGCTCACAACTGTTACACATGCTGAACGCATGACCAGTGCTTTCTGCACATGCTTTTTTCCACAGTCTGTGTGCGCATCATCTGTATAACAGTCCTCAGAGCGGGCTTTACCAACAGGGGAGAGCAAAGTGAAGATGTGTTGTCCTTCAGCTTGCATTAGAAAACGGTCAGTTTACTGTTAGGAAACCCACATCAGGCAAGTCTGATGTATGGGAGTCTTTTTCATGCGTCATAGATGCAAATGGGGGAAAAAAAATGTAATCATTGCTTGATGCGATAATACTTTAAAGATTTACCATTTAGCAGTCACTCAGGTTTAAGGCTCTCAGGTCTCATCACAAAGGGGCAAACAAAACTGACATTTAGCCTACAGTCCTTGCACAACCTACATTTTTATCTGTTATCTCTCTCTTTTGGTAGTACCCAATTTAAACGTGAGAAACCAGATCTAAATTTAGCGGGAACAGTCGGCTCGGGTAGAAAATTATTCTAAGCGGGCAGCGGATAAACAAATGCTGAATATACGGTGGGAGCAGTCGGTGCAGAATAAAACCTGACGGGAGTGGGAATAAAAAAAAAATTCATACGCAGACCTTTATTTTCCAGCACAACAGAATTTGAGTTTAACTCAACAGTTCAATGGCAAATGCCCTAACCAAGGCTCCAATCTCCAAAAATTGGTTTTCACTTCTGAAAACCAAGTGAAAATTCTGTAATAATTTTGCTCTGTCAAATTTAGGAATGTTTTATGCTATTTACATATAGAAACACACACATATATATGTGTCTATATATATATTTATATATATATATATATATATAATTATTTTTTTATTTTTATTTTTTTTTTTTTTTTTTTTTTTTCTTTTTCTTTGGATCTCTGCCTGATTACCAGCTTTTGAGGATCGTTTGGTCAATTTTACTTTGTCAGGCACGTCCTATTTACAGTTTAAGTAAGAATTATTACCCTAACCTGCCTAGTTAACCTAATTTACCCAGTTAAGCCTTTAAATGTCACTTTAAGCTGTATAGAAGTGTCTTGAAAAATATCTAGTCAAATATTATTTACTGTCATCATGGCAAAGATAAAATAAATCAGTGATTAGAAATGAGTTATTAAAACTATTATGTCTATAAATGTGTTGAAAAAATCTTCTCTCTGTTAAACAGAAATTGGGGGGTAAAAAATAAACAGGGGGGCTAATAATTTAGGGAGGCTATAATTCTGACTTCAACTGTAAGTGATTTCTGGATTGCTAACAGATGTTAACAATCCGGCCTGGGTGTGACTAGAGAAAATTAACTCAGGTGTGATAAACCAGAGTTAAGTTTTGTTTTAACAGGGTGTGGGGGTGCAAACAGCTTTTCACACGGGGCTATGTATATTTTAATTTAAATATAGGTTTTCTTTAATAATAAACACCTTCATTTAAAACCTTCATGGTGTGTTTACTTTTGTTATCTTTGACTTACATTTACATTTGATTATCTGAAACATTAAAGTGTGACAAACATGCAATAAAATACAAAATCAGTAAGGGGCCTAACAGTTTTTCACTCCCCTGTATACTGTTTATGCACCTAAGCATATCACCTAAAGCAAACGCAAACAGAACAAGGATTTTGTGAAAGCATTAATGTAAATGCAGATATGAGACAGAAGTCTTAAGGGAATGTAAACAGATGGAGCAAATATAAAGTAAATAAAAATAGCATATGCTTACAGATGAGATCTGTACCTAACCCTCACCTTTGCAGCAATAGCAGCTGCTGTGATGTGAGAGGACCCGCTGTCCTCGGTGGATGCCACACCACTGTCCTTCTTCTCCTCGTCCTCTTCCTCACACTGCACGCCCTTGTCTTCTGTCTGCTTGTGTGGGCTGGTGGTGGGTGGAGGAGAGAGGGGCGGTGGAGGAGACGGCAGGTCCTCTAGAGCGTCGTGCACCTCCTTCACCTTCACAATGGCGTCCCGCAGCAAGTCTATAGCGTGTGGCAGAGCAGGCAGAATGAACTGGAAGCACTCCTAAGAAAGCAGAGGGAAAGAGATTTGATTTAGACCCAAAAATCCAGGTCATTCGTATTCATTTATTCTACAGTGATGCCATGGAAAAGACAACTAAAGTCTTGATCAGACTGTAACGCAAATTCTACAAATTCATTTTGGTGTCTGCATCAAATGAAACCAGCAAAAGTGAGTTTATATATATATATATATATATATATATATATATAGAGAGAGAGAGAGAGAGAGAGAGAGAGAGAGAGAGAGAGAGAGAGCTGATTAGCAAAAAGGATAACTCTAATACTTTTCTTTTGTGGGGTGACCTCGGCAATGCTCAGATTAAAAAAAGAATGCATGGAAATTTGTGATAACAGAATGATCAGTTTTCGCTAATTAACTCTTCATAAATAGAAAGAATATTCAATTCATTTGTTCAATTTAAGGTATCATAAAATACATTTTTGTGAAAATAAACGTTCAAAATACAAGTAAAATATCATTTCATCATCAATCAGTGTAACGTGTTGTATTAAAATTAAACAACATGTAAAAATATACAAAGTATTAGATATAGATGAAATTAAACCATTTTTGGTTATTTTTTATTGCTTAATACACAAAGATTATACACATTAAATGGCATTTTACTGGGGATCTCTTCTGTAAATTGTGGTGAAATATATATGAACATCACTACATATTACCTTTTAAAAATTTAACTAAACAGGACACACTCCACTGTATGATAACAAATGTGTGTGCAGCCTAAACAACATAAAACTTAAATATAATTGAGATTACAATGCAAAATCATTTTCTAAAAAAGATTTTTTTTAAAAAGAAAAAAAAGAAAAAGAAAATTGATTTCACTTCAAACATTCTGCCATATAATATTAAATGATCTAAACGTTACAGTGTAGTCTCCTGAAATAAGCTCCAGTAGTTTTTAAATATTATAAAAAGATCAATCTATGGTAATCTGAAAACGCATTTCCTGTTTTGTTTCCAGTTAAATTCTCAGATAACAACTCTCTAAGGTATTGGGGGTGTGGCTTACATGCTTAACAACGTCACTCCAACTGCCATTTTTGACAACAAACAGAAATGGTGAGGAGGTGGTGTCTTTTAGGCTGAAATAACTCTTCTAAAAACCCATTTCCCTATCTTTCCGAATGAAATGCCTACTTTACAGAATCCAATCAGCTCGCAGTAGAAAAAACAAGCCACGCCCCCTGTTTTTTATTGAATATTCTGTTTTTATAGGAACTTTGTCACAATACATAAACCCCCCCACAAAAACAGTCAATGCTTCTGGTTCATGTTTACTTAAAAGTGGCATACAAGGTAAATAAATAATAATAGAACATTTTTGGTTATTCTTTTATTGCTTAGTAAACAATGATCATACACATTAAATGGCATTTTACTGGGGTTCTCTTCTTTAAATTGTGGTGAAATATATATTAACACTATATACCACTTTTTAAAAATGTAATTAAACAGGACATTCCAATGTATGAAAACAAATGTGTGTACTACAGCCTAAACAGCATGACACTTCTAAATCATATTCTAAAGAACATTAAAAAAATCATAAAAGAAAAAAAGAAAAAAAATGATTTTAATTTAAACATTTTACCGGGGAATGAAATTATATAATCTTAAATGATCTAAACCAGAGATGTCCAGAGTAGGGCCCGCGGGCCAATGTTGGCCCATTGTAACCTTTGATTTGGCCCACCATGCAATCTAAGAAGAGAACGAGAGGGATGGAGAGGGTTGGGGCGAATGCCTTTAAAAGAGATCATCATTTCTAATTCGATATAACCTTTGGTTTGTTTTATTGCTGAGCTACAAAAAAAGCTAAATGTTTCAATTAAATTCCATTCCATTCCATTTTGTTACAAATGAGATTGTTTTTGTTTTGACTGTAATACGTTCATTATGCATAAGTTAATATAAAGCAATGTTTTCTACTCATTTTAAAATATTATTAAATAAATTAGGCAATTACCCATGGTAGCTACATTTACCTTCGGCCCACTAGCCTCAATCAAGTTTGCTTTTTGGCCCTTCAGGAGAAAAAGTTTGGGCACCCTTGATCTAAACGCTACAGTGTGGTCTCCAGAAACATAAGCTCTAGTAGTTTTGAAATATTATTAAGAGATCAATCTCTGGTTCATCAGCATTGTACATTAAAGAAGCCAGCATGAAAGTCTGACTGCAGTAAATTAACCATTGACCATCAGTAGATTTTTTTTTCCACATCCATTTTCCACAACTGGCACATTTTTAGAGCTTGAATAATGTTTCGCTGAGCTATTCCTTTAAGATTTGCACAGCAGAATTATAAATATATATAAACTAATTAATCTGCTGTACAGTATCTCCAGAGTTCCACTTTCTCTGGCTCCCGAGCTTCAAGTGCAGCATTTAGCAGTAATGTGAGGTCTTTACGGCGTAAATCCCTCTTGTTCTCCTCCAACGTAACAGGCCACTATCTATCCGAATCCCCTAATAGGATGACATACAGGCCAACCTATTGACACCAACTTAATGGAATTTCTAATACAGTTGGACATCCTCCATTTTGAGGGGCTGAAGTCCGATAAGGACACTGTGTGTGAACTGAACACAGGTGGCCAAACTCAATTGCTCTTAAAGCCCATTTCTTAAGTACTTCTGACAAGAGACATTAATAATAATGAAGGCAAGGATGGAGGCTGGTCCGGGGAGGGTTGATGTGGTGGAGAGTTTCACCCCCTCCCCGCAGGTCTGATGTGGTTGCATCTCTCCGTTTTGGTGACTCAGAGTTAAAACGAAGATTAATGTGTGGAGACATCAGAAGTCCATAGGCTACTTCATGTCCTCTTGGTGCACGTAGAAATGGTCTATTTTTGTCTTCCTGGTGTAAGGTGTGTGTTTGTACAGGTATAAGTGGTTTACAGGGACATAAAGTTGTATAATGACATGGGAGTTGTACTCTGCTAAAGTACAAATCAAACATAACCCTATGGTTTTGCTAGCACATATTGCTTGTTTTATGGTGAACAATTAATCTGTGCATGTTAAAAAATGTTTGCCCTTGTAATCCTTAATTTATAATCTGAAAAAGATCTTCCTGTTCTTATTCCAGTTAAATTTTCAGATTATGCCTGTCTGCAAGTAGGTATCGCTGCTGCCCGGAGACCTCCAAGTGGGAGGGATTACACCGCAAGTAGTTTGGGTGACCTCTAAGCGGGAGGGACTTAAACCACAAGTAGGTTTGGTTTAGGTGGTGTAGGTGGAGTAGAAATTAATAAAACATACCAGGTTACTGTGAGGTTGGCTTTAGGTTTGGGTTTCAGGTGTAGACATTATTAAAACATAACAGGTTACAGTGGGGTTGGGTTTAGGTTTAGACATTCATAAAGCACAATATTGGACTCTGTGTCATGTACAAGAATTAAAGTAAAATAAAATAAATAAAATAGAATTTAAAAAAATTAAATTTAAAAAACACTCCAGGTTTGCACAGCCCATTTGGAGCTCAAAGCCAAACCCACTTGGAGTTTAAGTCCCACCCACTTGGAGCTGGCTCCGACCTCTGTTTATACCTTTCTCTGTGCCTGAGGTATTGGAGGTATGGCTAACATGCTTAACCACACCCCTCTAACTGTCAGTTTGGGCAACAAACAGAAAAGGTGAGGAAGTGATGTCTTTAGAAATAACTCTTCTAAAAACCCATTTCCCATTCTTGTCGAATGAAATTCCTACTTTACAACATCCAATCAGCTTGCAGTAGAAAACACAAAAAAAACAGTCGCAGCTTCTGGTTCGTGTGGACTTAAAATTGATATACCATGTCACACCTTGTGTCCCTGTAATTCAAAATGCTTAAAAATAATAATAATAAAAAAAACATTTAAATGTAAATTTTGCCACAGGTTTGGATTTAGAGAGTCACATAATAAGTGTTTATTAAATTCTAAAATGCATTACGCCTACTACATGTGTGTGTGTGTGTGTGTGTGTGTGTGTGCGTGTGTGTGTGTGTGTGTGTGTGTGTGTGTGTGTGTTTGACTGCGGTAGGAATAATGGCACCTGAGCTCAGAGAAAAGAGTGATGGGCAACTCAGACAGGCTGAGCAGACAGGAACATGCCAATATGGGATATGTGATGTGAAGCCGCATTATTGTGAAAACAACAGATGGACACACTTTATGTCCAGTTTCCTTGAGACAACAGTGGAAGCTCCAATAGCACAGCCTTTCAAACAGAGCTGAAGAATAACAAATCATGTGAACACCAACACTGTGTTTAAACTGCAGTTGATATGATCCAATGGCCTGTTTCCAATGAGTGGTATAGTACAGTACGATACGTGTCACCTTTATCAGGCTTGCGTTTCCACAGCTAAAGGGTACTCTTTTAGTGGGCGTGGTGTACGACAGAGTCGATGTCATTCTCGCTCGGGGCAATGTTTACAGTAAAGCTATACGGCTCATTCACATATCATATGAGAAGCACTTCTCACAAAACAGAGGCTTTATTATACTGGTTATTATACATTATAAATACTTTTGTATAAATGTTCATAACTAACCTTTCTATGAACATGATCTCATTATAACTAGATCAATGATGCGAAATAGCCTACTGTCTGCGATTATATAAAACAAATAATTAAATGCAACATATATAAACACATACAGCCCCTTACAGTCTCCAATGTTACCAATTACAGAAAAAACTACACAAGGCATACAGTACATTTAGTCCTTATTTAGGTTCAAAAACAACACAAAATCTAGCCCACAGTCAGTCTAAACCTCTCATCCGTGTCTGTAATCTTCACCAGCACATGTAACCGCTTGTTAGAGAGTAATTTTGTCATTCCGAGATCATAATAATCCTGAAGGTGATGATAATACATAAACGTAGCAGTTTCTTCATGTTTGCTGAAAAAATAATTTGCTCCTTGTTTTTGCACATGTCAGTCTCGCATTTGTCAATTTCTGAAAGGATCAGGTTTCAAAAGCACGTCAATAATCAAGTGCATGTCATTATCATCAGCTCAATAAGTTTGTTATTTCAAATATAGATGTGCGGCGAGCAAAAGCAAAACCGCTTGTGCTTCAGACTGGCTCGTAAAAAACTACGGGGCTCAGGGGAGAATCTGCTCTTCTTCTTGGCTTTGTGGCTGTTCATCAAGACGACGACAAAGTTTGTTTGAGCTTGGGTCGACCCTGGTTCATTATTATACGTATATATATATTTTTTAGGGTAATATCTCAGCTGTGTATTAAACATGGCGGGTCCTTTGTTTTCACTCTGGCTTGCTGCACGAGCACGAGCGAATGACGTTTCTCTGCAAACCAATAGCGTTCAGCTGCGCGTCTAGCTCCACCTTTTGCAAAGGATGACCAAAAAGTGGTACGGTACGGTTCAGTACGCTTTTAGACAGTGTAAACAGCCTTAAAAGCGTACCGAACCATACCGCACCATACTACTCAGTGGAAACAGGCCAAAAGTAACACGTTAAACCCAGGGCACACCGAGCAGACATCAAAGAACTAGTAGTTCTCAAACTCTCAAAAGCCCCTCTAGGTACCACACAAACAGATGACAGTCGACTGAAATGTACATTCAGGCCTTACATAAGAGAATGTATAATTTCATACCCAAGGGTGGCAGTATCTGTATAGTCATTCCACAAAGGGAAACTAGAACTAATGGTGGACACCAACAAATGATATATCCAGCTGCAGACCCACACAAGTTTCAGGACAAAATCTAGACCAAACAATCCTGGACAAGCAAAATTATATATGGTTAATGATGCTTTCATCACTTTTATTATTGTTAAATGAGCTATATCCAGAGAATTTCAACTTGATTTATATGTATGCTATCTATTAACAATATTCTAAATGCTACAAATACATTTTTATTGATATTCATTTAGCTCAATTTAATAAAACCATAAACACATTTTTGACTGTTCACATTAAGTTCCCTTTTGATCAACCTATTTTGTTTATTAATCTTAGTCTACACCTACCCCAACATTAAACCTTCAGCTTACAGTAACGCCCCATTCACACGGGGCTTCAGCGTCAACGCTTGACAAAGGGCGTGTCTGAAGTTGGGGCTGACGCGACCGTCATAGCAGCGTCAGCCAATGAAATTAGTCAACAATCGGCTACTGTCGGAGCTGGTGTATTTGCATACAGCGATCTAATTGGCTGACGCTTCTGATGGCACCTGAAAAGTTGAGAATGTCCCAACTCCTGAAGCGAGCAACGCGGCTGAAGCGGCGGCGACGGATCCAGAATGCAGTTCGGCAACGCCTGACGTCACCCATTCAAAGTGAATGGGAAGCGTTGACGCTGACGCCCCGTGTGAATGGGGCGTAAGCTGTTGTGTTTTATTAATAGTCTACACCTACACCAATCCTAAACCTACCCATTATATCAGAAGGGTCAAACTTCAGCATTAACACTGCCCTTAAAAGGTTCCAGTTATAAGTGTGAGACTGAATAAATTTTACCACTCCTTAACAGTGCTAAATAATTGTTTCTTTATTTCATTATAACATAACAAATAAGCACATGTAGCATATCTGCATGAATGTAAAATAGATGTTACTCTTGGTTATATTTGTCAGGTTAACCCACATTACGTCAAAGTAAATAAAGAATATCATCAAACACAAGTCTTTACCTTTCATCAAAATTTGTCACATTTGAGAGAAGCAGAAGTTTGGAGAAGTTTGAAATTTGGAGAGCTCATTTTTTGCTGCCAACGAGTAACAGATGACACATTTGTAAATGTCAAATAAATCCTGCTTAGTTGAAAGCTTTTTGTTGAATATATACATATATATGTAACTTTAACTTTAATCATAAGGTACAGAAAAAAACAACAGTTTCCATCTAGAGCTCCTTCACAGGGCTCAACACTTGATGCTTGATACAGAAGTATAAATCAGCCTTTAGCCTATACCTAATTCACCTATACCACATGTCTTTGGACTTGTGGAAGAAACCGGAGCACCCGGAGGAAAGCCACGCGAACACAAGGAGAACATGCAAACTCCACACAGAAATGCCAACTGACCCAGCCGAGGCTCAACCAGCGACCTTCTTGCTGTGAGGCGATTGTGCTACCCACTGTGCCACTGTGACGCCTTTCATTAATCCAGACACATTTAAAATTAGGATTTGGTTGAAAAATTAAGCCAAAATTGCAAAAATATTTTTTTATTTAAAATGTAATCACATTTTGTTTGAATTTAAATGAAGAGGGTGCAGTTTATAACCTATGCTGCAGCCAGCCACCAGGGGGTGACATATGTTTTGGCTTCACATTTTAGGAAGTGTGCACAATTATATTAATCTTTAAAAATAATTGACGTAAATTTCCCAAACAAAATCTCTATGGATACAAATAATGGGATATTTACTACAGTGTTTTAGAATTAAAATAGTCTTCGTCCAGACTGGTGTTTTTACTGCACGTCACATGTTTTACAGCCTGAAATGCATGACCATTCATACTCATGCACAAACATATTGCCGGCATTTATACTTGTTGGCTACTGGTTGTGTGATGGTCATATGAGAAGGGCTTTGATGATTCAGATAACTTTACGCAATAGTCTGGAAGACCAGTCAGAGCTTTTGTCGATAGCATCCCTATAATGAAACAGAACACCAGCGTTTCCAAACTAAAATGTATCTTTAGTTTTCAAAATGCTCAGTTTTTGCAGGTCAAAGAAACAGGTGAAGAGCTAACCATAACACAACCTATATGTATTAAAACAAAAACACAATGGTGTAAGTGACACCTGTCTTTTAGTCTCTGTAAACCTGTCTTTCTTCATTTTAAAAGCAAGAAGGGCAAACAGAGCCACTGCTTTTATGGGTCGTGGATGGGGACGGAGGGATGGTTTTATTTAGGAAAGGAGAAGGGGAGCACTGTAGCTGAGCTGGACCGAGCGTAAAGGGGTTCTTCAAAGTTTAATCCCCTTATCGGCTCGGCTTGCGGACTTCAAAGCAGCAGTGACAGCGGAGTGCTGCGTGACTGGGGCTGATGGGTAATGGAGATTAATAGCAGCGGCCCTATCAGCACAGCTCCACGGGAAGAGCTGTAATAGGATTGGCCACAATGTTAACACGGTACGCGACGGTGAACGCATTTGTGAGAGGTGAAGGAATGAAGGGGCGTGTTCTCATTTTAAGATTTTTGTCATCGTTTATTCATCCCCAAACTGTGTTTTTCCAGTGTGACAGAAAAAGAATGGTTTCTTATTTAATTTGCATTCAAAGAAATGCTTAATGAGAATTAAAATCAGTAATAATAAATAGTAATTATTAATACTATTATTACCTGTAACAGTATTATTATTATTATTATTATTATTATTATTATTATTATTAATAATAATAATAATAATAATAATAATAATAATAATAATAATAACAATACTGCTCCAATAATAATAATAAATGTTATTTATTATAATTAATTATTACTTATTGTCATAATAATAAAAATAATTAAAAAAAACACATATAATTCACAAATTATATAAAAGAAATAACATAGAGTAGACCTAATTAAAAAAATAAAACGATGAATTGTTTGAATAGTTAAACACCATGTTAAAAACTAGTTGAAAAGAATGAGATTGGCACTTTTGTTCATGTGCCTTGCGCTGCTGAAGTTACAGTAAAACAACGTCTGTTTCTCAATATGCGTTCTTCAGCGGTCTTGTGTCCTCGTGTTGTCGTGTAACGTCATCATCAACTGCCAAAGTTCAGTTCCAAAACTCAAGACCACAAGAACGGAGGACGCGTGAAAGTTCCCGGATGTGTTCTTGATATCGAGGACGCACCGATGCAGACTTGAGCACCGAACTCGCTCTAGAAGTCCCAGAAGTCATTGTGACTTGAGGTGGGAAGCGCAGCATTTTGTATTCATTATTAAAGTTCAGAGATATAACTTTATCTCAGGAGTTTTCCTAAATGAAACAGTGAAAGTGAACATCAACGTGAAAATCCCAATAAAGGCGTAAACACATTAAGGGTGTTTATTGGTTGAAATTCGTATTAAAATCTGTTTTATTTGTGTTGTGCAGCGTATATTTGTAAAGTCTTTCTGCATAGTATATATTTTGAAAAGGTGAAAAACAAATCGCTGTATGAATGCTGTAATGTTTAAATAATTTTCCGTTAAAAACGCGTGAAGGTCATGTGACCATCAGGAAGAACGCAGCATCTCATTTCTCACAGGACGCGATCTCCGTTCTCGTAGTCTCCCGAGGTGACCTGGCAAGACCGGTCTTCACAAGAACCCTACTTGGAGTTGAGAAACAGCCAATGACACAAGCACACAATGGTCAAGCCGAATATACAGGTAACTACAGATCAAATATTATTCGATGGAGAGTTTAATTTCGCTTAAAATTTATGACACCTTGAGCAGGTGTTTGCGTGCTGTAGTGGACGAAGTTAAACAGAAGTGGAAAAACTCACCAAAAAAAGAATGAGGGTTATTTCTTTCAAACAAAAAGCGAGTATCAGCAATGTAAATTTGCCACCTTGTGTTCCAGTGTATTTCTGGGTGTATTTTTGACTGGGTATAAATGAAGAAAAGCATCTTAAAATAAACGCTGGTAATAAGTGTGAGCAGAAATAGTCCTGTTTGCAAAAGCCTTCACAAGACCTTTTCTATTTTCATTGTATTTGTCCATAAAAAAATCTAAATCTGACCTTGAAATTAATAAATATACCCCCCCCCCCTCTCTCTCTCTCTCTCAATTCAATTCAATTCAACAGTTGCTTTATTGGCATGACAATTATTACAAATGTATTGCCAAAGCAGTTATAAAGTTTACAAAAATAAAAGAACATACATATGTAATAAAAGAAAAAATCCCACAGTAAATAGTGGAAGAAAAAAAAATAATAATAAAGATATATACATATATTATTATTCAGTATATCATATTATTATTCAATATATAATATTATTATTCAGTATATCATATTATTATTTAATAAGTCATCATTCATATATATCATATTATTATTCAATATATCATATTATTTAATATATTATATAATTCATATATATCATATTATTCATTTATATCAATAAAAATAATAGTAGATCAGAAAACACTGTACATTTAACAATCAACATTGTAGGATAAAACAGTAATAAAAAAATAAAAACAGTAATAATCAGGATATTTACAATGATTCAATTATAATCATTTAGATGTGTGTGTGCGTGTGTGCGCGTGTGTGTGTGTTTGCAAGCGCATCACTGATGTTTTTATTGGTCTCTTCTCTCTTTTTGTGACAGGCATTAATGTATTGTGCCGCTAGAAGGATACAGTCAGTTTTTTCCCCCAGTAAATATTGAAGCTGTGTTTTATTGTCTAACTCCATGAATTGTGGGTAAATGCTCAGTAGTTTGGGGTAGAATGTTTCTCGGATGTGCTCATAGTTTGTGCAGCGGGTGAGAAAATGTTCCTCTGTCTCCACCTCTGCCAGGGCACAGTGTGGGCAGATTCGGCTCTCTCTGGGTTCCCAGTTCTGTCTGTATCGGCCCGTCTCTCTCACTCTCTCTCTCTCTCTCTCTCTCTCTCTCTCTCTCTCATCTGTCTATATATCTATCTATCTGTCTATAAAAACACATGTGTACAAAAAGAGCAATTGAAATAAAACAATTATCACCTCATATCTTGCCCTTTTTCCGGCAGTCTGCATACTTTCCTTCCAATTTCACGTGGAAATCAGTAAAATCTTGCATCATGACTTTAGTTGCATAGGACATGCTTGATTTATTGAAGTGCATTAGAATTTTTCTGATCTCTTGTCAAAGAGAGAAAGAGAAATACACTACCCTGGTGCCATTTTGGGAACAACTAAAGATAAGCTAATTAAAATACATAGAAACACTTGTATAAAAAAATAAATGAATAAATAAATAAATAAAATTACCTGTGAGCCCTTCTTGCTCCCAGGTAAATTAATGATGAGCGTCTTGCCTCTGATTCCACATACGGGTCTATAGGAAGGAGATGATTAGTTTAGTCCAATCAGTATTCAAAACACAGCGTTTACGCTCATGCATTTAAGAGTGAAAGGCAGAGAGACGCAATAAGATGTGAGGACGTGTGCATTCACCTGGACAGCATGCCGAGTGGCGTGACATTTAGGGAGCCCATGAGCATTGCTAGAGCCATTCCTGGAGCTTCACGCTCGATCACCTCTCTGGTGGCCTGTAGACAACAACACACACACACATTTAAGCAACATCAAGTGCATAAAGCATCAATCTTATCTGTTAGGGATGCATCTAAGTAGGGAAAAGCAATCTATTGAACGCATCAGTTTGGAACGTGAGCGGTTGAAATTGGTTATCATTTATTGTTTTTAACACTGACATGCATGTCTCACAACCAGCATTTTTTTGTGTCCGTAATGTTAATGAAATGGCAAGGTACTATTATTATATTACTAATGATGACACTTTTTGTTTACCTGACTAACAGTGTTATATGCTCTGCTTTCAATTTCTCTTAACCAGTGATTCGTTATTTGGTGATACTTTAAACAATTCTGTAATAAGAATTTTAGTGGATCGAACTAAAAACAATTAAGTTGTCCCCCCCCCAAAAAAACCTGAAGAATTATGTTGATTCAGCTCATTTTAAATAAGCAGTTTGAATAAGCAGCAAACAATCATATTTTGAGTGTGGTTTGAATCAATTCGATGGTTCATTAACTGTTTTAAGAGCAAGTTTGGGTTGCTTCATTGGCATAACCCTGTTTAACAGCATTGCCAAAGCATTCCAACTGTGTATAATATATGTAATTTAAATACATAATTAGAGTAATAAAAATTACAATAAATGAGAAATATATAACAGGTAAAACAGACAATAAATAATGTAGAATCCTGGCCGGTTACATTTTACATCTTAACTAGTTACATTTTCATTAACTCACAAATCAAACCAAAATATAACATGAACATTTAATTGAACTCTCTGAACAATGTGCACCATTTATCCCACATACACAACAAGAAACAAATAACTAAATGCTGAAAAACTTTTAAATAAAAATATGAACTGTACAAGAACAATAGTTTTTTCCACTATATAACTTCAAATGTTGACTACTGGACGATGGATGGATGGATGGATGGATGGATGGAT
>CAIGQQ010038941.1:3029630-3043864 GCA_903798035.1 Danio albolineatus | reverse complement strand
ATAGATAGATAGATAGATAGATAGATAGATAGATAGATAGATAGATAAAAGCTGTTAATCTTATCAAGAAACTTATCAAGACAAACCTTTTTTTAGATACAATGACAATTTGATCAAATATTTTTGTTTTTTCTGGTGGTACTGGCAACCTTTACAAGCCAAGACTTTCAAATATTTATTAGACCATGAAAATAACCCCCCTAAAAATTCTCTTTAAAGGCATATAGTTCACCCAATAGTGAAAACATGCTCACCATTTACTTAACTTCAAGTCGTTTCAAATTTCTTTCTTCTGCTAAACACAAAAGAGGATATTTTGAAGAATAATGGAGACCGGCAGCCATTGACTTCCATAGTAAGAAAAGATTTATAGATACAATTTAAGTCAATGACTAGCAATTCCAACATTATTCAAAATATTCCAAATTTTCAAGGCCATCATCAATATAATTTCTGACTAATATCAGATTAAACACTAAGCATCAGAAACGATTTTTAGTGGTCCTCTCCGAAAAAATCAAATCTTGTTCTTTCTTAGCCACATATTTTAAATAATATTTATTTATAATTTATTTATAATATTTATTTAAAAATATTTATAATATTTATTTTAAAATATTTTAAATAAATGTGTCAAAACAAGCAAACTCTAGTTGTATACATCAAAAAATAGTTGTGTTAAAAAGGTATATATTATACTTTGAGATATATTGTTGGTGATTGAATGTGTTGGCCTGACTGGAAAATTAAGACCTGTTTAAAATGATTTAAATGACAATATTTTAGTGAATTTAATACTTTTTAAGGCCTAAAAATGTAATTTTTGAAATTGAAAACATTTTAAGACTTTTTAAGACCCTGCGGACACCCTGAGAACAAGTGGAGGGAGCGTAAATCATAATTTCTGTGTGAACTATCCCTTTAAGATCATGTTACAATAGAAGAGTTTTATCTGAATTAGGGGTGTCAAAATGAATTGTTTCTTCGTTGCACTGAGATGCAGACGCAGACAATTCGGTGTCGGTTCAGTAATTGATCATAACCAGTTATTATGTACTGGCGTCATTTATCTCATTTGCGCTACGTTTCCGTAGCTTACTATGGCAAGGGAGGCAAGAGCGAGTATTGACAACGCTTCAATCACTTAAAACTCAGTAACTGTGCACAATTTCACTGCGTGTGTGTTTACTGGACTTTCACTGACGCTTACAGCAAAAGTCCCTATTACACTGCGATTGAGAAAATGAAAGTACTCCTTTCTCTCTCTCTGGCCCATCTGACCTGCCGGTGTGACTTTTCCTCTCCTCTCTGCGGTTACAGCGATACTTTTGGATACAGACACGAGCGCGTGTCTGCAGAGTTTTCTCCTCCACATCTATCATGGATCAGCTGTGATCGCCACTGCCGTTTATGAGTGTTTATCATCGGTGAACAGCGCCAGAGCGTTAGAGCCAATCGCAGCCCTTCCTGTTGAGCGCGTGACCAATCATAGGGGTGTAAGAACGAACTCACTAGACAAGGCCCAGAAAGCCAGTGGGATATTTACATTTGTTTATTTGCTAAATGCTGTTATGTTGTTCTGTGCATGTACTTGAGTTTTTAAAGGTACAGTTTATATATCTGACTGTTTGTATTAAAGGACAAAATTGTATTACAAATAGTATATAAATATTTTTATACATTTTAATACAATAATTATTGTGACATGAAGAAAATATGAAACTGTGTATGGAAAAGCATCGTCAATGCATTGTGGTGCACCAAGATATCGAATTGAACCGGATCGATGGCATGATATTCGTAACCAAACCGTGAGACCAGTGTAGGTTCACACATCTAATATATATCTTCACACACTGTATATATATTTTTTTCTTTTTGCATTCATGCATGCAAACATTCTGAGCATTGTTTAGAGTCAATTATTCCTCGCATCCCTACCATTACTATACTCATGACATAAGCAGCTTCAGTGGGGAGATTTTTCATTACAAACATTCAAGTGGGTCTTTGATGTCTTTACTATTCCATCTGAAATCCCCTTTTCACTCAACCTTTCCCAGCATCCCCTCAGATGCACATCCCTACACCTCTGCTGCCCCATCCCAGTGAAACACCTACACACACATGCACACAGTAATATTCAAACAAACATGTTCAAGAACATGTGCAAAGTCAAAAGAAAAGTGTGCAGCGGGGAGGAGAAGGAAACGAAAGGGATTTCAGGCTAAAAGAAGGAGAGAATTTCTCTCAATGTGACGCACTGTGCCCTTGAATTGAATGACACTTCAAACACTCACATTAGTGAAAAGGAGAAGGAGTGCAGGATACATGAAAAAAGAGCTACACAGCATCGCTCCGCCAGGCACAATCCCCTCCAGACTCCCGTATGGAAACATGCGCACACACACGGTTTCATCGATTCACTCATACACATCAATTACGGCACCAGTGTGCAGAGGTCTACAGGTACCTCATTTGAATATTTACTCCTTACTCATTAACTGACTCTGATATTGAATCTTCGGCGGATTCCATCAAAAACATACAGCGCAGTCTAGTTGTTAAATGTATGGGTTAAGGAAGAAAAGGGTTTTTCAACCATCAAACCCCAATACATTTTTTTTTGTACATTAAAAGGTGTCTTGTAATGGATGGCTCTGGTGTAACAGAGAATCTACATTACAACAAATGACAAAAACATTACCCTGAATAAATAAAAACAACAACAACAACCTATATTTCAGCCACCAACTGTATTAGATTGTGAGATCAACATCTAGACTTCATAACATTTTTTATGTAATTTGTATTTTTTTTATTTTGTAAAATGAAAAATGCAATTTTTGCCATTTGTTTTGTAACTTGCTCTAAGTAAAACTGCAAAGTTGCAAGAGATATTAAAGTAAACCATTTATTGTTGTTCAAAATGTTTTCAATGTACAGTGTATCCGGAAAGTATTCATAGCGCTTCACTTTTTCCACATTTTTTTTGTTACGGCCTTTTTCCAAAATGGATTAAATTATCAATTTTCTCTAAATTCTACACACAATAGCCCATAATGACAATGTGAAAAAAAGATTTTATTGAAATTGTTGCAAATTTATTATAATTTTAAAAACCTGAAAAATTGCATGTGCATAAGTATTCACAGCCTTTGCTCAATACTTTGTTGATGTACCTTTGGCAGCAATTACAGCCTCAAGTCTTTTTGAATATTATGCCACAAGCTCAGCACACCTGTCTTTGGGAATTTTTGCCCATTCCTCTATGCAGTACCTTTCAAGCTCTATCAGGTTGGATGGGAAATGATGGTGTACAACTATTTTCAGATCTGTTCAGAGATGTTCAATAGGATTTAGGTCTGGGCTCTGGCTGGGCCACTCAAGGACATTCACTGAGTTGATGTGAAGCCACTCTGTTGATATTTTGGCGGTGTGCTTTGGCTCATTGTCCCGCTGCAAGTAATTTGATGTTGACACCAAAAAAAATCATGTCTTTGACCTTGTAATTTGAAATTATTCAACTGAAATTAAAAAGTAATATTACTAAATAGTTTGAAAACTGTTTTGTGTATTTAGTGACTTTTTATTAATCCATAAAAATATCTAATATTTTAATTTGACTTGGTGTTCAGGAAATATCAGTTATAATTCTAATTATAAGTATACTTATTACTAACGTTGAAAACAGCAGCATCTATGTTTATTTAGAGAAAATGGCTTTTTCAGACAGTTCAATAGAACTGCCTTTATTGGAAATGGATACATTTATTTAAAAGGAATATAGTCTTTTAAAATGAATAAAAGTGTTTTGGGATGATGTGCAGGTTGTTATTTCTGAGATGTTTGGATAAAGAGTTCTTAGGTCTGCATTGTTTTTGTTTATGGTAGATATTAAGAACATTATCTCCAGAGGTGACCAATATTTGTGTAAGATTCTTCTTGTGGCATGCAGAAAGACTATTACAAGGAACTGGGTTAAAGACTCAGCGTTGAAACTTAAGCAGGGGTTTGAGATAATTGGAAGCAATGGAAAAACTGACATTCACGTTGAGGATGAAAACGGATATTTTCAGCAAGGTTTGGAAAAAAATGGTTGATATAGAGAATATAAAGACATCCCCATTTAAGTGAATGGTAATTGGAAGAGATATAGTAATGTGACGCATTTGCCAACCTTTTTTTTTTATTTGGTGTGTATATATACGTAATTATGCATGTGCATGTGATTTACAGTTAAAGTCAAAATTTTTCCCCAATTTCTGTTTAATGGAGAGATTTTTTCAACACATTTCTAAACATGATAGTTTTAAAAACTCATCTCTAATAACTGATTTATTTTATCTTTGCCATGATGACGGTAAATAATATTTTGCTAGATATTTTTCAAGACACTTCTAGCGTAAAATGACATTTAAAGGCTTAACTGGGTTAATTAGGTTAGTTAGGCAGGTTAGGGTAATTAGGTAAGTTATTGTATAATGATGGTTTGTTCTTGATATATAGCTCAAATGGGCTAATAATTTTGACCTTAAAATGGTTTTTAAAAAATTAAAAACTGATTTTATTCAAGCGGAAATAAAACAAATAAGACTTTCTCCATAAGTAGAACATATTATCAGACATGCTGTGAAAATTTCCTTGCTGTTAAACAGCATTTGGCAAATATTTATATAAAAAAAAAATGCAAAGGGGGTTTAATAATGCTGATTTCAACTGTGTGTTAGCATGTTTTTTTGTTAAATAACTGTTCTGTATTGTAAAAAAATAAATAATAATAAATAAACAGAAATTAAAATTTTAAAATATGAATAAAAGTAAAAAACAAATATTCCAACTAATACTTTTGTAAAGGTTGTACATAAATAACATTTATTCATCACATATAAAATGATGGGACCGTATGTCACTTCTAAATAGATGTTATAAAGCAACTTTTATATTTGTCCCGACAACTTAGCTGCCAGTGCACCAACCTAAAGTGCTATACAGTGTTGTGGGTGTCCCTAGTTCATGTCCTACATAAAGGTAAAAATGGCAAAAAAGATTAAAAAGAAAACGCATCATTTGCAATAGCTATTCTTTCTTAAGGATCCATCCACCAAATATCATTAAATAACGTGAAAATAAAATGTGTACAAACATTCCCAAGGCACAATTAAATATAACACAGTCACAATATCCCTCTCTGTGTCCTTGTTTTTTATCTCTTTGTCTGAATTTCAAACACGGGCATCAAATGAACATAAACTGGTGGGCTCACACATACCTCAGGCGTGACATCACGAGGCGCAAAACCCGTCCCACCGGTGGTTAGAATCAAGTTGAGCTCCTTCTCATCGCACCAGTCCACCAGTATCTCCTTCAACAAACACAAACATACAGAATATCAACAAAAGTGTTTAGTGTTAATTCTGTAGTGCTCAGAAAAGTGGAGTTGAGTCTGTCTCCCTCAATCTACTGCTGCAACATCATATTAGTTATTTTGGGCGTAGAGTCATTAATAAAAAATCACTTTTTATAAACTGCTGTAACTAGCAAAAAGAATAAGAAAAAAATGTCAGTGGCTCTAAAAGATATTTGCACGTTAAAGTCATTACAGGACTGCAGAAGAAGACTTTTAGCATCTCAAGATGATTTTTTAGGTGTGTTGGCAGGTTTGGATTTAAAGCAAACTGTAATCTGGTCTTTGCTCTATTAGTGCGGTTCATCTGAGTGAATATAAAAGCTGTCAAACAAACAAATGGACCAAGACCACTAAAAAGATGCGTTTTAAATGTGTTTTTCTCAGTTCATCTTTAAACCCTGATTCATATGCACTGAAAATGAGCGTGAACTGTAGACATTCAAGTTAATCAAACACCAAAATTAGTAAATGAACCAAAAAAAGGACATTATAGAACAGAAGTCACATTAATGTTCATTACAGTGCAGTGCAGGAGATGGCTTTACTTTTTGTAAGCTCTTCACAAGTTCTCACTTCATTGGATGAAGAAAAAAAAAACATGTACACATATACAATGACTGTTTATTTCTGGAGGTTCAGCAAGTTCTTTCACAAAATTAATATGTTAAAAGCTGTTTTTTTTTTTTGTGTGTGTATTTTTAGGGTTCGTCTTAAAAATAACATTGTGAACGCTACTGTAAGTGAACCAAGGCTAAAGATAAGTCTATTATTTTCTTCTTAGTCCAGATCAAAATAACCATGATAAATAACAACACTATAAATACACCATTAGTTACAAAAGTTATTAAGTTCAACATGTTAACTAGTAATGTGATGCACTAACTTTGGTTATAACCAAATTTGGTTACAATTATTTTTAAATAAACTTTCTGAAATGTTGCTTTTTGCATCAAATTTTGCTGCTTTTATCAAATTCCCTGACTTTTACCGACAGCTGGGCGTGTTCGGGTGGTTTGAAAGACCCACCCCCACCACTGACAAAAGTCCAGAATTTGTCCCATACATGAGCTCACTTGTCCTATTTTGACTGCTTAGCCATCATAAACTGTGAAAATATGCCATAAAATGCTTTAAGACCAAGCAGAATCTGATGTAAGTGAAGCCATCTTTCACTGCTGACATATTGTATTGTTGTAAATGGAGAAAACATTTTACAAGGAACTTTTATTCTAAATCTTGGAGCTTAATCTTAAAAGAAAAATCACCAATAAAGAAGTGTGAATCACCAAAAGCAGACCATGTTAACGTAATTTTAATATTAACTTGGCTATTGTTGTCATCCATAAATTTTCAAATGTTTTTTTTTTTTACAAGCGAGGCTAGAAAAATCGTCAAGCTCTACATTATTATTATTATGTTTTAATTGTTCATTCATTCATTTATTTTCTTTTTGGCTCAGTCCCTTTATAGATCAGGGGTAGCCACAGCGGAATGAATCTCCAACTTATTCAGGATATGTTTTATGCAGCGGATGCCATTCTAGCTGTAACCCATCACTGGGAAACATCCATACACACTTAATCACACATATACACTACGGCCAATTTAGCTTACCTAATTCACCTATAGAATGTCTTTGGACTTGTGAAGGAAACCAGAGCACCCGGAGAAAACCCACTTGAATACGGGGAGAACATGCAAAGTCCATGCAGAAATGCAAACTGACCCAGCCAAGGCTCAAACCAGTGACCTTCTTGCTGTAAGGCGGCAGTGCTACCCACTGCGCCACCTGTTTTAATTGTTCAATATTCAAATGGCCAAATTCTGATTGAAGAAAGTTGAACGTGGTGCTCAGTTTGATATTTGCCTAGTAAATGTCACAATTGTCGGTAACACTTTACAATAAGATTCATTAGTTAATGCACTTACTAACATGAACTAATCATGAACAACACCTGTACAGCATTTATTAATCATAATTAAACATTTACAAATGCATTATTTACATCCAAGTGCATGCTTGTTAACATTAGGTAATGCACCAAGAGTTATCGTGAACTAACAATGAACAGCTGTATTTTCATTAACTAATGTTATTTAACATGAGGAAATACTGTTGTAAATGTATTGTTCATTGTTTGTTTATGTTAGTAAATGCATTAATTAACATTAACTAATGACCCTTATTATAAAGTGTGACCTAATCGTCTACAGTTTTTCATTTAAAACTTTTAGCAGGTTTCATTTTTCTCCTAATGATATATGTAATAAATTTGTATTTTAAAAATACATATTTTTTTCTTTTATATTTCTTTGATCTAAATCTTTAGGAAATATTTTTAACACATCAAAAAGTGTGGTTATGACAACCGTCCAACAAGCTAATCCAGGTATAAATAGTGCTTAAAATGTTACTAAATGTAGTATTTAAACCTCATAAGGAAATAGAAAATTAAAGTGAATTAGAGAAAGAGAAATTCCCTTATTTTCACATCTCAATGTTGACAGGTATTCTTTCACCAGGCTGGCTACGGGCCTGTATCTAAGCTTAACCTCTAACTGAGAGTATCATGTTATAACTTTGCGTGCAGCATTTTTACTGGCCTCTAGGGGGCAGCAGTGTGCAAAGGTGTGTGTATGAAAGTGCAAGTTTGCCTTCGTGAGAGGAAGCGTTACCTTGATCTCGTCAATCTCATCAGGGACTATTTTGTATGCAGAGATTATGCCTCCAAGCCTGTGGGTGAAACACACAAATGACAACAACCGTTAGTGTATGTTCAGTCCCAACAGCAGGGGAGAAACGGAGGAGCGGGAGGAAAAGAAACAACAATGTGACAGTGTAGGAAAAAGAGAGCAACACAATGCCAGAGGTACCAGAAAGCTGTCAAAATACATCCCCGCACACTCCACCCACAACAGCAATGACAGTTAAAGAAGTATTTTCGCTCTTTCGCAGGGCTCTTGCTGTTTTACTCACTTCTGCATTCACAGAGGTGACGGCTCACAGAGGATTCAACTTTGACAGAGCTGTTTTTAGGCCACAAAACAGGTGGATTAGTGCAGTGGTTAGGCTTCAAGTACAATTCCCCATATATAAAAGCTCTTCTATATGGTACAAATTCTCTGGAGAGAGGCAATTTGAACAGACATGCTGAAAAGTTATGAGCGAGCCATGTTCAAATTCTGAAGTGCAGCACACACTAGTGGCTGCTTCTAGTACTGCAACTGGCAATACAAGGAGAACTGGGACACATTTGACATAAATAAGTATATCATCTCTCTTGGTACATGATTACATGCAAAATAAGAAACAATCAATATTTTATGTCCATTTAGGCTTCAATTATTTTGTGTGAGAAGAAAGATACAGCTACAATGAATATCTGTTAACAGTTACTGAATTTTAAACAGGGCATTACTAGGAAGATACAACAAACGGCATCATAAGTCAGACTCAGGCTTGTTTTACCACAATGACCATCATGTCTCAGCACATAGGATAACCACAGCACCATATATAAGGCAATGTGGTGGAAAAATAATGATATCCATGTAGCGAAAGGCAGTTTTGTGGAGCTTATTAGTGCATTCTGTGCTCCCTGTGTTGATTATGATGTTATTTTGCATCTACATTTTCTCTTGAAGTTCATCTATCTTTCCATCGAAATACTTTGGTGTAATGCCCACAAAAGAGCAAGAAATAGAGAAAAAGACAGCAAGAGAAAGGGAGAGAGAGAGGGAGAAACAGGGAGAGCGGAGACTAAAAGAAGAATATGCTGAACACAAAGATGCAGAGCTCTTTAATCCGGTTGCCAGGGAAACCGCTGGTGTGTGAAGATTGGGGGTTTGGGGAGAGGTGCTTTAAGACGGAGATGAGTTTGGGATTTCAACCTGGGTATTTTGTTTGTGTAAGTGAGTACACACATACGTGAACAAAGGAAAGCGAGGGAGGAAAAGTGCATTTTACTGGAGAGTCTTTTGAATCTGCTTGAAACTGTTCACTTGTGGCTTTATTTAGTGGTTGTGTGCTTAGGTTAGGCAGCCCCTTTGTCAAACCCAAACAACTATGTTAACCTGATTAGGTCTGCACCAATTTAGGTGGTGTTTAAACCTGACAATATGCTATTTTCAACTTTAACGCTCTGTGATGGAGTGCATTGATGCAACCGATAGCCATCCATGCTGAACAGAGCCGCCAAGGCTTTTAAATATATATGAATGGATTTATTAATAAAGTTCTGCCTCTTCTACTCAATATTATAGTACATAAAAACAGGATGTTATGCAGTTTCCACCAGCAATTAAGTTGATTTAGACTCATACCGAAAAAAAAAAATCATTAATATGCACAAATTTGATTGGCCACAACATTTCCTGGTGAAATTACAACTCAACAAAGTTTATTTAAGCTTGCTTACTATGCATGTGGGACTCTTATTTTGAAAACATGACAGGGTTTAAGAAAGAGTAAGTTCTGTGAACCATGCAGCTATGCATTATCTCATTTTTTCACAGCGTATCAAAATTTGCGATGTACAGATTTAATGCCACCCCTGAAGGAGGTATAAGATCTCACTGTATCTTTTTTGCTAGTTTAACATGTATATTTGTTGCATATATTAGTAATGAGGCAACAGATATATGTGCACTTTTGTAATAAGGCAACAGACACATGTCAACAAGTGAATATAAGCGTTTAATGCACGTTTATGCATCAGTCATATCACTCGGCTCCTACTGGGAATCATTTCTGGAGTGAAAAGTCTCACATACAACTTCAAAAACTCATCTGTTTATGGGGTGGATATTAATTCCTGCCTCTGTTTTTAGAAATGTTAAACCCACTATAACTCTAAATACAATATCTATCTGATCATTTTGTCGAGTCCAATTATAATTTAGCCTGTATTTCATCTGCAACACAACTAGGTTACTAGGAGCAAACTAGGTTACTCAAGTGGCTTAAAGACAGCTCACGCCTATTGGATCAAATAAACCTCTCTCCCACATCAGATGAAAATATTGTCCTTTAACAAGGAATTTATCTACTCATTTATTCATTCATTCATTTTCTTGTCGGCTTAGTCCCTTTATTAATCAGGGGTCGCCACAGCGCAATGAACTGCCAACTTATCCAGCATTTGTTTTACACAGTGGATGCCCTTGAAGCTGCAACCCATCTCTGGGATACATCCATACACACTCATTCACACTCATACACTACGGACAATTTAGCCTACCCAATTCACCTGTACCACATGTCTTTGGACTTGTGGGGGAAACCAGAGCACCCGGAGGAAACCCCCGCAACCACGGGGAGAACATGCAAACTCCACACAGAAATGCCCACTGACCCAGCCGAGGCTCGAACCAGTGACCTTCTTGCTGTGAGGCGAACGTGCTACTCACTACGCCACCGTGGTGCCAAATTTATCTACTCGATTTGTTAAAATATTTTTTGACAACTGAAGTGTGATTATTTTTCTTCTGTGTACATCACGCTGTGTGTGGGTGTAAGAGTTTGTGCTCATTAATATTCAAGACTCTTCCAAATATTGTCAAAATCAACCATATCCTATTAGGGCCAGTTCCTATGGTTGGAATTAGACTTGTTAAACAATTTCTGGAGATTTATTTTGCACTTACCTGAGCCACATACATATCTGCGCACAATTAAATATATCGCATCAATACATTCACCTTTAAAATATGATTCAATATTAATGTTACAACTCCATGTGATCTTTTAAACACTAACCCAACCCAATATGATGGTTCAAATACGGTCCCACGTCAAAGTTCAATCTCAATGTATTAGTTCCAATAAAATCAAAACTCTGGCAGGTGAATAAATAACTGTCTGCAGGACCACAACAAATACAAGCTGCTTCTATAAGGAACTATGACCTTGGTGAAATATTTCTTGTCTCAGGTAAAGACCTGTCCATCTCAGGTAACTGCTCACCTCTCCCGCTCTCAAATGCTGCACGTTCACCCCTCTGTAGGTGAAGACATCAGGATCATTTTTATCCAGAGGACAAGGAACTGTGTGTTCCACCTATGATTAATTCAGCTCTATTTTTACCACACCTCGTTAGTATAACTGACAGCTCTTCCAATGAATCAATTCACCTGAGCTGACAGAGCACTGGAGATGAAGCTCACCAGTCAACAGCCAACACTCACAAACCTTATCCATCAACACTCTCTAAACTACTGTTACCTTCTGGCTGCGCCCCATGCTTCTCTTTCTCTCTCACACCTCTTAGAGACCTACATCTGAGACCTGCTGTCTCTGTCGCTCACCTGACCTTGGTAAAGACACAGAGATGCTTGCTCGGAAGAAGACTTTGGCTTTTGATGCTTAAGTAGAAAGACAGGTGAAAAGGCAGTTCAGGTACTGGTACAATGTGGTCTTGGAACAAGTTCCTATCAATTCCTGATCCATCATCTCTGTTCAATGACCCCAGCTAAATCAATTATTAAAACAGGGACACTTGCAGTCTCTGACAAAACAAGCAAACTCCCTAAAAGTCTCAAGAGGTAAAGTATTATGCATTTAAGGGATAGTTCACCCAAACTGAAAAACTGTCATCATTAACTCGGTTCAAAAATGTTAGACTTTGCCTTAATATGGGTTGGAGGCACTGAAGGTGGGTATTTTTAGGAGAACTATCCCTTTAAGGCAGGGGTGTCCAAACTTTTTGCAAAGAGGGCCAAATTTGATAAAGTGAAGATGCCCGGGGGCCAATAGTTCCTTCTGACATTTTTTTCACCACAAAAGTTTCATGAAAATACACACTGTTATAAAACTATTTTCATTGTCACAATTACCTTTATTTTTCAAATGGCAATATAACCAAATGGCCACTCAGGCATGAACAACTCTAAACACACAATTATGCCTTTCTTTCATATCTGGAGAGTCAGATAAAATTAAACAAACTGTGTAGAATACCTTACATTTCTATGAGTTTGATATCTATCTTTGCCTCATGAACATTTTAAACAGGAGTTATAAGTAATGCAAAGTGGTCTGTTATCATTAAAGTAAAAAAAAGTGAATTTTGCTCTTGCCTTCTAAAAGGTATTAATCGAAAGATATTAAGATATTAATCGAGCGCAGCTGTAATGTTTAAACAGAAAGTGAATCGCGAGCAAATTACAGTTCTAAGCGCGAGATCTTCACGCGCGCGCTGAACTGATCCACCTCGAGGAAACGGGCCTCGCGCGCACATCATCATCTGTGCACACGATGAACGCTCTCGCGAGTGAGGTCATGCCTGCACCGCGCGCGCGTTCAGTTCTCTCCGCTCGCTCGCTGGCTCTTCTCTGCTTGCGCCAAACTGTTTCGATTTTTGTCTTGGGGCGGGCCTTGGTTTACTTGTTATCTCTAATGCTATTGGTTACTCTCCCTTGGTTTATTTATTCTAACAGAGCTAGCGAGCCATAAATAACACATTATGAGATGGAATCTGCGGGCCGTATGAAATCTGACTGCGGGCCGTGATTGGCCCGCGGGCCGGACTTTGGACATGCCTGCTTTAAGGTAAATCGCAAGGAAACTTTTCAAAAATCAACCAGGGGTGCATTTCCGAAAACCATCTTTAGCCAACTAAGGTTGTAAGTTCCGTTGTTACAAACATAGTTCACTGATTTGGCGTTTCCCAAATTCATTGTTCCAACAAACATTCACAAACTGCATCGCAGACTTGTATGCTTGCAACTACACCTGTAGAGCTGTACAGGGAGTGCAGAATTATTAGGCAAGTTGTATTTTTGAGGATTAATTTTATTATTGAACAACAACCATGTTCTCAATGAACCCAAAAAACTCATTAATATCAAAGCTGAATATTTTTGGAAGTAGTTTTTAGTTTGTTTTTAGTTTTAGCTATTTTAGGAGGATATCAGTGTGTGCAGGTGACTATTACTGTGCATAAGTATTAGGCATATTGTGCATATTATTATTAACTTAACAAAAAACAAATATATACCCATTTCAATGTTTTATTTTTACCAGTGAAACCAATAGAACATCTCAACATTCACAAATATACATTTCTGACATTCAAAAACAAAACAAAAACAAATCAGTGACCAATATAGCCACCTTTTTTTGCAAGGACACTCAAAAGCCTGCCATCCATGGATTCTGTCAGTGTTTTGATCTGTTCACCATCAACATTGCGTGCAGCAGCAACCACAGCCTCCCAGACACTGTTTAGACAGGTGTACTGTTTTCCCTCCTTGTAAATCTCACATTTGATGATGGACCACAGGTTCTCTATGGGGTTCAGATCAGGTGAACAAGGAGGCCATGTCATTAGTTTTTCTTCTTTTAGACCCTTTCTTGCCAGCCACGCTGTAGAGTACTTGGACGCTATGATGGAGCATTGTCCTGCATGAAAATCATGTTTTTCTTGAAGGATGCAGACTTCTTCCTGTACCACTGCTTGAAGAAGGTGTCTTCCAGAAACTGGCAGTAGGACTGGAAGTTGAGCTTGACTCCATCCTCAACCCGAAAAGGTCCCACAAGCTCATCTTTTATGATACCAGCCCAAACCAGTACTCCACCTCCGTGCTAGCCTCTGAGTCGGATGGAGCTCTCTGCCCATTACCGATCCAGCCATGAGCCCATCCATCTGGCCCATCAAGACTCACTCTCATTTCATCAGTCCATAAAACCTTAGAAAAATCAGTCTTGAGATTTGAGATTTGAGAAAACCTTTGAGAAAAATCAGTCTTGAGCCCAGTCTTGACATTTCAGCTTGTGTGTTTTTCAGCCTTTCTTACCTTGGCCATGTCTCTGAGTATTGCACAC
>CAIGQQ010038941.1:3000995-3019630 GCA_903798035.1 Danio albolineatus | reverse complement strand
TATATATATATATATATACCATTTTATCAAATGATAGTAACAGACATTTAATGCCATGACACTAAAGCCATGATAAAAACTAAGTCCTGAAATGATTATTCTGTTAAAATAAAACTAGATAAAGTCTTTAAAGAGATACTTTATTGTAATATAGTATTATTATAATGTTGTTCATTTTTATGGCTTTGAAAGCACTACAAAAAAAAAAAACAATATGAAATACATGCATACTGTGATAATTATACACTAGAAAATGGTAACCCTGGCTTATTCAAAACCCCAGGGAAACTTAATCCAATGTTATCTTGTTTCATGTTTCACACTGCTTATAATTTAGTCGGAGCAATATGGGCAATTAAAATGTATTGGAATCTCTTTTAAGAATGTATGAGATACGCTTGGTACAATCCTGAACCATGAGACGATTTTCTTCTGTCTATATCTGTCGAATACAGCATTTAGCCCGTTTATGCAGAAAGTTTATATAATATGTTGTGTCCTAAATAGTATGTAGTCCAAGACACTTTTACCTTAAATGGATTTATCAGATTAAGATGGTAAGAATGAAACGCTTTCTTCCTTCCAGTTGTCATATTTTCCCTCACTATTTGACATTCCCCCCTCAAATGCCCTTGAATACTTCAGTGGTGAATACACACCATGGTGTTCCTGGGGATACACAGGGATATAACAAACGGTAAAGCCCACAATAATCTGTTGTATACCATGATTGAAAAAAAATGCTAATACCATGGTACATGTTCCCACAACATGAATGTCACTCTGAAGTACATTTTATTTAATGAGAAAGAAATCAAGTATTATATCCCATAATACATATCCAAAGGAATTACTGAACATCAAAAATTCTTAAGTCACACAGAAACGGTCTCCTTCAAGCTCTGTTTGTAGACAGGCGCGCGCACACACACACACTCTTTCTTTCTTTCTACCTCATGTCTGTGACTCACAGCTCTGCAGACGGAAAAGTCTGTCTGCATGGACACTTTGGTGAGGTGAGAGTTTCCCTCTCAGCATGAGACTGTGTGTGTGTGTCTGCATGTGTGCGAGTGTGTGTTGCCTGCGGCTGTGAGTAGGAGTTAGACTTGCATGAGCTGAGCTGGTGTAAAACCCAGTCTCGTTAACCCCTGCCTGCATCCAGAGAAGACCCATGGACCTCACTCTGTTCCTCAAACACCACAGGTCCAACACCTGGGAGCAGATAAACCCAGCTTTGAGCAGCAAACCTCAGTGGAGCACCAGCCCCTTTGAAAAACCCTCCTGCAATAAAAGACTGCATACAGAAATCTTCGAGATACAAAGCTTACAAGGCAAGGACGAGTATGTCTCAGAATTCACCATAAGCTAATCCAGTCGGTTCCCTTTTTCTTCTTTAGTTTCATGAATTCTCAGAAGTTTTAACCTATTTCTTATGTAGTGTCAGAATAAAGCTTAGACATTGTCTAAAAACGTATATATTAATGTATTTTGAGGGATCTGGGGCCAGCTGCATAAACTAAAGGCTGATTTATACTTCTGCATCAATTGAACAGGGATGGTCCATACCATACGCATACCTTTCGCCATGGCTGATGCCGACCCTGGTGCACACTTCTCAAAAAATGTAACTACATGCCGTGATGATGCTCTGTCATTGGTTGGCTTGGTAGTATTGATGAATGTGGGTGGGTCCAAGAGTTGTGGACAAGGAGCGACCCCATTGGAACGAGTGTTTAACAAGTGTTGAGTCCCATGGAGGAGCTGCAAATGGATACTTTTGTTTTGTGTTTACCTTATGATAAAAGTTGTTGCATGCCTGCCGGTTCCGACCTCTAAATGAGCAAGTTTCTTACAGGTATTTCTGGCGTAAACAAAACAGCTGCAAAGAAACTTGACAAAGAGAAACATAGAAACCTCACTGCTAATTAGCGTTTAAAAGTGTTGTTGTCTGTAGTGATGCACTAGTCGTAGTGATGTCAGTAGTGATGTGCGGGTCACAGGTCGGGTTGGGACAGGTAAAGAAATTGTCACTTTATTTGCAGGGCAGGTCATTAAAAAGAAAAGTCCATGGTCAGGAATTTAAAACAAAAAATTTGACGCTACTAAATATAATGTTTGGAGCATGATTTGAAACCGGTTTTCAGAAATAGCTGCAGCTGGAGACAACAGCAGAATCGGCTGCATGAAGTGCAACTCATGTAAAAAAATATATATATATACAAATACGAGAGCCACAAAATGGGAACATCTTCATTGTTGCCAGTTTATAGGGCAATGTTTCCAAGCACTTTCAGATTTAAAGAAAGGCTTTTTTCATTTGCATTACACTGCCTATGTCTGTTTAATCTTCGCGTGCAGGGTGCAAGGCGGTCTGGTGAACAATTTCAAAGCGGGACGCACAAGTTGGAAAAAAGGCTGACCTGCGCTCCACTAATTGTCAGAACAACACAAATAGAATGCAGAAGTATAAATGCATGGCAACGCGCAAGGTATGCGCCACAGGTTACGCAATCACTTGATGCAGAAGTACAATTCAGGCTTAAGGATGTATTCACACTTGTCTTGTTTGGTTTGAATGAATCTAACTCAAGTTCATTTCACCCTTTGGTGTGGATCTTTTAGGCAGGTGTGAATGCAGCAATCGTACGCTTCAGTGCACCAAACAAACAGACCAAGAACCAGCTGAAGAGGTGGTCTCAGTTCCAATTCCAAACAAACAATGGTGCTGTTTGTTTTAAGTATAATTGGGTCTGACCTCTATTAGACACATTTGCAGAAAGCTGAGCCTTTTGAGTTATCAGGATCCCATAGTTTGACTTGGGCATTCTGTCCGATAAACAGCTTTAACTTTAGCACATGTGGATTTGTTTACATTCTTGGTTCAATTGATAAAAAAGTGAAAGCAAAATAATCATTTCACACTGCTCATACGATAACTGGAGTTAACGAATAATCCTGAGTATTCATTAACAGACCTTTCACACTGTACATTCCTAAACCTCGGGTTAACGTTATTAGTATAATTATGTGTCACTGTCGTTGACCATGATGTTTTTGTACCACATTTCCACATTCTTGTCAGTTGAGAAATGACTTTAAGTCTCATGAGACGCACAAGGGCAAGAAAGCAAACACAAAAGTACAAGTGAATGAAAACAAAAAGCAAAGTATATCATCTTACCATCTCCTGATCACTTCAGTTGACATGCTTTCCATCTTTTAATCTTTCCTGACTGCTGTTTACATGTTGTGCGCTTCCCGTTACTAACATGACATGAGCCTCGATGCTCAATTTCTGGTTGGCTGTCTGTAGCCAAGTTTCCAGCAGCAACAAGCAAAGATTGCCCAGTTTTACACTGAACAAACAGCATCACAATGCAGAGTTAACACCACAAATGCACTGCTAACCCTGAATTCAGTGCTAACACTGCTTTCAGATTACAGATGTGAAATGTGTCTTTACCCAGTATTAAAAGCAGTGTTTAAAAGAACGATCACCACCCAGAGTTAAGCGAGTGTGAAAAACCCTATTGTGTTTGGTCTGGACGAAAGCAAGTGACTTTTTCTGGTGTGAATACCCCCTAAGACAGTGGTGCCTACACTCGGTCCTAAAGAGTCAGTGTCCTGCAGAGTTTTGCCCCAAGCCCAATTAGACATACCTGAACCAGTTAAGCAAACTCTAACTAGCGTACTAAAACCTTCCTGACAGGTGTGTTGAAGCAAGTTGGAGCTAAACTCTGCAGGACACCGGCCCTCCAGAACAAAGTTTGGGTACCCCCAAAAAACTAAAGATGTCTAACTATTTTGAGTAACTAGCCATTAGCCAAAAGGTCTTTTACATGGAAAATAAGCATAGTAGTGTTATCCAGTTGCAATTGACTGCAACAATAAAGTTAATTAAACAAACAAAAAAAAAAGTCAAATGAAACTTATGCGCAGATGTATCAAGAAAAAAAAGCAGCATTATTTTCACTGCAGCACAATAATTATTTTCACTGCAAACACGGAATCGGCACGCACAGAAATCCGCAGATTTCCAGCCCATTATTGAGTCCGCTTATGTAGTTGTGTGTAAATGTATGTAAATTTTTATTTATTCAGTTAATCAATTAATTTCAGTAATATTATTGACTAATATGAAAACGTTCATATGATTTACTTACAATACTTTTTGTAATGTATTCATTTCTGTCTTTTAGTAGGTGAATATATTATATGAGAGACTTGCTTTGTTCACCAAATAAATGAATCTAATTAAAATGAAAAGTTAAAAACGTATAATTTTTTATTCAACATATTAAGTTTTTGGTTACAACACACCCAAAATCAGTCCTTATAAATCCGCAGATTTTTTACAATTTTTTGCGCAGTGATAGCAAAAAATGTCCACAGATTCTGTCTGGCCCTAGTAATACCTCCATGTTGTTTTGGATGGAACTGCTTGTTTTATCCAAGGGCTTAAATGGAAAAATGGCTATTGGAAGTCTAAGGGGCCGATCACACCGAACGCGCTTTTTGTTCCTAAAACTGCCTTTTTTGCTGACCAGAATAAAAAAAATTGTGCTGCATTTTTTATGCCTCTAGGCAACAACAAATCAGCTACACATTGTGCAGTGTTGCTGTTGATGTTGTTATAATTGTAATATTTAATAATATTGTGAAAATCGAGCTTTGTAATGTCATACAGCTCTGGATAACAACGATTACTAGTCTCTCCTCCATCTTTAAAAGATCCTCCGTAGTCATCTTGACAACACAAACACTGCTGCACCTCAACAGAAAGCCCGCCTCTGCTATCATTTGATTGGACAATTAAAAAAGACGCCATTGACGTAACAATTTTTTTTTTTCAACTGCAAGCGCAGAGAGCACATCGTCAAAAACACGAGACACAGCAGGCAGTTAACATGCAACACATGCAGGACGCATAAGCGGCATTCAAAACGCTCGTGGCCGTTAGTAAACCACTCAAAAGATGTGCCTCTCAATGCAAAAAGCGAATTCGGTGTGATTAGCCCCTAACTCTTCAACAAGTTACACAATTTAAGATCATCATCATGATAATCATCATCATCATCATCATAGCATAAATTTTAAATGAGATAAGCAACTTAACAGTCCGTTAATAAGTAGTACATTGTAAAAAATGGCCGAGATTTCAACGATAAAAAAACAGTAAAAACGCTACAGTAAAAATCCGCAACCTGGTAAACAGAATACGGCGAATAACCGTAAATTGACTTTCCCAGAATTTCTTGCATGGCACATCACTTTTTATCCTTTTAGTTGTTTTTAGTTGTTAGAGATTGATGTTACATCTCATGTTGATAAACAATGTTTATTTCATGACTTTAATGTTATGCGTGTCACCATACTTGTGTTTAGTAGCTGTGTGAATGACGCTGAACACCTATACACTGATACACTTTTCTGCTTGTGGGAAAAGTTGTTTGTGATGAGCATTGGTTCATTATGTAACCGTCTCATCTGTGTAACAAAAGATGTGTACTGTATATGTTGGTAATTCAAAATACAGACATATTACCTCTATAAATTAATACGATACGAAATACGATAGTTTGCTGTAAAAATGAGAAATTACTTTTAAGGTTCGTAGCATATTTTTAATGGTATTTTTACAGTAAATTTTACAGATTTATTTGTTACAGTGTATGTCTCAAATCGTGCACTTTATTTCCTCACAAAAAAGTACATACAGTACTGTTAGGACGCAGTATAAGTAGGCAAAATGGGACACAGCAAATGATTTGAAGGGTTTTGCGGTGCAAAAGGCTCCTCAGAGCAGTGTTTCCCAACCCTGTTCCTAGAGGCACACCAACAGTATTTGGATATTTTCTCCCTAATCTGATCCATTGATTTTAAGTTTTGGAGTCTCTTCTAATGTTCTGATGAGTTGATTCAGACGTGTTGGATTAGGGAGACGTTGAAAATGTGTACTGTTGGTGTGCCTTCAGGAACAAGGTTGGAAAACACTGCCAATTGCAACTCCCCAAGAGTGATGTTATATTACTCACTCTTTGTTCTAGAATCATTAAGCATCTCTACTGCCCCCTGCCTTCACCTTCCTGACGATGCAAGACCAATCTAGAAAAATCTGACATATGGTAAGAAAGTGGCATTTTCAATAAGAGAGATCTGGTCTGTGTTGGTTTCAGGAGAACTCCATTAGAGCAGTAACAGGAACACACTGATCCCTGGGCACATAGTTAACAGTGCTGGACACGTTTTGTGTATTCGTGTGTGTGTCTGTGCGCAAGGGGATGATGTTAAGGAGAGAAGAGAGAAAGTCACAATGGAACTCAAATCTGTGAGCTGCATTTCAAAGCACCTTTATACAAAATGTATCGTATAGAGTCTACAAAAGCTCTGTTTCTAGATAAGCGTTTCACAAAGGCAAAAGAAGAGAGTGGGGGAAAAATTGGGGGAAGGGTGCTGAAGGGAATGTGGGAAAAATGGAGGAATTAGGAGCGTCTAATTAAATCAGCGAGAAATCATCTTTCCTGTAAAAACACATTTCCATTTCTATACATTTATACAGTGGTGACAGTCAGAAAGTACTGGGTAGAACTTCATTTAGCAGTCATGACTTCCGGAACGCTATACTCCATCATTTCAGCACAGCAACTTGAAGGTATTTTGGCACACTTCTCTGCATTGGATTGCTTCATGTCACTGATATTTTTGGTTGTTCTGAATGACTGCTGTAACTTCTCACCTCAAGCCAGTCAGACTCACTGTTCCACATAAAAGGAACAATACAGCAATACATTATGAAATGGTGCTCATGAATATTAACTTGTTTGTTTCAACAACTGTCAGATGACAAAGGTTTCTGCTTTGTTTTAAAGTTGTCATGTGTATGTGGCCAGCTAAAAATAAAAGGGGGGGTGGCGGGTGATTATGGGTTCTGTAAAACAAGTCTATTTAAGAATATGCTAAATTCTTTGTAAGAATATTATGTTAATATTACAATTAGTGCTGGACAAAGATTAATCTGGATTAATCACATGATCCAAAATAAAAGATTGTTTTGACATTAATGTGTGTGTGTGTGTGTGTGTGTATTTATTATGCATATAATATAATATGATTCATACAGTATATATTTTATTCATTTAATCATTTTCTTTTCGGCTCAGTCCCTTTATTAATCAGGGTTCCCCACAGCAGAATGAACCGCCAACTTATCCAGTATATGTTTTACGCAGCAGATGCCCTTCTAGCCGCAATGCAGCACTGGGAAACACCTACACACTCTTGCATTCACACACATACACTATAGCCAATTTAGTTTCTTCAAACTAACGCATGCCTTCGGACTAGTGCTGCACGATTAATCATATCGCAATCGCGATGTCAGCCTATGTGATTACATTACAGTGAATCTTGCGATTATATTAAATAAACGAATGCATTCGTGGACGTAACAAGAAAGAAAATGCACCGCCATTTTTGTAGTTTCCTTTTAATACGATTACAATGTAACGCAATTAAAAAAGAACTACATGACCCAGAAGCCATCAGGACTGTAAGGCGCTAACGCCCGCGGAAAATTAGTATTAAACAAATTTATTTGCAGGGGTGAGTCAGAAGTAATGACGTCCATTAATGAACAGAACTACTCGGGAAGTTGGAAATATTAGTGAAGGTCGTGAGAGTAAATGTGACGATGATAGCACGTCATAACCTGCTTGTAAAACATGCTTAATCTCAGTCAAGTGCACCGGTGATTCAGGGACGAGCGGTCTAAAAAGGCACACTCGCAGGCAAGTTCGGGAAAGAATCAGCCAAACACCTTTTCGTCCTTCAAGCGAAATTGTCGTCGGGTGTCAAGTCTCCTCTAACCGACAAAATTGCTCACAACCGTCATCATAGGTTCAGTGTTTTCATTCAAAGTAAATTATTGAATTAAATTGAAACTAGAAGAATTATTGTATGCATGTATGGTGGTGAGTGACGAGGAATATCTGCTGTTAACCTATGTGCCCAACGTTCTCTATAAAACCAGAAACATGCTGAATGTTTTCATGTAGGATGCATATAGCCACGTTTTAAATTAAATCAAATAAGCAGAACCAAAAGTTGTACGTATGTGTCTGTGTGTGTGTGTATATATATAACCGACAAAATATGACATGTTTAAATAGTGCATGCTGCATTTCTGTCTCATAAACAATAATACAAAGCCATACATATAAAATATTGTTATATTTCATTTAATAATTGCAAGAAATATGAAATATGGAAAATATGGAATATGACAATAAGTTTACATTAATGCAGATATTTATTTTGTAAAAAATATTTATTTTGAAAACTATTTCAAGTTGAACAAACGCACACTTCAGCATTATTACTAATCTGTGTGCATTTTTCTTAAAAACCCAATAAGTTGACTTACAATACCATTTATAATCGAAATCGCATATCGCAATATTGCCCTCAATAATCGCAATATGACAATTTTCCCAAATTGTGCAGCCCTACTTTGGACTGTGGGGGAAACTGAAGCACCCGGAGGAAACCCACGTGAACACGGACCACAGACCCAGCCAGGGCTCGAACAGCACTAATTCAAATAAACAAATATTTTATTAATATTATTTATTCATCCCAAAAAAATGACCTGACAATATTTATATAAATTTGATATGTCAGTGCAGTCTACTGCCTTACTGTTATAAAAAAAACTGTGTGAATATATGTTTTTTTAATTAAATATAATAATAATAATAAAACTATCATAAAAAGCTGCTATTGTAACCCACTTAAGCACTACATAAATTTTAGTAAGCCTTTTTATCTCATACTAGGGCTGCATGATATTAGAAAGATCTGACATTGTGATATTTTTTTTTCTGTGATATACAGTCTATTGATGTACTGTATCGATCTATACAATTCCAGCAAATGATACAAATAGCACTATTTGGAAATGATTTTTGTTCACACTTTATTTTAAGGTTCAATTCTCACTTTTAGCAAACCATTATGACTTTTGCTTCAGTAAGCTCCGAATCTGCTTCTTATTAATAGTTCTTTAGGTAGTTTTGGTATCGTGTAGGATTAGGGACGTAGAATAAGATCATACAGAATATGTACTAATCAGCAGCCAATAGCTCAAAAACACGCAAGCAACTAATTAATAGTGAGAATTGGTCCAAAGTGTTACTAAAGTATTCATTTTGATTGATTGGGATGATTCTGTTGGGCATTGAATTAATCATGCATAAAATGTAGTATACAAACTACAAGTATAGATAAATACAACAAAGCAACGATAAAAGTGAATTAAACAGTGCATGTTATATGGCTTTGTATATGCAAATCTAAAAAAATGACTCTGCAAAGTCACCTAAACATTGCATGTCTACTGGAGGCGATGTGACTATTGCGGATGCACACGTTGCGGTATCTATGCTGAAATGATATAATTTGTAGCCCTGTCTTATACTGCTACAAAGTTACTCAAATAACCTCATCATAATTAGTTTTAAACACTTAATATCTAATAAAATTTACCTGTTCTTCTAAACAGTTTTTTAAACTACATAGCTACATATTTACATAAATATATCTATTAAACACAAAGATGATGGAATATCATGTATATGTCATATTTGTTTTCATAATCATTTTAGTTTACAAAAGTTATCAAAATCATTAAGGTAAATAGACATACACAAATATACACACTCACACTTGCTGGCAGAATATTGTGGTTTAAGTCCATAGAAGACTGCAGAGTTTAGAAAACAGCTCATACAGCACAAAAATATATCTGTGTGGAAATTATTATCTGTGCTTTAACGATATGACAATCCACACTTTTCTGTTTAGCCCATAGTAAGCACTTTAATGCAAATCAGTGAAGCAATTGCTGTAATTTCATGAAACAACTCAGAAAGTTGCTTAAACTCCAGGCACTTCCGCTACAGAAGCTCATCTGACCACACTGGCCTTTCTGAACCTGACGGAATGCCTGAGTGAAAAATGACAGTGTGAAAAATGAGTTAAAAGCCACGGGTTGAAAGTTGTCCTCATCTTCTCTCTTTCCAGAGCAGATTAATAAAACATCACACACAGCAGCTCCACTGCTAACTTACTTGGTCAGCAAAATGTAACCCATCTCTCAGTTCTGAACACATACGCATGCAAACAAAGCCGAGACCACACAAAGCAAGAAGAGAAGCATTTAGTGAAGAAGGATTTTCAAAAATGTTGAAAGTTTACAAATAAGATCTATGTCAACATACACAGATCTGTTAACATTTCTTGCAAATTTTAAAAGATATATAATCATTTATAACTTTTTTTTTTGTGAAAATGACAATAGGTCAGTTTGTTGTGATTTCACCAAACACTGATTCTAAAGGTGCCGTGAAGTGCTTTTGAAATGTGCTTTTTGTGACGCTGGTGACAGGGACGTCGCTAGACCCAATTTACTGGGGCACGTGCACCATGAAACACTTTGGGATATGATTTATGAAATAAAGAGGTTATTCTGTAAGTGCAACCTAACCAACGCTGGTGAAAGCAATGTAGTTTAATCATAAAGCAAACTGACGCATCTCCGCGTGTGTGCAAAAAAACATACTCGCACACCTCACACACTGCTCCTGCTGGACCCTGACACGCTGCTCTTCTCCCGGTGTGAGTCCCGGTTGTTAACATGCACGCTGAAAAAGTAGGCTACTTGCTGCTCACGCACCGCTCATGCGTTGTGAAACCGGCGTAACAGCCTTTTATGCGGAGGTGTCGGCACATAGTGAGTTTTGCAAGTCAACAAAACTAAAGTCTTACTAAGCATGACTACTGATCGATTCTTTTGTATAAAGCAAAAATGAGGGATGACGAGTCAGGGAGGCAAGACTTAATAAACCTAATCCTCTGCCATGTGTCAAGTCTAAGACAACAGATAATTCTATAAAAACATCTTTTTTGTATTCCCTAGAATTGTCTATAGAATTTCATTCAAAAGAAATTAATATTCATGCAAAAGATTTCTTGAATGATCTTAGCATATCACTCCAATTGCGTCTTAACATTGTTTTCCAGTCACATTTAGGATTAATTTCTGTTGTTTAGAATAATAATTGTATAATAACAATAGCACTTTTAATATGGGATTGAATTGTCTAAAAATTAAAATCAATGTCTGAAAAAAAATGTGTGAAGAAAAAAAATACTGGAAAACGAATTCATATATATATATACACTCTTTTCTGTGATTACAGTGTTATTGTTTAACACTAAGTTAAACGGGTTAGATTTTTAGCCTCTGTGTAAACTACAAAACCACAATTTTGTGAAAAGGCTAATTTATACTTCTGCATCGAGCAATCATCATGCATTTATACTTCTCAATTCTGTTTATGTTGCTCTGACAATAACACTTTTGAAACGCTAGCTGGCAAAATGTTATAATGTTCCTCGGTGTCGAGTTTCTTTAGGGGTGTTTAGATTTTTCTGAATACTACCTTAAACATACAAGTAGTTAAACTCGCTCATTTTCGCGAGTTTCCAACTAGAGCTCCTTTATTGGACAAGACACTTGTAAACACTCGCTCCGTAATCACCACTACCAAGCCGACCAATCACAGAGCTTGCGTTATGTATCGTTGCAACGTGTAGTTACATTTTTTGTAACTAGGAGAGCTTCAGCGTCGGCCACGGCGAGGGCTATGCGACCTCGTGAAGGCTGTGCCAAACCATATGTGTGCACTTGAAGTATAAATCAGCCTTCATTCATTCATTCATTCTCCTTCGCCTTACCCCCTTTATTCATCAGCAGTTGCCACAGCGGAATGAACCACCAACTTTTCAAGCATATGTTTTATACAGCGGCAACCCTTCCAGCTGCAACCCTGCACTGAGAAACATCCATATACACTTATTCACACACATACTGTAGGCATGGGACGATAACCGTTTTCAAGGTATACCGCGGTTTGGAAAAAATCAAGGTTTTAAAACCGCCAAAATTCTCTGCTATACCGTTCCTAAGGTATGTGCAAGATTTTTTTTTTTTTTTTTTTTTTGTTCTTAGGACAACAGTATCTGCAGCAGAAAAGATCTCCAAAGATGGTGTTTTAAATTGCAAAGAATTGTGTGTTATTGAAACTAATGAAGACAGCAGAAGTCAATGATTCATTTGAATTATTTAGCCACACCAAAATACTTTACATTTTTCTCAAAAATTATACATTGTGTTCAAAGATGAAAAAGGTTTTGTTTTTAGCCAGACATTTCAAAAGAATATTAAGAGCAAGTAAATTAAAAAGAATTTTAGAGAAGTAAACACAATACTGTCATATCGTGAAACCGTGATATTTTTATCCAAGGTTATCATGCCATCAGAATCTTATACCAGCCCATGCCTACACACACACTACAGCCAATTTAGTTTATTCATTTCACCTATACCCGCATGTCTTTGGACTGTAGGGGAAACCTAGCACGCGGAGGAAAGCCACTCGAACCAGCGACCTTCTTGCTGTGAGGCGACTACTAACTACTGAGCCACTGTGTGGCCCAATCAGCCTTCATTGACCAGTCTTCATAATACACCATTGTAGCAGGCCAATTTTCGCAGATCTGTTTAAATTGTTTTGTTGTCTGATTACACAATAAACTGTATAATCTTATAAAGGCATGGAATGATAACCGTTTTCAAGGTATACCGCGGTATGGAAAAGTCAAGGTTTTCATACTGCCAAAATTTTCTGCAATACTGTTCCCAAAGCCGCCTTTCCACTGCACATGACATTTGGACACGACTGTCGGAATACGCCCCCTTGTGGCAGTCGCACAGAATTTTCAGTGTTGTCGGGCACCATGGGGGAGACGCTGATTCTCGCAGTGTCCGAAATAAAGGATTCTCGCAGTGTCCGAAATAGGAGTGCAAGAGTAAGAGCCTTTATTCTCCGTGTGTTCACCATGGTTGAATGAATGCATGTATAAATGAATACTGAAACTCATAGGCCGCTAAAAATGTCTATAATAATGTTTTTATTACTCATTTGGTTTTTTTTTAATTCAAACTTTTTCTGATAAAAAAAAAAATAACGAAAAAACTCTATTTCTCATCTCACGCGCACAGACCTGCTTGGACAACACTGAAATACATCACTTCCAGTCGGCCGGTCGCATACGGTCTAGTCGCAGGAGTTCAAATATTTCAACGGATCAGCGGCTCAAATTGGATCCGAATTTCCCGCATACGGAGATGATCGGAACTCCACGCAGCTCCCAGACTACTCTCCATTGGAAATTAATGACTTTCGGTCTGTCGCTTGTCGTCTGTCGTGTGCAGTGGAAAGGTGGCTTAAGGTATGTGTAAGATTTTTATTTACATTTTTTGTTTGTTTTTTAGGTGTAAAGTGTAAAGACATCTGTGTTTTTGAAACAAATGAAGTCAATGATTCACTTGAATTACTTAGCCTGACATGTTTACTGAAATATATTGTGTTCAAAAGGGGAAAAGGGTTTTGTTTTTTAGCCAGACATTTAAAAATATATTTTAGAGCATTAATCACAATATTGTCATACCGTGAAACCGGTATGGTTATCATACGGTCAGAATCTTATAACGGCCCATGCGTAATCTTATATTATATTTCATGTATACATGCCCTCAATTGCAGTGAAACAATTCCACACATTGCCCTCAAGAGCACTTTTAATCTAAATATCTCTGAGATAGGACTGTCCACCATTATCAATATTTCATCATCATGCAAGACTCAATCAAGAAGAAAAAACAGAGGAATATCAGCACTCATCTCTCCACATCTCTCCACTATCCATCCTGCCACTCCTGTCATCACTCACCTTTATTTTCACCACTTCTAAAAATAAAATAAAAAATATACCATCAAAAGATGAAGAAAACCCATACTGTAGATTACAGTAGGCCTGAAAACCAACACAGAGAGAGCGAGACGGACTGACAAGCAGAGATGGAGAGAGACAGATGGTCAGTCAGGAAGAACAATGGGGGAATGATGAAGGGATCTGAAGATGGAAGTAGAAAATGGGGGAGGTGTAGAAGTGGATGAGAAGAAAAAGCGGATGGAGAGAAGACCAGATAAATGATGAAAAGGATGAAGGGCGCATCCTGAGAGAAAGAGAGAAGGAATCCTCAGGAAGGAACGAGAGATTTAGATTTACGGAGGAATGACGCAAACCCTTACAGCCAAAACACACACACATAGCTATTCCCCTTTGTGAATGCTGGTAATTATCTTAAAGCCCACTGCTGATGACCCCTGTGCTTTCATTAGCACTTTTGCCTCATTTCTGCACATACAAGCACACACATACATACAGGACTAACCTGCAAGACAGTCATTAAGAGCAAAGCTGTCAGTGTTACACATATGAAAACAATTTGTGGAAGTTCCTCTTAAAGGGGTAAGGTGGGTTTAATGTGAGCTACATTCTATGGACAGCAATTTAATATTAATTACGACAGAAAAAAGGTTCATAACTTCCTAATGTTTGTGAAAACAATAAAACACATAATTATGACTCATAACTGTGTAGTGATAGCATTTCTGTCACTTTTGTCTTAGATTAAAAAAAAAAGTTCTGTTGACCAAATACTGCTGAAACGCACAAAAACAAACAGCTACTATGTTTACAGGGACATCAGTAATTGAATTATTTGCCTTAATCTGAAAACAATAATATGATTAAGGTGTTTACATGAGTTGCTTTTTGAATGTTCCTTTTATGATCCCATTTTACATGCTATACCACAGTGGTTCTCAAACTGTGGCACACGTACCACTAGTGGTACACAAGCTTCCTTCTAGTGGTACGCGGAGGAATCTCTGTATAATTAAAGTAAAAAAAAAATGAACATACTTTTAACCCTTTGACGCATACGAAAACACTGATGTGATCAGTAAATTGATTTTAATAGGCTAAACCTTTTATTTAAGTGGCTGACAATAATAAATATTCTTAACTTGAAGAAGAATCTGCCTTGTTTTTGAACTGTGCAGTGCTGTAGCTGCTTAATTAGGCCTACTACGCTACTATACTTCAATACCGGTTATTATGGTGGTACTTGGAGAGACAATTTTTTTCTGAGGTGGTACTTGGTGAAAAAAGCTTGAGAACCACTGCTATAGCACATAATTTGAAGTAATTTCGGGTGTTTTATTAACAGCGGTTTGGCACTTTCAGTTTCATTGAGGAACATTTCATTCATGTCCCCATGACAAACGAGATATTGGATGCGAGTATGAACTGCTGAACGAGTGTTGTTTTAATGGAAGTTGATCCCGTATGCCGTATGGGGAAAAAAGCCTCTGCATTATGTGATGCAGGTGTCTGTGGTCCTTCACTAACTCAGTGCAGAGAATAGCGTCAACCAGCTGTGTGTGTATAGACTATCCTGTCGCAAAATCTGGCGAAAATCCTACATGACGGTAGGCATCGGCCGGTATAAGATTCTGACGGTATGATAATCTTGGATAAAAATATCACGGTTTCAAAGTTGGACGGTATTGTGTTTACTGCCCTAAAATATATTCTTTTTAAATGTCTAGCTAAAAAACAAAACATTCTCCCCCTTTGAACACAATATATTTTATTTTGAGAAACATTTAAAATATTTTGGGGCAGTAAACATGTCAGGCTAAATAATTTAAGTGAATCATTGACTTCTGCTGTCTTCATTTGTTTCAATAACACAGATGTCTTAACAATTTACAAAACAAAAAGTAAATAGAAAAATCTTACACATACCTAGGAACGATATAGCAGAAAATTTTGGCGGTATGAAAACCTTGACTTTTCCAAACTGTGGTATACCATGAAAATGGTTATCGTCCCATGCCTACATGACAGTAAAAGTTTAAGGGGTTTACATGTCTGTACTGAACTTCAATAATACGACTAAAATCAGCATACTCCACATGTCTTAATCTGATTTCTGTTTAGTTCGATTATGACCTTAATCGGATTTATCAAAAAACGCTGTTTACATGGTAGACTATTAATCAGAGTATCGTCTTAATCGAATAAAATCAGATTATTGCTGTCCATGTAAACGTATTAAATGTAAGACTGAACATAATCATCAAAAAAATGTTAAAGGATACATGAATGGTAATTGCTAAGACTTATTTTTAGCAAGTTGATGTACTTTCAAATGAAACCAAATATTGAGCATGAGCAAATTTCTTTTGTGCATCATTCACTCATAGCAAACTAATGGTAAGAGGGGCGTGCTTATGAATATCGTGTTGTTTCAGAAGGACATTAGAGAATGAACGCCACACCAAAGGCAGAAGGAAAATGGTCAGACTTTTGATGGAAGATTACCAAAACAACTTTTTTTCAGTGGACTAACTTCATTCATTCATTCATTTTCTTTTCGGCTTAGTCCCTTTATTAATCTGGGGTTGCCACAGCGGAATGAACCGCCAACTTATCCAGCATATGTTTTACGCAGCAGATGGCCTTCCAGCTGCAACCCTTCTCTGAGAAACATCCATACACACTCATACAATATGGACAATTTAGCCTACCCAATTCACCTGTACCACATGTCTTTGGACTTGTGGGGGAAACCGGAGCACCCGGAGGAAACCCACGCAACCACGGGGAGAACATGCAAACTCCACACAGAAATGCCAACTGACCCAGCCGGGGCTCAAACCAGCGACCTTCTTGCTGTGAGGCGAACGTGCTACCCACTATGCCACCGTGGCGCCTGAACTAACTTGCATGAATTAATTTTTCACCTAAAGAATAATCATTGTAAAATAAACATTGTAAATTTAGATTTCACCGGGATTTTATGAGGAATGTTTACCTAATAATATAAATCTGTTACCATGTACACTGAAAACTGTGAAAATGTACCATGTACAAACTCAACTGTGAAATTTAAAAATGAGAAAAGCTAAAATGGTATTTTGTAAAAATCACTGCTTTATATTGCTTCAGCATCGATATCGCAATGTGTGCATCCACAATAGTCACATCGCATACTGTAGGTATGCAATGTTTACGTGACTTTGAAGTGTCTTTTTTACATTTAAACAAAGCCATAAAGCATGCACTGTTTATTTCACTTTTGTCTTTGCTTTGTTGTATTTATCTATGCTTGTAGTTTGTTTACTACATTTTATGCATGATTAAGTCACTGCCCAACACAATCATCCCAATCAATCAAAATTAAAACTTATGGTAACACTTTGGACCAATTCTCACTATTTATTAGTTAACTTGCATGTTATTGAGCTATTGGCTGCTGATTACTACATACTCTGTACTATCTTATTCTACGTCCCTAATCCTACACAATACTATTAATAAGAAGCAGATTGGGAGTTTACCAAAGCTAAAGTCATAATGGTTTGCTAAAAGCCAGAATTGAACTTTAAAATAAAGTGTGAACAAAAATAATTTCCAAATAGTGCTATTTAATCATTTGCTGGAATTGTATAGATCGATACAGTATATCAATATACTGTATATCACAGAAAAACTAAATATTGCAATGTCAGATGTTTCTAATATCGTGCAGCCCTACTGTTTTATTTAGAATACTAAAATCACACTGTTACACAGCATCACACTCATGTTGTTCTAAACCTGTATTATTTTTCGTCATCTCTAGAACAGAACTGAAAACATTTTGAACCATGTTGGTTGCCAAAATGTTTTGTGACTACTGAACTGCATTTTATCGATTAAAAAAACAAACAAACAAACAAAAAAACTTATTTCCAACAAATTTCTTTCACGTTCCGCAATAACATTGCAACAGAATAGCGACAGAGATTTGTATACATGCGTGTCAACCTTGTGTCAATCAACAACATTTTCTATTTATTTTCTGTCCACGAGGTGGCTTTCTGATTAACAAACACAAATCCTGGACAAATTTAATTTGACTAAAACTTACTGGCCTCTCAAAAAAATAAAAAATAAATAAATGCATGAACCTTTTAACATCACTCTAAACAGTTAAGGAGAGAAAAACACTATATAAAACCTTTCAAATAGAGAAGAATGTGCGAGTCGTGATGTGAATTGTGCAGTTTGATGTTTTCTGTGTACAGTATGTGGATTCATCAATGATGTATAAAAAGCAATTGTGTGTCTCTCGACAAGACTTGGGTTAAAACAGTTCAATTTAGATGGATTTCTTCTACTATTTATAAACTTTCAGGAGGGACGAAAATGTATTTTCATCTAACATATCTGTATTTTGAAGATGAATAAAAGACTTGTGTGTTTGGAGGGTGATTCATTGATCAAAACTGATGTGTATGAATGTTTTGGGAAAAGATAAATCGAGATATTTCCTTGTGTTTTTTTTTTTCTAGTCCCAATTTGCGTGTACTCTTCGTAGTTACCACATAATCTAGACAATAATTAGTTACTATCTGTAAACCTACCCCTGAACCTAACCTTAACCTATTTAGTTACATTATATGACCAAATATTTCCTTAATTATTGTGTTAAGTACACAATAATTACAGCATAAACACACAAAGTGCAGGAAAAAAAAAACTTAATACGGCACATCACTTCTTGAGTTGGACAGCATGTTTTGTTAGTAAATATTTGATCATATTACTAATGC
>CAIGQQ010038941.1:2919617-2982622 GCA_903798035.1 Danio albolineatus | reverse complement strand
AAATAAATAAATAAATAAATAAATAAATAAATAAATAAATAAATAAAATAATCGTTCATTAATTGTAATCGAGTTAAAATGTTCAATTAATTGAGATTTTGATTTTAGGCCAAACTAACTCAAACCCTAACTTAAAAAATGTTTAAAAATACATATATCTTAAAGTGAAAACCCATTTTAAAACATTACTCTTTTAGTCTTTGATGGAAACATTGCAGCCTTTGTGAACAGAAAATACTATTTAATATTTGTTTTTAATCGAATTAGACATGAAACTGTTACATGACCATCCCATCTCAGTAAATCAAAACATATTTTATGCTTAATTTATGTTACATCAAACGGTGGACCGATGTGATTTCCTAGGGGGTCCAAATACGCAGTGCAACAGCAGAAGTAAAATTAATTCATTAACAAAAAAATAAAAAACACCCTCCTGGTCCTGAGGACAAAACTGAAAGTTACATTGAAAGAGCTTCTATTGCATCATGGTTAGCCATTTGGATAACAGCGCTGGCTAAATGACCTCTTAATAACTATTCTTGTTTCGCATAGAAAGGTCAGCCTTGCCAACAAATTTGCCATGTCCTTGTCTTTTCGCAAGAACAATCAAACTCATTTACATTCCATTTACATTCAACCACTGCACACCTCCAAATGTAGCGCTCACAGAAACAAACTCGTGTTGTCACTATACTGGAATTTCTCATTTCGATATGATCCTGATGCTCAATATCATTTTTTGATATAACTGTGAATATAGCCACAGCATAATTAAGATGACAATATTTGCACATGTCTTCATTTGCTAGAGTAACAACCTCAAGACATGTTAAGTACTTTAACTACTGGTTCAGTTCAGATTAGCACGGGCCTATGAAAAATAATAAATAATCAAATAAAATGAAAATATTAACTGTTTTTGGTGGGGGGGTTTTAACCATGTAATATTCTTATACAGTTTGTCCAGTAATAATTTGTATTAGAACAACACACGACAAGTGAATGCTCAGTAATGTACATGTTAACAGCTCAATGTGTTCCCGCTGCCAACAGATTCTTCTGTGTTTTGCTGGTGTTGTCTTTAAATAACTAATAATTTAGGCCTATTTAAATATTAATTTATTATTTATGTACAATAATTAAGAGATAAAATAAAAAAGTAAAATATAAACAACAACGAAAATGTAAATGAAAACGCTTATTTATTGGCTCTCTTAGTTCTATCACTTTAAAAGAAAAAAACACGGTACATCTCTCTATATTTAGGCTAATATTTATTTGCTTTATTTATTTATTTATGTATTTATTTATTTATTTATTTATTTATTTATTTATTTATTTATTTATTTATTTATTTATTTATTTATGTTAGTACTTTCATTTTAGTTGTCTTGTATTTCTTTAGTTATAATTTCCAAAATGACGTCTCATTGCACTTAAGAAGTTTACACTGACAATAAAACTTGTTAACACGTATTTTAATGATTTATGAAGTAATTATAATGCTTTGTTTCTTTATTTCATCTTCATTTACAAGTAGCATGGTATTTACAGCTGCTGTATATATGGGACGATAACCGTTTTCAAGGTATACCGCGGTTTGGAAAAGTCAAGGTTTTAAAACCACCAAAATGTTCTGCTATACCGTTCCTAAGGTATGTGTAAGATTTTTTTATTTAAGTTTTTTAGGACAACAGTATTTCCCGCAGAAAAGATATCCAAAGATGCCACTTTTTGAAACTAATTAAGACAGCAGAAGTCAATGATTCATTTGAATTATTTAGCCTGACATGTTTACTGCTTCAAAATATTATAAATGTTTCTCAGAATAAAATATTTTGTGTTCAAAAGTGTTTTTTTTTAACCCAGACAGTTAAAAAGAATATATTTTAGAGCAGTAATCACAATACTGTCATACCGTGAAACCGTGATATTTTTATCCAAGGTTATCATACAATCAGATTCTAATATAGGCCCATTAGCTGTATATTTCTGTTCCGTTTCTGTTCCTTTGTGCCCCCTGGGGGGTTTGTTGCAAACAGCTGTTACTCCTAAAAACATTTGATAACATTTTTTGTCCTGTGGCGACGTCACACGGTAGCAGTCATTTTGAACTGTCACTCACTGTGTAAGCAAATTACAACCAAATAACAGGTTATGTATTTCATTATGTCAAGTTGTCATGACAAAGACTGCTTATGTATTTGGTTATGTCAAATGGTTTTGTCAAGTTGCTATGACAACTGGTTATGTATTTGACTATGTCAATTGGTTATGTCATGACAAAGACTGCTTATGTTTTTGGTTATGTCAAATGGTTATGTCAGGCTGCTATGACAAAGACTGGTTATGCATTGAACTATGTCAAGTTGTCATGACAAAGAATGCTTATGTATTTGGTTATGTCAAATTGCTATGACAACGACTGTTTATGTATTTGTTTATATCAATTTGTCAAGATAAAGACTTCTTATGCATTTGGTTATGTCAAGTTGCTATGACAAAGAATGGTTACCTATTTGGTTATGTCAAGTTGTCATGACAAAGACTGCTTATGTATTTGGTTATGTCAAATGGTTATGTCAAATTGCTATGACGACTGGTTATGTATTTGATTATGTTAATTAGTCATGACAAACACTGCTTATACATTTGGTTATGTCAAGTTGCTATGACAAAGAATGGTTACGTGTTTGGTTATGTCAAGTAGTCATGACAAAGACTGCTTATGTATTTGGTTATGTCAAATGGTTATGTCAGGTTGCTATGACAATGATTATTTATGTATTTGGTTATGTCAAATGGTTATGTCAAGTTGCTATGACAAAGAATGGTTATGCATTTGGTCACTGTATGTCAAGTTGTCATAAAAAATACATATCTCTTTGCATTTAAAATAACATTACTGTGTAAATGACACTTAATGACAGTTGTCAGAAGCAAACATACTGTAAGATATCATTCATATTTATGACATGTGTCTTGTCATGATTATAAAGATGTTATGACAGTCTTATGAACACCCTCTTCAAGTAAAGTGTTACCAAAAGTATTTAAGACTTTTAAAGGCATCAAATTTAGATTTTGAAAGTTGAGCCTTTGTAAGATTTTGGAATATCATGACAACACTAATATATGAATATATGATATATGAAAATATCATACATGCGCTCTAAAATATGCACTCCAACAGGTTAGAAAAGCGTAAAGAGCAGCATGTCCATTTGATGAGAAGCAAGAGCGATGGCAGGGGGTTCCTTTAGCCGCGGGTGAGGGGTCTGTGATTAATGTCTGTATTCTATTATCTGAGACGCTGCAGTCACACTGTGTCCAGATAAGGCTGGAGTTAAATTATTCACCCAGACACGGGCCAACAGAACACAGGCACATTCAGATGGGAAGACATGTTTAAGAGAAGAGATCATTACGGAGACACTTTGGCAGATTCTCTCTCTCTCTCACACAGTCTGTTTCCACCATATGGGCCTCTTGTACTGTTACTGATACAGTTTCTACCTCGCTGTGAGAAGTGTTCCCGGAATATAACCGAGCTGTTCAGCTATCAACAATAAGCGCTTTTCTTTTTTCTTTCAGCTGGCCCACTCAAGTTGTCACTAATCACTTAGGAAAGAAAGAAAAAACACTCAGGCGACAAATAAACAGAGATTAAAAAGTTAAACAAACTCTTATTGTATTATTATTATTTTATATTTAACTATTAAACTTATACAAATATTATTAATAAAATGTAAACAAAATTGAAGGATCACGCAACATAGATAGTAATATTATTATAGTATACAATATTATAATAATCATAGTAATATTATTGTAATATTATTAAGAAAACACTTTAGAATAGGGCTGGGTCGATAAACGATATTATATCTGTCGTGGTTCAGGAAGGATGAGGGAGCGATGACTCAACTGCAACATAAGATGATTTATTATAAAAATAGAAATATAACAAAACAGCAAAACAAACTACCCCGAGGGGAAAAACATTAATGAAACAACTAAATAAACAAACTTGACTGGGCTGGCAGGAAAAAGCAGGGCTGGACAAGGCTGGACACAACATGACGGGTATAAACGACGACGAACTGGCACAGGATAGCAGACATGAGGAGAATATAAAGCAGAAATAATTAACAAACAAACAGGTGAACATGACAAACTAATAATGGGTTAACAAGGAGAGTGGGACTAGACAATAGACGGGAGAGCACATGACACAAGAAAACAAGCCATGCGCTCACATAAAGACTAGAACACGCAGCCAATGAGAGAACTCATTAACTGCGTGTTCGCATGACGACATAAAAGCATGCGGTGTATGTACACATACACCACGTGCTAAACACAACACAGAGGACTGAACGCAAGACACAAGTACAGTGAAACACAGTGAAAACACTCACCGTGCACTTACACACGCAGCGTATGTTTCATCCCAGCGCCAACCGAAACCGAAACCAACTAGACTTAGATGCTGGGAATGAAGCACCATGCTGCAGACAGACGAACACAAACACCAGGACGTATCAAGCGGGAGCGCGCACGGTTCAAGCGCGCCCACGACTGGCCCTCATACAAAGACACAATGACAACACACAGGACTAGACAGAGCTAGTGTCCGGACTCTGCCACCAAAAAAAGAACTGGTACAAGACTGGAGTGGTAGAACCATGACAATATCGAATTGCAATAAAATTAATGTCGATTACAAAGAGAAGCTCTGGAACTTTTTACTCTATATTGATCTAAGTGCCAATCACACAGCAGAAATGTGCAACAATGGAAATCTAAAAGTGCGTTGATATTAAAGATGCACTGAATTTTTGGCTGCCAAAAATTATTAGCCACCGAAAATAGGTTATGTTATTTAATGCACCCTCTAATTTGTCACTTCAGTCATTGTTGGGATACTGTTTCAAATCTGGAAGGATTAACAACTGATATCAATATATATATATATATATATATATATATATATATATCAATCTTGTTCAATATAGAAAAGAATTAATAGAAATTGCATTTTTGCCATTTCGCCCAGACCTAAAATGTACTTCTTTGAAAAGGCTTCCTACTAAATGATAATGATAATAATAATAAATAATGATAAAAAATAATAATAATAATAATGATAAAATAAAAATAATGATAATTAAATAAAATAAAAAAATTACAAAATAAAAATAATAATAAGCTTACTTTTGGATAATAAAAATAATAAAAATAATATTGAATTCTAAGGGCATAACTAAAAAAAGAAAAGAGACTTCAGCTGAAAAGAGATTCTATTTCTTGACTCTCAAAGTTGGACCTTTTAACTGGAACTACTGTCAAGCTTTCTGAGACTTCTTCAAATAACACAAACCATCAAATAAATAATGCACGTATGGCTGTAATATACGTAAGATATGAAAACATGAACATGTAAACTGAACAGCTTAGAAACCTGGAGCTAAAAATGTAGAAGCGCTTTTTAAACAGAAATCTGCAGAGCTGGTCTATTGAGAACACAACATATCCCTCAATCCAAACATGTGTTCACATTCACATCGCCAGCAGTGACATGTTTGTAATTATAAATGTAACATAAATATACACATACCGCCCAACACGGAGGAATTAATCAAGAATCTACAGAGACTTTTAAAACCCATATCTTATGGTCTATGACGAGCATTAAATGTTTCTATATGTAATGTTTCTGTATTTACCTTATTCTTCAATATGGAAGTGCAATCATTTTTTACGATTGTTTTAGTACTTCTGATTCAGCAGTCTATGGGAGAATTGACTAGAAGAAATAAACAACAACAAAAAAAAAAACGGTCAAACTACTTGCTCTACAAACAAGTGTGTTCATGACTATACACAATTAAAGTAGACTAATATAATGGGAAAAGATCAGTTTGCAACATGAAGCAGTACAACAAGCTGTTTTTAATGTATAAGCATTAAGACAAAAAGATGACTGCGAGCACTAATCATAGACATGCTTTATAAAGCACCTGAATGCAATAACCAATCAGAACCATTTAAATAGACAGCTCACCCAAAAATGTATTTACTCACCATTTACTCACATTCAAGTGGTTCTAAATTTGACTTCTGTCTTCAGTTGAACAAGATATTCTGAAGGACGTTGGCAAAAAGCAACCAATGACATCAATAGTAGGAACAAAACATGCTACAGATGTCAAAGGTTATTTTTTTACCAACACTTTTCAGTATATACTCACCGGCCACTTTATTAGGTACACTTTACTAGTACAAGTACCTAATAAACCAAATACATAACCACTAGTACTAGTAACTTGCCTTTTGCCTTCAGAACTCCATCGTGGTATAGATTCAACAAAGTACTGCAAATATTCCTCAGAGATTTTGCTCCATATTGACATGATAGCATCACGCAGTTAATGCAGATTTGGTGGCTGAACATCTATGATGTTAATCTTTCGTTCCACCACATCCCAAAAGTGCTCTGTTAGATTGTGTTCTGGTGACTGTGGAGGCCATTTGACCACAGTGAACTCATTGTCATGTTTAAGAAAGCAGTCTAAGGTGGCACGTTATCCTGCTGGACGTAGCCCTCGGAAGATGGCATGGACGTGGTCAGCAAGAATACTCAGGTAGGCTGTGGCGTTGACACGACGCACAATTAGTACTAATGGGCCCAAAGTGTGCCAAAACAGAAGTGCCGCTCACTGGATATTTTTTTTTATCTTTGGACCATTCTCTGTAAACCCTAGAGACAGTTGAGCATAAAAATCACAGTAGATCAGCAGTTTCTGAAATACTCAGACCAGCCTGTCTGGCACCAACAACCATGCCATGTTCAAAGTCACTCAAATCACCTTTCTTTCGCATTCCGATGTTCAGTTTGAGCTGCAGCAGATCGTCTTGACCATGTCTACATGCTTAAATGTATCGAGCTGCTGCCATGTGATTGGCCGATTAGAAATTTGCATTAACGATCAGTTGGACAGGAGCCGGTAATAAAGTGGCCCTTGAGCTTATGTTCCTCTGTGTTCTACAGAAGTGGAGGATGAGTAAACGATAGCAGAATTTACATTTTGGGTGAACAACCCCTTTCATTTTGTCAGAAGTTCTTCGCACACCCACAGACCCCTTTTTATAGGTCAATACATTGTAAAAACTGCAGGGTTCAACACAATTCATCCAGGTTGTCCCAACGCAAATAAATTAAGGCAATTGGTTTTGACTGAACAAATAACAATTAAGTTGTTGCAAAAAAAGATTGTGTATTTCAACTCATTTTAAAGAAGTAGTTTAAAAAAATGTTTTTGTATGTATGTATATATATATATCACTGGATCACTGGATGAATATATATACTTCATAAATTCATCCAGTGATGGTGAATGATATGGAAGCACTCTTTGCTTCCGTATAAAACTCAGTTCGTTATATGAAAACAACTTTTTTTATATGCAACTAGGTGCATGCAAAGTGTTGGGAGTGACATAATGTGATGTTTGACATAGCACGATATCTATACTGCAACAGGCAGGGTGGAAAAAAGTCTGGTTTGTCAAAATAGATCTGTGCTGTATACGCCAAGTCTTGCAGCAACAGACCTGCCACTTGTTCTGTTACCGGTAAGATTTGTGGCGTACCAAGCCGATGATGAGCTGTTGGACAATGTGAGGCCTTCAGTTAGTATCTGTCAGGCTGGTGTTTGTTGTGTTCCACATGTTGGCTTTAGTTGGACTCAATTCAGCAGTTCAGCCAATTCCTCACAAATTGGCATGAGGGCCATTATTGAGAGAGACTGCTATGATTGGACGATTTGTTTAATCGAATGAGTCAATGCATGAAAATAAAAGTGATGGAAGCAAGCTAGGATTTAATGACTGCAAAGACAGCATGCTCCATTTTTGTGTGATAGTGCTGTTTTTGTTTTAAAACTCTCAAGCTTTGTTAAGGTTACACCTGCCATGTACACTACTCTGGCAACTTTGACCTGCTTTTAGTTTAGATGTGACTTTGTAAATATTATTTAATTAATAAGAGTTAGCGTGTTTCACATCATTATTTGGTGATTCAATCATTTAACTGCATACATTTTCCATAATGTGACTATGTCAGCTAACTTGTGAATCAGTAATTTAAGCAAGAAACAAACTTTCTTGTAAGAATGAATTTGCAGAGACTTTCCTGTTTGTCTCAGACTGTGAATAGGAGATTTTAATGTTATAAAAAATGTTATTAGTATATGGGTATATTTATATTATTTTAACTTTTTTGTGAAAGCTGTTTTGGACTCTAAAGGGGAAGTAAAGATTTTTTTTTTACAAGACCCATTTACAAGACCCATGGTTTCAACAAAAACAAATTAAATAATTAAAAATGATTTATTATAAAATAATATAATAAAATAATAATGTTTACAACCCCAAATCTGAAAAAATTGGGACAGTATGGAAAACGCAAATAAAAAAAGGCTTGTATTTCATTGCAGACAATATAAACACCAAATATTTCATGTTTTGAAACTTAATTTTATTTATAAATATACATCCAGCAAGAAGAGATCTTTTCCAGGGTCACCCGTTCATATTTCAACAAGACAATCCAAAACCACTTTCTGCACACATTACAGGATTTAGATAGTAAAATGTCGAAGTAAAAACAGCAAATGTGCATTTTAAAGTGAACTATCCCTTTAAAAAAAATCATGTTTTTTTTTTTCGGCTTAGTCCCTTAATTAATACAAGGTCGCCACAACAGAATGAACCGCCAACTTATCTAGCATACTGTATGTTTTACGCAAGGGCGATGCGGCGGCACAGTGGATAGCGCTGTCGGTTCACTGCAAGAAGATCACTGGCATTTCTGTGTGGAGTTTGCATGTTCTCCCCCGTGTTTGGTCCGGGTTCTCCGGTTTCCCCCACAAGTCCAAAAACATGCGGTACAGGTGAATTGGGTTAGCTAAATTGTCTGTATGTGTGTGAATGAGAATGTATGGGTGTTTTCCAGTGACAAGTTGCAGCTGGAAGGGCATCTGCTGCGCAAAACATATGCTGGATAAGTTGGCAGCTCATTCCACAGTGGCAACCCCTGATTAATAAAGGGACTATGCCAAAAATAAAAGGAATGAATGAATGAATTAGTTAATTAATGTTTTAGGCAGTGGATGCCCTCCCAACCATTTTTATTTTCAAATATGAAAAAAAAAAAATATATATATATATTTTAGTAGAGTACTGAAATCGGTTCCAACTAGAACTATGACATTTTACTAATATTGGTACAAGACTGCAAAAATGTCGGTATCATGCCAACACCACGAAGAACAAAATAAAATCCCCAAAATTATCCCACATTTGCTAACACAAGCTATTCCAAGAGCACACAGCCTTTCCTTTATGTATTCAGCGTTGCATGTGTCTAGCGTTGTGCGGATGTGTGTGTTTAGGGTGCCGTTGACAGTGGAGGAGTGTAATGAGAGTAATGATTAAAGGCCGATTAAAACTGCATGAGCATTATCGTGCTCATTTTCAGCCTCTGCTGCGCTAACTATCAAATACTGCTGTATTTCAGCCAGTGTTCTAGTAGTGTATATGCATGTAAGCATTCACACACACATTCCTGTATGTGCCACTTAAATCATGAATTGGAACACTCCTACTACAAATCTACATCGAATTCAGAAACCGAGTAATGTTTGATTTTGAATGACGCACAATAGTGTGTGTGTTTTGATTGAGTCTCGTGATCTGGACTGCTCTCTGAACTCTAATGGTTGAGCATGTGATAAATATATGACCAGCCATGAACCCCTTCAGAGGTCCATTTAATCAGCAGTCAGGAGACTCCACTGATTCAAGGCTGGCTCTCAGGGCATCATGGGACAGAAGAGGGCAAAGGTCATTTTTTGATCATTAAGGGCTGAAAACAGGCATGAGGTCTTTGAAATAAAAGTCATAATCTGATGTGAATTATGTCTTAGACTGATAAATTGTCATAATGAAATTGATCTCAGCATTTGAGCATACTTTAAAAAAAAAAGAAAGAAAGAAAGAAAAAAGAAAAATCAGTTCCTCATTTACATAGATGTATGTATATATTTGTGTGTGAGTATACACCCACACATATTCCTGGCCTTGTGTCCATGTTAAGCATGTGCATAATTACCACATACATTGAAATAAAACAGAATAAGACAAAATTGCATAAAGTAGGGCTTTGCAATATGGACAAAATAATCATATTGCGATTTTTGGAACGGATATTGCGATTTTGGCAGCTGTTTTTGCTTTTTCAAACGTGCTACATACACACATTCTAAATGTATTCAGTGCACAAGAAGTGCATCACAAAACATTACCCAATAAAATAACATAGTATTACGTTTAATAAATAAAACTGTAGTAAAATTGTCTTTAAAACAGACAACATAAAATAAATTAAGATTAACTAACCTCAGCTCTAGTTAAACACATACTGTGCACAGTAGTACTAACTGCTCGATAAACAAAACTGTAATAAATTGTCATAAAAACAGACAACATGAAAAAATAAAGATGAACTAACCTCAATTCCAGTCATAACAATAACGTAAATCAAAACCACCTATTCGGTTCTCCCGCTCAACGGAGGGAGCTCTGATTGGTTAACATCTTTCTCCCACTCAGCTTAGCTGTAATCGCCCAATGTGTTGCGCCAGCTCTGATTGGTTAACATATTAAAATCATGCGCACAAGAATGTGAATAAAGGTCAAAATAAATTAATAGATAAAATTGCACCCTAACGCAATTTAGAAATTGCATGTGCTTAAATCGCGATTTTTTTTTTTTGCGATTGTGATTAATTTCACAGCTCTAGCATAAAGCAAAGCAAAAATAAGCCAAATAAACTGAACCATTTAAATGCATTCAGGAAAAATGACAATGGAAATAAATAAAACATGGTGGAAAAACAATCTGATGAAAAATCAAAACTGCATTCACACTCTGAAAAATATCTATAATTTAAATGTAGCATGATTTTTTTAACAGAAACTGGTGTATAGCGTAAGATTTACTGTCATTTTCATATACATTTACACTTTCAAATATTTCTTTGATCCCTGTTCTTCTTTCGACACTCTTTTAACTTAACTTTCTGCCTTCTGATCAAATGATCGTGTTTTACTGTAAAAGCATTTGCCTTTTGTGTTGACATACTGAGGGAAACCTTCCACAGATGACATTAGGTTGAAAACAACCAATAATATTCTCAAAGGAGGGGGCTTTGGAATCTCTCACTACTTACTTCAGGGGAAAAAAGTCATCGTATATAATCAAGCAAATTATGCACTTACATATCCTTTAGTAAAAACCTTCAGAATATGAATAAAACTGTGAAACTTCTATATAGAATATACTTGTGTATAGAAGTGTATATTTATGGGAAAAATATTTTGGAGAAAATGGCCTGTGTTGTAATTTGAATGTGTGACAAAATAATGATTTAAAGAAAGATTTGTGTACTTCAGATTTTTTTGTACGTCAGACTAATAAAACGCTTTACAAAAAGCCAAATATTCTAAAATGCTTCACTAAAACTCAGCATCTGTGACGCAAGCGCATGGCTTGTCATGGCTCTATGAAGTCATACACACCGTGTGTGTGCGCAAAAGACACAATACACCGTCTGCAATGAGTTCACACGCTCTGAGTGGAAGTGGGAAGTGAAGCATAGGCTAGACGGTATGGTATAAATGTCCTGCTGGATCATATTTCCCACTGCTCCAAATCCCCAGCAGGACACAGACACAGAGCCAACACGTTCATGAGCCATTACGCATTTATGAATGGAGCGCGTGGTGTGGTAATAGAGGCAGGCCTTGGAGCCAATCCTGCTGGAACACGATGTGACAGGACAAGAGAACTGTCAATCACCAGGTCAACCAATAGTGGAGCAGGACACTGAGAGAGCTCACCCAGGTCTCCCCCTCCAAATAGAAAGAAAACAAGTCTACAATATACGTGCAATTGATCAAACATGATATATTATTTTGATGACATTACATTTGTACTACAGGCTTTCTCTTGTTAAACTAAATCTGATTTGTATACCTGGTTTACATCTACTGAGACTGAGTGCTATTTTGCAACATTTCAACAGAGAGAGATAAATAGAAAAAGAAACTTGAGAAATAATCAAGCAATAAATGGTTTAATATGATATTAGAAATAGGAAATTATATTGGCGTTAAACTAAATAAGTGGTAATATAGCAAATATAGTAAATAATATTATGTACGTAAATGATGTAATATATATGTAATATATGTAATAGTAAATAAGTCCAATATCATGCAACTCCAGTAAAAAAAAAAAAAAAGCTAAAGTGTAGGTTCCATTACTTTGATACAAGTGAACCATGAAATCAATATGATAAGTGTCTTGATGAAATGGATCCAGGAAAAATGAATATGGAAAAACAAAAAAGGGGGAAAGTAAACATTCTGTTAGTTAACGATTAATAGACAAATCAATGTGAACAAATAATGAGCAATCTACATTGAAGTATTTAGTAACCTTTGTTATAGTTTGTTAATAAAAATATAATGCTTACATTCTGGTTAACACCTTGTTAGTACAGTATGTAACTAAATCTTTTACCTCAACAGCACCTAGTATAATGAATAATTTGATAAGCCATTTTTGTTAGGATTTGTTTTAAGGCTGTGCAATTAACTGAAATCATTTCAAAACTGCGTTGCGAACATGCACGATTTCTAAATCGCCCAACAGCACGATTTTTTTTCGCGCCCCAGTCCCGACTGACACTTCTCCAGCAGTAGGCTGGACCAACCATAACGAGGCATGCCTACACAGAGCGCGAGAACCGGTGACTGAGCTTAATGACATCCTGCATATCCTGCATAAACAGAGACGATGAGTTCAGCAGAGGAGGACTTGATGCCCAAAAAAATTTACTTTAGATACAGGAAGGCTGATGTATCGCAGAACCAGGTAATTTGTAAGACCTGTCAATCACATATCGCATCTAAAAGTGAGAAGTAAACATAAATCGCGTCGCTTTCTATAGTATTTTTAAAGCTCTTTGTGCTCGTGATCCTTTGTCGTTGCTAGACGACCATCAACTGTTTTCTCAGAGGATGACAAACTAACAAAACATTGCTGCAGCTCTTATACAACTTTTATTTATGGAGAAAATTAAAAAACACTGGGTGTTCTGTGTTTGTCTGAGATAATTAATCTCCTGAAATGTGCAGATTTAATACAAAGTATGAAGCTGATAGGTCAGTTCTTGTTACGTGACTTGTGGTGCGGCTTTCTAAAAAGTTGACATGTTTTCAACTGGATGTGCCTGGAATACAAGAGCACATCTCTCCCAATACAATCTCCACTGGAAATAACTAACTTGTGCACACAACAGATGCGATATGTGAATGGCCTATTTCACATCAGCGCCACAAAGAGGTCTATGATCTATGCATGGCAAATAAAAAAAAAAAATGGTGGAAAAGTAGAAAAGTACAAGCAACTACTTCTGATATGTGGTTAAGCAGAACATTGGATACTTGAGTTTCACGGCACACACACAATAGCCTATTTATTTGTTTGGCCATAGGTCTGTTTTAGAGACAGTTTGTTGCACCTTTACCAGGTCATTTTTTATAATTTTTTTGCCAGACATATGTTTTAGAGACATGTTAGGTCTCTAATAAATATCTAATTATTTTCCATTGGAAATATGTTTCAGATTCCTACTGTAAAATGTCTGTTTGTGTCAAAATCGTGATTAAGATTGATTCATTAATTGTTCAAGTAAATCCTAATAGGTTTCTTTTGCACACATCACACAGCCCTAATTTGTCTTTATTTACTTATTGTTGTGATTTTCAATTAATTGTTATAAAAAGAAACAATATATTTTCTAGAACACACTGATATGCGAATAATGATACATTTTATTTAAAAAAGTTTGTGATAGAAAAAAGTAAACTAAGTTAACATTCTTACGCCTGTGTAATATAAATTTAAATGAACTCAAATGCCAAAATATCTAGTCAAAATGAGAAACACTTGCAAAAATTAAATAAATAACTTGCAAGCATGCTGTAACACGCAAGCATGCGAGCATATATGGAAATTAATGGCCATTATAACCACAAACTTCGCATAAAAGTATCTCTTTATGTAAAACGAAGGCCATAACAAAGAATATTTGTTGCTAGCCAACATTTAACTGGGAATCTGTGTGTAGTACTTGTGTGCAGAACCTTCTATTTCAATTCTGCACTAGTTGGACTAAGTGGGCCCCTTAGGCGTTTCAAAGAATACATCATTGCCATGGGGTTACACTATAAGTGAGACTTACATTAAGTATATCTCAGTGCGAGCTAAACGGCAGAGAGATGCTTCAAAGATAATCCGCTTCAAAAAGAAATTCCTGTGCCCATGCTGAGCGATCTGAGCTCTAAACATATGCAGATAACAACTGCAGTGGATTTATCATGAGCACGCAATTTCATCTCGCCCACATCTGGACAGAAATCCCTCGATGGAATAGATTAATAATCCGCTAAACTGAAGATACCTTCGGCATAATGCGGTTACTGGAATGAGAACCCATTTCCATCACTTTCTTTGGTTGCTCCGGATGACACTCGGTTACACCTAAAACATCAACTGTACGTATGTGGTTCAAGAGTTCTTGTTTTTATTGCAAAACACATCAGAAATGTTCTTGTATTAAGTAGGGATGAGTGAGAATTTATCAATCGCAAAATTGAGAAAACTTGCTGTTTCTGTGCAGACATTTAAAATGAACATATTTTAAAGCAGTAATCACAATACCGTGAAACTGTGATATTTTTATCCAAGGTTATCATACCGTCAGAATCTTATACCGCCCCATACCTATATCACACATCTGTAGGCTCAAAGTCTTTCAACACACCCGATTACCTTTAAAAAACGACAATGATCTTCAAAAATACACACAAATAATACACCCTAATGCTTCTGTGGAGAAAAACTAAGAGACGGCGAACCTTGGAATGGCATAAATGTATACATACATCAAGCTGAAGTCATTTGTCCTCTACATTCCCAAAGGGCAACTACAGTCAGAGAACGAGGAGCATAAATCCACAAAAATGTCATCCATGTCGACATGGAAAGAAGTATTCGCATAAGCCACTACATAAAGGCACCTTTAGCTTTGACTTGATATCCAACACACAGGCCTTTCGGTAATCACTGACCAGAATGTTTCGTTATCAGCGTTCACCGGGGCTGATCTTGTCTGAATTTCCAACACCTGCGAAATTATGCTGCTGTAATTCAATACTGATGGCTCTGGAACGATACCTGGGGACTGACATCTGAACTATCTTTCATTAAGGCTTATTAATGGCAACTGTTGACGTTCAGCTGAGATTAGATCTTGGCAGAGGCCCACGTCTTTCAAACACAAGGTCCTCTATTGCCTTTAAGTCTGGCACATGAGTTCCCAATTGCTGTTGAAGTGTCTGCTCCTTCACCGCTGGAGGGTTCCAGGAGGTGTTAAAGGGACTTGAAGTGTAAACTTTTGGAGAGCTGTTTGAGTGTTAGCACAGAGATAGACTTCACAAGGGTGCTAACATGCTCTGACACCACAACGGCCATGAGAAACTGCATCCGAAGGTGGAGGCAGATCCTCTCAGGGGAGGCAGAAGCAGCTCACTAGTGAGTAATCTAAAAGGATTCATTACTTCCAAATAGAGCTGTTCAAGTCATGTGGGGAAACTGTATTTATATCACAATATATATGCACAAAAAAACTAAATATCAAAATGTCAGTTTTTTTTCCAATATCATGCAGCTATGAATGTGACTATTTGACAATAAAAATGAAAGGTGATTGTCTTCAGAAACCTTTTTGTTGTGCTGGTTGAAAGTCTCTTCACATTCCAATTGTAATGCACAGCAAAAATTCCAGTGTTCAATATACAGTGTGATTTTTTGGTGTTGTTCAGTGTTAAAACCAGAGTACATGTTAATCCACAAGTGTGAAAGAGCGTATATTTAAGAGTTGTTGTTGTTGTGTTAAACTTTTACCCCATTATGTAGTGTATTTCCCACTAGTGATTGGAAGTCCAGTTTTGTTTTGTTTTTGTTTTTTTCTCAAACTGGTTCTTTCGGACAAACTGTGATCAAACCAGAAAGTTTTACGAGTCTTGATGATATAATACATTACAAGATAAAATAAATTAATTCTCTTCAGACTATATGTACTCATTAGCTTATATACACATGCATAATCCATTTAGATTTATTTGTTATTAAAAAAAGTGAGTAATGTACAAATTGAATATATTAGAAGAGTAACACACACTCCAGTTTGATGTAAGAATAACTAAGTAAGAATAAACTCTGTGAGTGATGTACAAATTTCACACTTTAGAAAGTGTTATTTATAACTACAAAATGGAGGGAGTCATATGTACAACCAAGGAGTGTTACGTTTAGCTCAAATTGAGTTAAATGTACACTGATTTTATTTTATTTTTTTGCTTTGTGATTAAAGTAATTGACCTAAATGTATGTATATGTATTTTTATATTCTGGTTAAGGCATAAGACTAAAAGATTGTTTGTCTAATTAAATATTGCCAGGCAATATTTATAAAGTGCTTGAGAAAGTAAGACAAGCAATCATTGCATGCATGAAATATAGCAAATTATGACAAGTTTTGCTTGATACACAACTGAAAACGTGCTAGATATAGTGGTTTTTCATTCGGAATTGTTGTATTATGAAGTACTATAAAGTTTTCTAAATGGCGAATGACATGATTAAGTGGGTTGTCTACTGTCAACATAGAAAAATTACTAATAAAAGGTGTAAACTTTAAGGTTTTTATGGCTTGTTCAAAGTACTTGAGTAGAATTTTTTTGTGGAAAACGTTCAAATTAACTAAATCGATTTGTGTTGGAATAACATGAAGGATTTGTGTGGCATTTATTTACAGTGATTATTACACTTGCATTTGTAGGAGTGTCACTTTCAGACACAAATTTATGCCAGGAGAAAACTTTATGAAATTAAAATTGATTATTCACTAAAGTTTGTGGCAGTCAGTTTACTGAAATGTCTTTTAAACACCTAAAAAAGAATGTATTATCCCATTTCGCACCTGTGTTGTTAGTAGGTTACACAAACTTGATTATAGGGAACGGCAATAAAGTCCCTTGCAAGAAAAGTCTGTTCGTTCTGCAGCCATATTTACAACATTTCCTTGCAGTTCATCCAAATCCAAGTCCCATCTAAATGAATAAGGGAATCCTGAAATCTCCAAAAATGTTTGCTGAAATTTGAACTAGATTGCTTATTTCAAATCCGCAACAAATTCTGCAATGCTATTTCCAACTACTCCGCATGCACAGATATTGGCAAATACTTCACGGCACTAGTCTTGTTTAAGTCTGTTTCAGGAAAAAAATGGAAGAACAGAGACAAAACCCAGAGACGACACTAGGAAATCACGATATGTGATGGGATAAGATGCAATATATTTTTTATATGGTCAAAAGCAGCAGTTGCCAAATGACAGTGATTGCCGTAATGATCTAGTGAATCTGTACAGACATTTGTACAATGTTACCGTTATCCCAATAAATACCAGTAAACATTTAAAACCCTGTGAATTAGGGCAGCACGATATACCGTTTCAGCATCGATATCACAATGTGATCATTTGTAATAGTCACATCATGAGTATAAGCAATGTTGAGTCTGGATTATAATTGATAATTTCGCATGTGTTTTTTGAGGTCTGTGACTGTGAGGATTTTAAAAGCGTTCAGGCTTATGAAAACGTACCATTTGTAACTTTGACAAATGAAAACAATTAATTTTATTGAATTGTTTATAAAATGAAGACTATACATTACTATTTTACATTTGATAATTAGAAAAGAAAGAAATTACTGCATACTTGAAAACAGTTTGACTTCTTGGAAAACAATAAAACGCATTTTATTAGGTACACCTTACTAGCACCAGGTTGGACACACTAGCACCCTTTTACCTTCAGAACTGCCTTAATTCTTTATGGCATAGATTCAACAAGGTACTGGAAATTTTACTTAGAGCTTTTGGTCCATATTGACATGATAGCATCACTGCTGCACATCCATGATGCAAATATGTCATTCCACCACATCCCAAAGATGCTCGATTGGATTGAGATCTGGTGACTGTGGAGGCCATTTGAGTACAGTGAACTCATTGTCATGTTCAGGAAACCAGTCTGAGATGATTCGCGCTTTATGACATGGCACGGTATAGTCAGACCAGCCCGTCTGGCACCAGCAACCATGCCACATTCAAAGTCACTAAATTACCTTTCTTCCCCATTCTGATGCTCGGTTTAAGCTGCAGCAGATTGTCTTGACCATGTCTACATGCGTAAATGTATTGAGCTGCTGCCATGTGATTGGCTGATTAGAAATTTGCGTTAACGAGCAGTTGGACAGGTGTACTTATATATGTATTTATACACTTTTTGAGTGCCTTTTAAAAGTAATCATAAACATTTTATAAATTGATAATGCTTGAATGCATGACTTCTTAATAGGCTTTTTTTGAACATCTGACCTGGGACATGCACAAAATATTAATTAAAAATGCACTGAATATTTACAGGCCTAATGTTCATTAGCACTGTATAATAAGGCTACATTTGTTACCATCAGATAAACTAAACTCATGAAGAAAACTACAAAAGCATTTAACAATCGTAGGTGATAATTCATGCTCATTAAAATCTAACGTTTAATAATTTACTAATAATTGCCTTTTATGCTACACATGCACAAGGTAAGTTGTAACTAATACATTTGGCTATTTTTGTTTTGGCTATTTAATTTTTGATACCATCATACTGTAAGCCTAAATCACTAGACTGCTGTCAGAAAACTATTTATTTCTTTATTTAAAATCTAATGGCTGTAAAAATGATGACACTACAGTAAATGTCCCTGGAAAAAACCTGATGCCGTACAGATATGAATACACAGATGGCACATTTGACTGTTCCACACACAAAGCACACATCATCACGGGACGATCAAGGATCATCACTCGCTGCTTAATTCATGGCCACAATATCTATAATATTTGATATTTGACTCCAAAGCACACATTTGGTTTTGACATATTCCAGACCTCAATAATTTCCCGTGTTTGAGGAAACGGAGCCCATCAATGACGGGCATGTACCTGACTTCAGTTTATTCGTTGAAGCACGCCAGCTGTTCAGAAGGAGGAGTTCTGCCCACACGGGAGGATCGCTCTGAACACCTCAGAGACAAGCCCTGACAGCATCCACAGCCGTGAATGGAACTCTGATGCTGGCACCTCTGAATGGAAAGATGAGAGCTGGAGAGGAAAATGATCTAAAAGCGTGTGCCTTTCCTCTATGTGCCATTTCATGTATCAGATATCAAAGACTAGCTATGCAATAGTGCTGTGTGCAATATGACAATATTTATACACGAAATATATTTCATATCATGTTTATATTGTGGTGTCTCAAAGTACATTGTTTACGGTAATACTTTTTCATAATTTATATGAGTGCAATATTAACACACCTTTATGGGGATGCAGAGACACACAATGGAAAGTTGCAATCTTTAAAATTTAGCGTTTATGTTGGACCATACATACACCATACCATACATTTTATTAGTATTTATTCTTATAATATTTATTAGTATTTATTCACTATTATTATTTATAACTTATAATAAAAATTTAAGTGAGAAATATGATCACATATGAATGAGTTCTAGTCCTAGTTTATACTATTATAGCGATATATATCATTATGAGGATATGAGATGACTTATTTCGTGATTTAAGATTTTTTTCATACCACCTATGCACCGAACGATGGACGTGTCTGATAAAATAGTATCATATTTATTGACTGAACACCAAGAAAAAGTGTAAGAAGTTTCCGTAAGAAGTTTCGGTATGAAATGCTATATATAGTTTTATTAAAATGTGGCTGCTGAGCGCGTGCCTTGGAAAGAATGCCACTAAGCTTAATAACAAAGTGTTATTCCCAATCGAGGCACACGGCTTATGCATGGAAATAGGGAGCACATGGTGTGCAAGCGATGTGCATGTGACGCGCTCTCATTTTCTAGGCACACCAAGTTGAAAACATCTCAACTTTCCAGAAAGCCGTGTGCACACCACGATTCATGTAAGCAGAACTAACCAATTTGCTTCACTCTTTGTAATATACACATTTCAGTAAAAACGTTAGACTAATTACCTCAGACAAACACTAAGCAACCAAAAACTGCAGTGCTTTTTAATTCTCTTCATAAATAAAAACTTGTATAGGAAGCACAGCAATGATTAGTCCGTTTGTAATCCACTGAGAAAATGGTTGATGGTCGTCTAGTTATGAAAGACTCCAGGGGAGCGCAAGTGCAAAGAGCAATGAAAATGGTGAAAGAATCCATGTGCTCGCACTTTTCACTTCAGGTCAGAATAACATATGCAAAACTGATTGCCGTATAGCAGCAGTTAGGAGATTGTAAATAAAAAAAGGATGTAAGGATGTCGCCATAGTGGCTTTTTGGTTTCTTTTCATGGGCATCCCAGCTACTAACACCTCATTTGAAAAGCTTTTTTTTTTTACATGGGGTAATGTAGTCATTCAGCTTTACATTTTGAAATGTTGCAAAATGTATGTGAATAATGATGGTTAGTTCCTTTACTTGAAAGCTCAGATTTGATTACCATAATTTGTATTGTTTACAGAGTTTGAGGTTTACTGTATCATTATTATTGACATCTTACAGACGTTGATCGACCTTAAAGTTTGCTTCGATTGTTCAACGTTTACACTTTATCATTGCACACACTTAACATTAATTTATCAACTTTAAGAGTCTCTTTAAACACTTTTGTTTATTTTATTATAAGACATATGAGATGAGATATTGTTTATGTTTGAGTATTGAAACTAATTGCCTTAGTAATTTGGTAAATTAAAACAAAGGGGTTAAGATAAAAAACAAATCTAATATGGCTAAATGGATAGTATTTTTTTTTTAAATCAATAAATAATAATTGATATTGAATAATATGAAACATTATGTTGTGATTTTATTATAATTTTTTTTTGTTTGTTTTTTTGCTTTATTGCCCAACCTTATGTCTAAGCCTCCAAAGTGTGCAAACTACAGCTAAACCAATCAGTACGAAAAGTTCTAGTTTGAACAAAGCTGATGAACGCAGTATATATATTGCATTTACAACAAAGCAAATTCACCCCAATATCACAATCCCCTTCAGGATGAGCTTTGTAGGATACACATGTATTTTACTGTTCTGTGAAAAGACCGAAAGCAATGCCCTTCCAAAATTGAAATCCTGAGCTCAGCATTCAACCAAAACTTGCAACTGCTCTTATATCTGTTCTTCAGACTCATCCAATAAATTTCCCTTAAAGGTTTCCAGGCTATAAATGTTGTATGTTAAACATTCGTAATACCAAACAGCACTCTGAACAACGATAATGTTTTCCTGGAAATCCGCAGAGCGTGCAGACTTGGTCTCAAGCTCTATGCCAGAAATAAACACCAAAACAAATCAACTTTGAATAGCACGACAAAAATCAATAGTCTCTAATTTCAATTCTATATTAATGCAAATGAAATGCATGGTTAAAACATTTCGCGGAGCTGCTTTTTAAATTAACACACATCTGAAAGCCCTGCTCGTCTTTCTGTTTCGCCCATTTACAACAAAAGGTCAAAAGGTTTTTGCTTGTCAATGCACAACTGACTAGAAACGGTGATGTGTCGTTCGCTCACTATTAAGTATGCATGTTCCGTAGTTCTGTGTGCTTGGTCCCATTTTCGTCTCACTCTGAGGCATCCATACTCTCTCTCTCTTTCTCTCTCGCTTCCTCCTGCCTCCTTTACACACACACACACACACACAGAGTTCCTCATCAATAAGCGTGCGCTTCCACAAAATGCCCCTACACAGTGCAGGCATGCTAACCAATCTCCTAGAAGGGTTAGGCGTGACTGCGACTAATGATGGACTAGATCAGCTGATGTTAGTCTAAGAGAAAAGAAAAGGGGGGTGCATATAAAGTCCTCAGGAAAATCCCTCTCACCTTCTCAAATATATTTGTTTCAGCTCCAAATAGCTGAGGAAAATCTTTCAACGAGAACAAATAAAAGGCTAGTTGTATTTCAGCACCAAAAACAGTGGACAGCACCCTCAGCCAGCAGTCATGCTTGTACAGGGGTAGGGGTGTGTGTGTGTGATGGGGGGGAGGGGGATTCCCACACTGTTTTATGCCATTCCCCCTCGCGACAAGCATCTCGGAGGCTCACGCTCGCGGAAACACGCCGAGAGGAATGTCATGAATATGTGACACACTGCAAAGTCACTGACATTTGCATTCAGTCAGTGTGTGCATTTCATCACTTTCAACTGATTCTTTTCCACGAATCGGTTCCTTTAAACAGTTGGTTACAATGAATAGGTTTAGGAGAATGGTTCTTTTAGATGATCACTGATATATTGCATGCTCTTAAACATTCCAGTAAAACCATATGTAGCCACATAATGTCAAATTTTGTTAATGTTGATGAGTTTTGTATTTTCAGTCAACCCAGTCCAGGTAGTTGAATCAATCAATCGGATTACAACAAACTACATTTATAACACCACTAAAAGAAAGTTACACTTTTTAATTAAATTTAACCACTACTAATGCTAAAAACAGAAATACTGCTGTTCTGTTATATCTTTGTGCAAAATTGAGCAATTTTACTTGAAATTTAGAATGACTGTAAACCTAATTCCCTCAAATGTGCAATGTAAACTGACAGAAAGATGCTTGTTTAAAACGCAACATCTTCAATCATCCATCACCAATAACATAAATCAAAAATAAAGTCTTTTCCCTATTTATTTACTTAAGATGCCATACCACAATGCCTGGTTAAAGCTATTTTCTTGAATCGATGAGGTAATGATTACTAATCGCTCCGACCTACTCAGTTGTTCAATCCGATTAGTAAGTCACACATTAATAATTAATCAATCATAAAATCAAGGTGCAAGTACATGCATTACTAAAGATCTAGAAATGTTTAAATAACAGTTGTTGAATGGGTGAGCTAATGAGTCATATTTGCTATAAACGGATCAGTTGTTCATCCAATTATAAAGTCGCAAATTGCGCTACCAAATTATTTATGCTATATATTGATTTGCTTCAGAACTAACTCATTCTTTCGTACTGGGAAACATTCAACACTTTTCGATTCAGTGAGTTACTGAGTTGTAATCGTCCTGAACAACACGACTTATTTTATTCGATCTGAAAATTCACAAGTTCCACCCGACTCCTCAACAGACCGTTAAACCGGTTTAAAGCTTTGAACGAAAAGAGCGATTCGTTCACGAATCGGACATAGCTATTCATCACTCATTCCCTCCATCTCCCGAGGGGAAACTACGGCAGCGATATTTAACAGCAAGGCGACTGCTTCTGTCCCCAGAATTTCACCAAAATTGAGGTGGCGATCAATGAAGACCATTCAAACGCAAGCACGAGAATGCCACTTGATCGCGTGCACAGTAATAGCCATGACAGGTAACCCAAAAAGTCCTATTTAAGGTGCATTTCAGAGTGAATCTGTCAAGTGCACGAGATGCTGTAGGTATGCCGATATCACCGTGCATGTGTACAAATAAAGCCTCAGATCAAACCAGAGATGCTGCTGTGCAGAAATCCATGAGGGGGAAAAAAACACACTGCGTGACCAACTCCAAATACCAGCTCGTGTCTACATAACAGCACTGATCAGCCTTCACACATGTTAATATGACCATAAACGGACGCATTTTAACGACCGGAGAGCTCATTCACAGATATAAGAGGCTTTTCCAGCGATCTGCTTTATGTTATTTGGATGTCTTGCGTACAAGCTATGAATAATTCATCACACAAACTGTTGTCTTGACACTGAGCTGTGCTGCATGACAGACCAAAGGCAGCTCTCAGGGAGCCGGATATATTATAGAATAGATGTATAGACGAGTACGAGGATGTATGGATGAATAAAAGCCCAGCTTTTGGAAACGAGTCGAGGAACGCAAGAGATACATGGGCAGAACTCTCGCATAGATAGGAATCCACCGGCACGACAAACAACAGCAGGCAGCAGCGACAACGGACGGAGCCGCGCGAGCGACGAGGCGTAAAAGGAGCTAGTGTCATTTCGTATTTACCTGTCAATATTCCAACTCGGATTTGGTGGTCGTGGTTGGTTAAAATCATCCCGTCCGACGCCATGTTTAGCAGCGCTCTCGCCCGCACTGACAAGCCTGAGCAGAGCCGAGAGACGAGCGCCTCGAACTCGGGGGAGGAGCCAGGCCAGAGCAATCAAACTCTCAACACAACTATATAGATTTGGCAAAGTTGCAGGTGGTGTTGGTGAGCAATATTTACAGTTTACTCGGAAATCTGTTTTGACATGGTGTAATGCACAACAACAAGTGTCTTGCTATTCTCTGTATATTAAATGGAGACTGTTCAGAGCATTTTGATTATGTGCCATTTGAAATCTACTCGAATTAAAAAATACTAGAGTTATATACAGGTAATACTATAGTGTTTTCGAACCATGCTATAGTAAAGTGTATTATATATATAAAGTATTGACAACACTTTGTCAATGAATGCTACAGCATACTGTATTAAAGGGATAGTTCACACTAACACTTAAATTTACTCACTATTTTCTCTCCCTCAGGTGTTTCCAAAACCTTTATGAGTTTCTTTCTTCTGTTGAACAAAAGAAGATATTTTAAAGAAAGCTGCAAACCATTGACTTCCATTGTAGAAAAAACACTTAGTTTGAAAGTCAAATCATGCACTGTTTAGTCAAAAGTAAAAACAAACCAAAAAAAAAAAAGTTTGCAGAAAGCTTAAAAGGTTATCGGGCTACTGGTAAATTCTGCATTGCGTCATGCACGTCCTTCACCTTTGAGTGTTTGCTTAGCTCATATTTTACCTGATTCGATTATCCTTCCTGCAATAACCAAAAGTGGTAGTACTGTAAAGTTGTTCCTAAAAATCAACAAATACACACAAGTTGGACAATAAAACTGAAATGCATGGTTTTAGAGCTCAACAATCCTTTAGTATGATGTGACTTTTTGTGACCAATACTGCATCAGTTCATCTTAAGAATGACAGTTGCAAGTCCTGCACAGTGGCCAGAGGGATTTTGAGTCATTCTTCTTGCAGAATAGTGGCCAGGTTACTACATGTAACGTTTCCTGACTGACTCTAAAACACCACAAAGTAGCTCAATAATATTTACATCTAGTGACTGTGCAGGCCATTGGATATGTTCAACTTCATTTTCATGCTCATGGTCAAATTTAGCCATGAAACCTCCAACAGTAAATTTGCAACACAAGAACTCATACTAGATACTCTTAAATATATGATTTTCTACATATTCCTATCAACATTTAATGATCCTGGAAAACTCTTAGCATTTCTTACTGTTTGCTTTATGCAGGTGAGTGGGCTTGAAAAAACACCTGTGGACGACATGATATTTCCCTCTGCATATGCATATTTTTCCCCTGCAATAATTATTATTATTATACATCTATTATTATAACTGAACAACAGAAATCGATCCTAAATGTAACTGGAAAACAATTAATTTTGACAATTCTATAAAATACAAAATATATATATAGGCTTTATAGAATCTGTTCATCTTAGACTTGACTCAAGGCCGAGAGTTAATGTTTTGAAGTCATACCTCCCTGCCTCATTATCCATTCTTTCTGCTTCTAGAGCCATACTTGTTATACTTGTAATGGTTCTCTGTGTGCATGTGTCAGTTTGCTTTCACCAGCGCTGTTTCAGTTCAAATAGAGAATAACAAAACAAATTTGTGTGTCCAAAAGACACCACATGTGAATGGCCACTAACGTCTTTATTCTGGCATTACCACACTGATTAATACACTTGCACCAAGTAAAGCATATCTCAAAGCTTACTGGGCCACATGTGATTTTTAATGGGGCACTTTTTTGTTTTGCACTGTCTCTACGTACATATATATATATATATATACCTTTTTATTCCATAGTAAATGTAACATTTCAAATGTTTTATGGATTTATGAACACCATTTTCATAATAAATCTGTAGAACAATTTAATTAGGCATATCATTTCTTTTTTAAAAGACAGAGCACTGTATATGACCATATGACTGTAAAATTTTTTATAAAATATTAAGTTGTAAAGTCTTATGGTTTGAGTTGTTTATAGTCAAACATTTATAACTCAATTAAACCATGTAAATTAAATAGTGAGAGAGAGAGATAGAGTGTGTGTGTGTGTGTGTGTGTGTGTGTGTGTGCTGTTTTTTGTATACTGACATAGTTATGACCTAGTTGTACTCTATTATGGTGGTTTATGAGGACATGCCTGATGTCCTTGTAATTAGAAACAATTCAAAATCATACCTAATGGGGTCTTTTGACTTTCAGAATTTGCGACAGTTTTCCTGTGAGGACTGGGTTTGTGCCATATAATGAGAATCTTTTAAATATATAAAATATGTTATGCTTATGGAGAGTCCCAGTAAAACACATTCTTTTCAGTTACCAACATTATTCATTCATTCATTTTCCCTCGGCTTAGTTCTTATATTTTTCAGGGGTCACTCCAGCAGAATGAACCACCACGATACTGGAATTCAGTACTGATACTGAAATTTTAAAAACGTCCATTTCCCGCAAACATTTGAGAGCTGAGCACGACCTTAAACACATTGTGCTCAACAGAAATGACTGTGATTGGCGATGAAGGTCATCAGTTCACCGAACTCATTGCTGTTTACTAAGGGTAACCACAGATACAGGGACACTGGAGCATTTTCAAGCCACGATTCGTCAGCGGATCGCTCATATATCAGCTTATAGACAAACCAGCTGATCGACGTGACTTTGAAATGCTCCAGTGTCCCTGTATCTGCGCACTCAATCAGTGCTGTTTCCGAACGTGCTCGCTAGCACTCAAATATTAGCAGAAAATTGACGTTTTACTTATCGATTGGTAACGAATTCCAGAATCGTGACAACACTATTTTACACAGCGGATGCATTTCCAGCTGCAACGCATCACTGGGAAAGATCCATACACACTCATTCACACTCATACACTACGGCCAATATAATTTATTGAATTCACCTATAATGCTTGTCTTTGTACTGTGGGGGAAACTAGAGCACCCGGAGGAACCCACATGAAGGGAGAACATGCAAACTCATCACAGAAATGCCAACTGACCCAGCCAAGACTCGAACCAGCGACCTTCTTGCTGTGAGGCGACAGTGCTAAATGAGCCACTGTGTCACCCTACCTACATTATAATGAAAAAAAATTATTCTATTGGTGAATTATTACTTATCTAAAATTACAAGCTACACACTTTACTTCTATTGCCAGAGTTGCCTCCAAAGACAAAAAAAAAAAAAGAGGAGCGAGCCGAAATTCATTTCATGATGATATTAATAATAATACAGAAATGCTGAACTTGTTCCGAGGCTGGAAATATTCCTTTAAGGGCTTGATGTTTAGCGATGATATTATTGGTGTGTCAGAGCGGGACGGGTCCAGGGGAGTCGCTATACCTGTATCTGAAATTAATTACACACTTTATTGCATCACAGAATCACCAGCTCAGATCTGGCACTGAGGTGCAGAAGCTCTCCAGCTTTATTAACATGAGCGCAAGAGCATTGTGGGAAATACCAGAGTAGGCTGTGGGGAAGCTGGAGTCTTGTCCATTAATAGACATCGCTGTTTGCTGCTGCATTATAGAAGCAAGCATTTTCTGCTGTTGCAAAAAAAAAAAAGGATCACAGAGAGCTTCTTTTTTTTCACAGAGAGCTTTTCAGGCAAGCGCAGCTAAATCTAGATCAGCGCTCGCCATGTAACCCCATACCGGACGTCAGATTTTACTGTGAAAAGTCAGCACGTCAGCACAGGCCTCCTAGGAGGACAACAGCGCTCTGCAGGTCATTATTTAAGCATTCTTAATTGGCAACAAGCTCAAGCCAACAAAACGAGCCGCTGTTTTCTGCTGGCAGAGCACAAAAATAAAACAGCATATCTCAATCTATCATTACATCTCACAAATATATCAATGAAATGCACTGCACATGGGCTTGCAGGATCCCAAATGAATTGTGGAAGCATTTCTGTGGTGAAAATAGCATGGAAATGTAAAATAATAAAATAAAAGGCATGTTGTCTATATTGTAGGTTATTTTACAGCTTGTTTTTGTATTATAAGAACACACAATTTAATAATAACAATCTGATAAAGGTAAGGTTTGGTTCAAAATGGCCTTAACCTGTGACACCTACGGTAATCACAGTTAAAATTGTAATATTGACCCTGAAGTTAGTATTTGACTTGATTTCTCCTGTAAGTTCTTCATACATAACGTTCAAATGTTTTTTAGAGACAAAATTGTTTGGTGTGTGGTTTAAATTGTATAGCTCTATTCTGTAATATTTTAGATTTTTACATTTTTAAGTATTTAATGTAATTCATGATTTAATGTAACGATTTTAATAAAATTTTGGTATATTTTAGCACATACATATATTAAAAACATAATCATTCTGGATTTTTGCAATAAAGTTTCTTAATGATTAGTTTTGCATTGTGACATACTTTTTTACAAATCATTTCCACAGAATTAAATACTGAAGCTATTTACTTTTATTATATTTAAGCATGCACTAACTGTGTTATGAAGCAGACGGAGAGAAGGGGTAAGTGAAACGTAAAGTGGTTTATTTTGACAACATGTAACACAAATGGAAGTGCCAGGAGGATATGGCATATGGTGGGAGATCACAGTCCTTAACTTCTTCAGGGTGGATGACACACGAGAGGAGGATGGACAACACACACCAGATACTTTTGACGAAGGACACACAGATGACGAACGGACCATAGACTGGAGACTCGGGGAACCGGAATGACTAGGAGGAAACAGAGAGACAGTAAGTACAGTTTTCAGAGATCGTGAGTGTTAGCCTTTGCAGAGTGAACACTCAGAGTCCGCTTTCGTGAAAACGAGCCCGGACACTGAGTGTTGTGAGGACTGGGTATTTATGGGGTGTTCGGTGATGGGAGACAGCTGTGTGTTGATTAAAACTCAGGTGAAAGTGCTCTAGGAGAATGAGTGCCGGGAGAGCCTGACCAATCCGTGACAAACTGTTAGTTAGGATTTTTATTTTTAACAATGAATTACAACTAAATTAGGCACAAATAATTAAATGTTTTTTTTTGGTAGAATGACTGACTAAATGATTTTTTTAAATTTTATATAGACCGAAGTAACATTTTAAAATTAAAGAAAATGAATTAATTATATATTTTATAAATTATCTTTTAAATATTTGTTTGTTTTATTGTTAGAACTATATGTATTTTAATTAGTGTTTTATATTGAAATGTTATTATATTACTAAAATTATTATTCATTCATTGATTCATTTTCTTTTCGACTTAGTCCCTTTATTAATCCGGGGTGGCAGCGGATGAACCGCCAACCCATTCAGCATATGTGTTACGCAGCGGATGCCCTTCCAGCCACAACCCATCCTTGGTAAACAACTATACACACAATTTAGTGTACCCAATTCACCTATACCAAATGTTTTTGGACTTGTGGGGGAAACGGGAGCACCCGGAAGAAACCCACACGACCATGGGGAGAACGTGCAAACTCCACACAGAAATTCTTGCTGTGAGGCGAACGTGCTACTCACTACACCACCAGGGCACCGTATTATTATTATTATTATTATTAATATTATTATGATTATTATGATTATTATTATTATATGTGTTTCTTTTTGCATTGTATAAAGCATTTTAAAGGGAGCAAAAGGAAATAAATTTTGGGTGAAAAAACACAATTTTATATAAATCCTCAAAATAAACAAACAAAATTATTATGGTTATTTAAAAATAAAATAAAAAAATTAAAATTAAAAAAATTAAATAAATAATAAAAAAATCTATAAAAATAAAATAAAATAAAAAAGGGCAAATTATTTTGCTGTGGCAACCCCTGATATATAAGGGACTAAGTTGAAGGAAAATTAATGATTAAACTAAACCAAACTAAACTAAACTAAACTAAACTAAAATAAACTAAACTAAACTAAACTAAACTAAACTAAACTAAAATAAAATAAAATAAAATAAAATAAAATAAAATAAAATAAAATAAAAAGCCGCGGATGTCAGGAAGAATAACCCATGCTTTTACAGGTACTAACATTACAACCTTTTACTCTATACTATAGCTAATATTCCACCACTCTTTTACAGTATCCTACTGTCTATTTTCTCCCTGCTGCACTAAATGTATGTGTATTGCAGTAAGTCCGATAGGTCTTTCACTGGAGCTGACATGAACATTTCCAGCTGCTGGCTCTCTGTAAGGACAGTCTTAACACTCGCAGATGAGACACTCTCCAGTTCACACTCGCTGAATGCAGACTGAATCTTCACCAACCTTAACACCCATGCAGCCACTAGTCTGTAAACCTTCTGTCTCACGCTCTCTCACTACTGCATCCTTATCACTTCTGTCTTTACCCCATTCCTCCCTCACTGGCCCACACCGGTTAGTGCTGGTTTAGCTGGTTCAGCTCCAGTCATGCTGTTTATCAGGTAAAATACACAGAGGACAAGCAATGCCATTTGGCTGGTTAAGAAACAACTATAACCAAAACATAAAATATATTTTATGCAGTGATCTTTGGTTAATCACATAGATGTGTGCAGGTTATGTAATTCACATAATAATAAAAAAGTATCTATCTATCTATCTATCTGTCTGTCTGTCTGTCTGTCTGTCTGTCTGTCTAATTCAGGTCTCATATTGTAATGGACAGTAGAGCTCCATGATGTAAGATTTTATATTTTTACATATTTGAATAATTAAATTAAAATTTAGATTATATATTTATATTTTACTTTTATTTATTTTATTTTATTTTTACAAATACAAATACTAAATTTTATAAATTTCGAAACATGTCTGTGTTTTTCTGGATTTTTACAATTTTTATTTTAATAATTATTTTTGCTTCTGACATATTTATTACTTTAATGTAGCCTTTATAAAATGGAACAAATGGTTTCTCTTTATGTATTTTACTCCTGAAGTTTTATTTTAACATAATTAAAATTTGAAGTATTTTAATCTGAAGTATTTGTAAAAGTATTTACATAAATATTAAAAGTATTTGTAACACAATCTTATCCAAAAGTCCAATAATGACAGAATTCATTAAGTTATTTAATACTCAGAAAGGCCTTGCATGCACTCAAAAAAATGACATTTGCTTTTTGTTCAAACTACTTATTTAAAATAAACTGAAACAACACAATGTTTGAAGTTATTTTAGGACAACTTCATTGTTTTCTGTTCAATCCACTTAAATTTATTAAACAAATAAGTTAACTTAATTTCTTCCTGTTGTTTCAACACAAATTGAGTATGGATCCCAGCATTCGACCTGATATATTAGAGTAATAATAATTTTTAAAAAAGGTTTCAAATGTGCTGATCAAATCAATACATAGTAAAAAAATAAATAAAAATAAAACAAGACGTTATAATAGTAATATATAGTAATTTATTTATCTTTCCTTCGGTCATGCCATTTGGACTTTTACGTTTGGTGATGGATTTCTTAGTTGAATTCAGAAATGGCATCCCCTTTACTTTTTCGTTTCCTTTGGCTCAGTCTCTATTTCAGAAGTCACCACAGCGGAATGAACCGCCAACTATTCCAGCATATGTTTTACGCAGTGCAGCCCTTCCAGCCGCAACCCAGTTTTGTAAAACATCCAAACACACTCATACACACGCACTCACACACACTATTTACAATTTAGTTTATTCATTTTACCTGTACCGCATGTCTTTGGACTGTGGGGGAAACCGGAGCACCCGGAGGAAACCCACGTAAACAAATGGCCCAGCCGTGACACGAACCAGCAACCTTCTTGCTGTGAGGTGACACTGCTAACCACTGCCCCCAAGATGTTCATATAGGGCACTCAAAAAATGACTTTTGCTGCTTGTTCGAATTACTTATTTAAAATGAGTTGAAGCAACATAATTTAAAATAATTATGTTCAATCCACTTAAATTTGTAAAAACCATCAAGTTAGCTTAATCGATTTGTGTCAAGACAACATGAAAGAATTGCGTGGAACCCAACATTTTATGCAGTGCTGTACAGTCAATGTCAAACACGTCCTCAGCATAACCACACATGATGGACTGGATCTGGGATTGTGAAGGCTGGTTTAAGTGGCTTGTTGGAGAACGAGTATATATATATTACCCCAGTCCCAATTTCTAGCAGAACCGCTCATATATTCCAGGCGGTAAATGAGGAAGGCTGTGTGGTTACAGAGATTAAAATACATTCATTAACTTTTCCCTTTTTGCTAATATAAGCCTTTTAACGCCACGCATCCCTGAAATTTACATTTAAATTAAATTGACTGGGGGCCAGATGAGGAGGCACCCCCGACACGGCCCCTGGGTGACTGTTATTTACTCATCTCCTCTTCTCGTTGGTCAGTCTCTGCCACACGTCCTCCTCCCAAACCCGTCACATCACGTCCCATCTGATGCTTTTTTCCTTTTTCCATCGCCATGTGATGAGAAGAAGCTTCTGTCTTTAAGGCAAAATACACTGCAGATGAAATGGGTCAAAATTAATACTATTACTTACATATTTCCTCATGATTAACTATATCCTGATTTGTAACTGTGTATGCAAATAAAGAATGAATTGAGGAAATATGCAGTAATTTATATGCTTTTATAGCTAAAATAATAAAATAATAAAAATATAACTGAATTAAATTAATATTTGAATTAAATTTCTTTATATATATATATATATATATATATATATATATATATATATATATATATATTAGATTCAAATAGGTTTTGCTGAGTATTTTATTTCATTCATTCATTCATTTTCTTTTCAGCTTTGTCCCTTTATTAATCTGGGGTCGCCACAATGGAATAAACCGCTGAGTATTTCATTTGATCACTTAATATTTCATTTTCTTTTCGGCTTAGTCCCTTTATTAATCCGGGGTCGCCACAGCGGAATGAACCGCCAACTTATCCGGCATTTGTTTTACGCAGCGGATGCCCTTCCAGCCACAACCCATCTCTGGGAAACACATTCATACATTCTCATTCACACACATACACTATGGACAATTTAGCTTACCCAATTCACCTGTACCGCATGTCTTTGGACTGTGGGGGAAACCGGAGCACCCGGAGGAAACCCACGCAACCACGGGGAGAACATGCAAACTCCACACAGAAATGCCAACTGGCCCAACCGGGACCTGCCCCAACCGGGGATCGAACCAGCGACCTTCTTGCTGTGAGGCGAACGTGCTACTCACGCGCCACCGTGGCGCCCACTTAATATTTCAGAAAAACTAAATATTTATTTGTAAAATAAAATAGTGTCGTATCACTGCTTCTTCAAAATTGAAATATATATATATATATTTAGTACTTTAACTATCAAATATGCTGAATCCACCAATTACTGTATTGAAACAATCACCACAAACAGTGAGTATGCTACTATTTGAAAAGTGTTTTTTCATGACTCATGGTTTTAAAAAAATTCAAGATTCAGAATTATGAAAAACTGATGTTGACAATGGGCTCTATGCACAGCTAGAGTTTTAAAGCAGGCAATAAACTTCCGGTGAAAGCTTAGTGTGGCTATTTTCAATTTCAAAAGGTTGTTTTTACAGCATTGATGTTGTAATGTAATTTCAAAACATTCAGTTGAATAGACTTGAGCATTCATTTAGTTGTTTAAGTGTAAAACGAGATGAAATACCGCTGTAACCGCTAGTGCCGTCAGTAGCAACAGGCTAGCACTGACATTCCATTGAAAATACTGAGGTAAAATAAACTGTCATATTTTAAAGACATGGCAGGGGGAAATTAAATTTAATGCAGTTCTTCTTGTCTTATCTGAGACCCACTTCATATCGTATATCTAACAGGCAGTGAAGGTCACTGATTTTGAAGAAATCAGATCTTAAATGTGACAATTTTAAATTGGAAGGACAGGACACCGAAAGCCGCCGGGCTGCCTGGCAGAAAATTAAAAGTCTGTGTACATATAGGCCATTTAGACGTTTCTTCTACACTGTAAACATTATATGATCAATTAGTCCTGACAGTATATGTTTTAGGTCATTGTAACTTATTAATGAAGTTAATCATGTTTTACTTAATTTTATAAGTCATGCAAGCTGTTTTAAGGTATGTTTAACATAATACAAGTTAAATTTGATTCAGCTTAACTTTAAGGCAACCAGGATTTTTTTTACAGTGTACAAAACATTGGGTGGAGTTTATGTAGCCATGATGTTTTTCTGTTAGAGCTAGATGGTAACGCAAGCTACTTCAAAGATAAAATAACATAAAAAGTTCTAGTAATTTCCTTAGAAACTGGAAGACGGTGTTGACGTATCATGGTTGCGACTATTTTACAATGTGTTTAAAAAAGTTTGAAACTATGAAACTTACCTAAACCTGTCTGATAGTGCTGTACTCTACTAATGGCTAGTGGCTAGGGGATCCTATTCAGTGACAACTGCCTCAAAGATCATGATTCAGCGAACAGTGTTGAGAATAAATGGGGACATAATTTTTACATGTGTGTCATTGGAAATAACCTTGATTTGATATGAGATATCATTAGGTGTTGCTTTTGACAAAACAAGCTCAATTTCATTAATTACATAATATTTGTATCCATTTTGTCGCATATGAATGACTAATCCCTTCACCGAGGACACTGTGCTTTAAATTAGTTAAATTGAACTGTATGAATGGATTCTAAATCAATCCCTCATAACATATACAATGGAAAATATTTTCATTTTAGAATAGTTATATTTGGTAGCCAGGTTTTGTATCAAGTCTCAAGAACCAGTGATATAATTAAGCATATTGTGTATTCAGCAAAAACCTTCAGAATAAAGATATTTTTAAAAAATGTAAAGTTTAGTGTATGTAAGCGCTGCTAGTGGAGATTTATTGTGCGATACAGGAGAAAATGACCTTTAAAATATGTATTGTAACTGAAATTTATTTACACAGAAACTGGTAATGTGTGTGATAAACGAAACACTTGACAATCGCATTTTAGATGTTTTCCTTATATTAGCCGGTGGAAACACTTAAAGTAACAGTGCTTCATCATTTACTCACCCCTCACTAGTTTAAAACATATTTGACTGAAGATATTTTCAAGGAAGCTAAAAATATGTACAGTAACCATTGACTTTCATTGTATTTGTTTTTCCTACTATAGAAGTCAATTGTTACAGGTTTTCTGCTTTCTCTGATATATCTTCTTTTAAAAAAAAAAACTCATAAAGGTTTGAAACTACATTTAGGTGAATAAACAGTTAAATTTTTGGGTGAACTATTCTCTAAATTGATTTATTGATTCTTTTTCCTTCGGCTTAGTACCTTTATTCATCAGGGGTCACCACAGTGGAATGAACCGTCAACTTATCCAGCATGTGTTTTACACAGTGGATGCCCTTCAAGCCGAAACATCCGTACACTCTCATTCACACACATACACTATAGACAATTCACTTATACCGCATGTCTTTGGACTGTGGGGGAAACTGGAGCACCCTGAGGAAACCTACACCAACATGGGGAGAACATCCAGACTCCACACAGAAATGCCAACTGACTCAGCCGGGACTTGCTGTGACGCAACAATGCTAACCACTGAGCTACCGTGTCGCCTCTGTCCTCTAACTGAAACTCAAAATGCCCTTAAATCTCTCAAGTGACATGCAAAAAAATTCTGGCAAAGGCTGCAACTGACACCTCAAGAAAAACACTGTGTCTGGAAATGGAGCGCACATGTCGAGGTGAGCAGCACTCTAAAAGGGGATCAAGCTGAAAGGTCACATCTTCATTATGGTCATGCACACGCATGCACACACCTACACGAGCTCTTCAGCCTGATTCCACAGGACAGAACTGAAGGTTAACTTCAATGAGGATCGATAACCCATTTATGCTAATGTCAGCGTAATGTGCGTTTCCAGCGAGTATGACCTAACCAAGTTTGTGTTGGAGCATCGGCCTGCCTCGCCAAACAGCTCCAGCGAGCGAAACGCACTCCAGATTCATTTTTCATCTTAGCGTGTTTCAGCTTAGCGTCTTTCCACTACGGCTTCTTTGTAATTGGATTTTAGACGAATTACAGCCAGGGAGACAAACATCCATCGCTGGACATTGCTTTGACCGCAGGAAAAAAAGCCAGCTTTGGGTTCATCAGAATTCATTTCGTCATTGATTTGTCTGAGCGGGGGATGATGAAGGGGGGAAGGGTTTCCTGACACGTGTCTCTGAGTACCAACACACTGTACTGTCAAACATTGATACAATGACTGCAATTTTAATCAAGCTGCAACTCATACTGTATGGAACCACATCGGCAGATCTCAGCAAAAAGAAAAAGGTTTAGATGAATGACTCACAATGCCATTCGAATTGATAAATGCACCATTTCATTTTGAATAGTCATTAAAACTTGGTATTTACCTGGTTAATGTGTTTAGAAGCATCTCTTGTGCTAATTTGTGCTTGGATTTCAACATTATCTTCATTTTCTTTTGCTAATTTGAACTGAAAAATTACTTTTGCAAGGGTTCGGGTTCGAGGCTTTATCAGCGAATGAAACATATATGGATGACAACATGATCCAGTCATAATCCATATTTTGATACAACACAACATACCATAAATACCTTGTTTAGATAAACTGGCTCACAGCACATCCCCAAACTTTTATTTATATATTTTTTCTTCCATTCAACCACATGAGCATTTACACTACTGAAGAAACAGATCAGGTTTTCAACCACCACTGAAACAATGGCTAATGTCCAACAGATTGCGTCTTGTGTGTGTGTGTGTGTGTGTGTGTGTGTGTGTGTGTGTGTGTGTGTATGTGTGTGAATGTTTTATTGTTTAATTACTGACATATTTAACATATAGCCTATGTTTTTTCTTTAGTTGTTTAGTCTCTGATTTTCGTTTATTTATGTATTTTTGTTTATACAATCATTTGGTTTCGGAATTGGATCCTAAGTATCTGACCTCAGACAACAAAAACAATCTTAAGTTGCATGAGTATATTTGTGGGAATAGCCAACCATACATTGTATGAGCCAAAATAATTCTTTTTTTTTTTTTTTTTTTCAAAAACCGTTAGAAAGTTGAGTAAAAATCATGTTCCATCAAGACATTTTATAACTGTCCTACTGCTAATATATCAAAAGTATTTTGATTGGAGCATTTTAAAAAAGATTTTTTTTGATCCTACAGATTACGTATTTACATTGTACAAATACAGTAGTTGTGCAGTGCATCCAGAGAGTAATCATAGCGCTTCACCTTTTCCACATATTTTTATGTTACAGCCTTATTCTAAAATGGATTAATTTCATTTATTTCTTCTAAATTTTACACACAATACCCCATTAAGACAGTGTGAAAAAAAGATTTTTTTGAAATTGTTGTAAATTTAATAAAAATAAAAAACCTGAAAAATCACATGTACATCAGTGTTCACAGCCTTTGTTGTGAAGCTCTAAATTGAGCTCAGGTACTTTCTGTTTCCGCTGATCATTCTTGAGATGTTTCAGCAGCTTAATTGAAGTTCATCTGTGGCAAATTCAACTCATTGGACATGATTTGAAAAGGCGTACACCTGTCTATATAACATCCCAGGGTTGACAGTGCATGTCAAAGCACAAGCCAAGCATGAAGACAAAAGAATTGTCTGTAGACCTCTGAGACATGATTGTCTCAAGGCACAAGGCTGGGGAAGGTTACAGCAAAAATTCTGCTGCTCTGAAAGTTCCAATGAGCACAGTGGCCTACATCATCTGTAAAGCCGCCTTTCCACTGCACACGACATTTGGACACGACTGTCGGAATACGCCCCCTTGTGGCAGTCGCACAGTATTTTCAGTGTTGTCGGGCACCATGGGGGAGACGCTGATTCTAGCAGTGTCAGAAATAAAGGATTCTCGCAGTGTCCAAAATAGGAGTGCAAGAGCAAAAGCCTTTATTATCCGTGTGTTCACCATGGTTGAATGAATGGATGAATAAATGAATACTGAAACTCATAGGCCACTAAAATGTCTATAATAATATTTTTATTACTCATTTATGAATAGAAATGTTTTTTTATTTAATACAAACTTTTTCTGATTCAAAAAAATAACGAAAAAGCTCTATTTCTCATCTCGCGCGCACAGACCTGCTTGGACAATACTGAAATACATCACTTCCGGCCGGCCGGTCGCATACGGTCTAGTCGCAGGAGTTCAAATATTTCAACGGATCCGCGGCTCAAATCGGATCCGAATTTCCCGCATACGGAACTCCACGCAGCTCCCGGACTTCTCTCCATTGGAAATGAATGACTTCCGGTCTGTCGCTTGTCGTTTGTCGTGTGCAGTGGAAAGGCGGCTTAAGTGGAAGATGTTTGGAACCCCTAGGGCTCTTCCTAGAGCTGGCTGGCCATCTAAGCTGAGTGATAAGCTGAAGGGAGGGAGTCAGGGAGGTGATCAATAATCTGATGGTCACTCTGTCTGAGCTCCAGCGTTCTTCTTTGAAGAGAGGAGAATCTTACAGAAGGACAACCATCTGTGCAGCAATCCACCAATCAGGCCTGTGTGGTGGAGTGGCCAGACGGAAGCCACTCCTTAGCTTGGAATTTGCCAAAAGGCATCTGAAGGACTCTCAGACCATAAGAAACAAACTTCTCTGGTCTGATGAGACTAAAATTGAACACTTTGGAGTGAATGTCAGGCAATACGTTTGAAGAAAACAGCTAATACAATCCCTACAGTGGAGCATGGTGGTGGCATCATCATAGATGGAAAGATGAATGCAGCAATGTACAGAAACATCCTGAATGAAAACCTGCTTCAGAGTGCTCTTGACCTCAGACTGGGACAATGACCCAAAGCACTCCGCCAAAATATCAATGGAGTGGCTTCACAACAACTCGGTGAATGTCCTTGAGTGGCCCAGCCAGAGCCCAGACCGAAATCATATTGAACATATATGGAGAGATCTGAAAATGGCTGTACACCGTCGCTTCCCATCCAACCCGATAGAGCTTGAGAGGTAGTGCAATGAGGAATGGGCAAAAAATCCCAAAGACAGGTGTGCCGAGCTTATGGCATCATATTCAAAAAGAATTGAGGCTGTAATTGCTGCCAAAGGTGCATCAACAAAGTATTAGGCAAAGGTTGTGAATACGTATGTATATGTGATTTTTCAGGTTTTTTTTTTTTTTAACAAATTTAAAACAATTTATAAAAAAACTTTTTTCACATTGTCATTATGGGGTATTGTGTGTAGAATTTAGAGGAAAAAAATGAATTTAATCCATTTTGGAATAAAACTGTCACATAAAAATATGTGGAAAAGGTGAAGCGCTATGAATACTTTCTGGATGCTGTATGTGGTCAAATAATGTCCGATCCTATCAATCTATACACAGTACATCCATGGAAAGCCAATTAGTTCTCAATTTCCACAAATCAACAAATTATAAATAGTTTTGTGGTCCAGGGTCACATTTATTAAAGTTTGTGTCATTGTTTTTTATTATTCATTCATTCAATCATTTTCCTTCAGCTCAGTCTCTATTTCAGAGGTTGCCACAGCAGAATAAACCGCCAACTATTTCAGCATATGTTTTATGCAGCGGATGCCCTTCCAGCTGCAACCCAGTACTGGGAAACACCCATACACTCTATTATTCATACACACACTCATATACTACAGACAATTTAGTTTATTGAAATCACCTATAGCACATGTCTTTGGATTGTGGGGGAAACCGGAGCATTCGGAGGAAACCCACACGAACACGGGGAGAACATGCAAATTCCACACAGAAATGCCTACTGGCCCGGCCGGTACTCAAACCAGCAACCTTCTTGCTGTAAGGTGACAGTGCTAACCACCACAGTGGCGCCCATTTATTATCAATGCTAATATTAATTTTAATAATACTTCATTTAGCCGTTACAAACAACCACTGATTCCTCATTTCCGGCTGAGTCGCATGATGAATGACGGATCACACGTTTACATCGACAGGCTGATCAATAAAAGCAGGTATCCAGTTGATTAATATACCACGTCTGCAGCACGGACCTGCTCACCTCTGACACCTCCTAAGCAGACGACACAGCGCGATCAGCGGGGGACAGCTAAAAGCCTCCGTAATCCAATAAATACAATAAAGACTCATTATTCAATTCTCAACAATTAAGCGTGTCTGCTCTTTGTAATCAAGCGCCGAGTAAATGTTTCTCATGCGCGGCCCACCTCTCACCTCCACCCAGAGCACACTCATGCAAATGCACAATTAAAACGAACCATTACCCTTCCAGAATGCAAACCTGTCATCCTATTATCATGACTAATTGAGGCTTTATAACATAGTGTGGAGGTCTGTTTAGACAGTGACTCTTGTCACAACAGAGCAGAATAAAACTATTAGAAGTGCAAACCGCTGCAACATGGCCGCCTGGTGTCATTTAAAGGAATAGTTCACACAAATAATGTAAATTTACTCAATATTTACCCTCAGGTGGTTCCAAAAGTGTATTCGTTTGTTTGTTTTTGGCTGTGCATAAAAGATAGTTGGATAATTGTGGAAACCGGTTGTTTTTGACTTCATGCTATATTCTTTCACTTATAATGCAGAATTCAGTTTCCAACATTCTTCAAAATATCTCCTTTTGTGATCAACAGAAAAAAGACACTAAACCAGGTTTGGAACATAAGGAGGGTTAGATGTTGATAAAGGTTAGATTTTAGGGTTGTCCCTTTTTTATAATATACATAACTTTATGTATGACGTAGACGTGAAATGAATATCATGATATTTTAAAATAACATACAGTGTCAAAAAATCCATCAACACGTTTGGCATATTGATGTTAAACATAATCGCCGGGTAAACAATAATGCCGGGTCGTGGGGGCAGCAGTCTTAGGAGAGAACCCCAGACTTTCCTCTCCCCAGACACTTCCTCCAGCTCCTCCGGGGGGATCCCGAGGCGTTCCCAGGCCAGCCGAGAGACATAGTCCCTCCAGCGTGTCCTGGGTCTTCCCCGAGGCCTCCTCCTGGTGGGACATGCCTGGAACACCTTCCTAAGTAGGCGTCCAGGAGGCATCCGAAACAGATGCCCGAGCCACCTCAGCTGACTTCTCTCGATGTGGAGGAGCAGCGGCTCTACTCCGAGCCCCTCCCGGGTGACAGAGCTCCTCACCCTATCCCTAATGGTGCGCCCTACCATCCTGCGAAGAAAACTCATTTTGGCCTGTTTGTTCGAGATCTTGTTCTTTCGGTCATGATCCAGAGCTCATGACCATAGGTGAGAGTAGGAACGTCCATAAAAGTTATGAACAGAATTGGTGACAAGGGGCAGCCCTGCCGGAGTCCAACATGTACTGGAAACAAGTTTGACTTATTGCTGGCAATGCGAACCAGACTCCTACTCTGTATATACAGGGACGAGACGGCCCTTAACAGAGCGCCTTTGACCCCATACTCCCAGAGCACCCTCCACAGAATGCCACGAGGGACACGGTCGAATGCTTTCTCCAAGTCCACAAAACACATGTGGACTGGTTGGTCATACTCCCATGAACCCTCGAGCACCCTGGTGAGGGTATAGAGCTACTTCAGTGTACCACGGCCTGGACGAAAACCGCATTGTTCCTCCTGGATCCTAGGTTCAACCATCGGCCGGATCCTCCTCTCCAGTACCCTGGCATAGACTTTCCCCGGGAGTTAATGGACATTAATTGGTTAATGATAGTATTCATTCATTCATTTTCTTTTCGGCTTAGTCCCTTTATTAATCCGGGGTCGCCACAGCGGAATGAACCGCCAACTTATCCAGCATTTGTTTTATGCCCTTCCAGCCGCAACCCAGCTCTGGGAAACATGCATACATTCTCATTCACACACATGCATACACTATGGACAATTTAGCTTACCCAATTCACCTGTACCACATGTCCTTGGACTGTGGGGGAAACCGGAGCACCCGGAGGAAACCCACGCGAACACAGGGAGACCATGCAAACTCCACACAGAAATGCCAACTGACCCAGTCGAGGCTCGAACCAGCAACCTTCTTGCTGTGCGGTGACAGCACTACCTACTGCGCCACTGTGTCACCTTAATGATAGTAATAAATAAAAATAATAATGTCCAAAAATAGAGCAGGAATAGAACAAATACATATCTGAAATAAAATAGACAAATAAATATTAAATAACTAAGAGAAGTAAAAAAAAAATTACAGTGTGATAAAATACATAATAAATGTCTGACAATACTAACAATATATAAAATAGTCAGTTATTAAAGTCTAACAGAGGTAATGCATCAAGAAAAGGGGCCCAAATAAAATTCAAATATGTGGCCTTTTGCCTAACAGAATACAGTACATTGATTACTTATTGATCCAGTCATAGGGAGTTCTCAGATTTTCAAACTACCCCTTTAAGTAAATGTTATTTCTGTATCATTGACGAATGACTTTAGTTATGGGTTATACTATGAATTGCAGTGTAAGGGTGCCAATATTTTGATCTTCAATTTAAACACTGGTTTGGAAATGAAAGGAAATAAATGATCTTTGCCTGCAGTCATTTACAAGCCTCACAAACAATAAAGTGCTACTCCGTCCCTATCAAGTTTTATGTTTTGTTTCTTAAAGTGTATTTTGGTTATTTGTCTTAGAAACATGTTGTTATTATTTCGACAGGAGAAACTCATGGTTCAGGGTGCTGAGTGAACTATTAAATGAATCAAACTGTCAAACTGTCAACAATTTCAGAACGCTTTGAAAGTTCTGAATCTAAACAGAAGACAGAAAACAGATATAACTTGATTGCGTGAATACGATTAAAGGAAATTGTTCTTAACTTTCTATGAACATTTTTTAAGTTTTAGAAGTTGTGTTGTGTTTTTGACATTTTTATTTATTTATTTGTTTGACGACATGCATAGTGTAATGTTAATTTAACATTAACTTCAGTATCAGTACTACATATTGAGACTACACCAAATTTAATTAAAGGTAAATTATAATTTTAAAAAAATAAGATTATTTATTTATTTATGTTTGATTCAATTAGCAAAAATTGTTTTGGTTTCTGGTTTTAGTTTAAGCTAATTTTTTTTTAATTTGTATAATTAAAACATATTTGCATACTTTTTGTGAGTGTATTCCACTTTCTTATTTAATTCAGTGTGTTTCAAATCGCTTGTGAAATCGACTAGTAATTTCTGAATCTGTAAGCTAGAGTTAACAAAGGAAACATATAACATCCATAAATAAAATGGAATCAGCAAATAATTAATGTATCTAAATGTATACAGAATTTAGAAGTTTTTAATTTAGATTATTTGGTAACATCTATATTATGTTTCTCAAAATTCATAATATTAATTTTACTGTACTTTAACTTCAATCCAATATTGAAACATAAATCCTAATTACCTTTATAATCAGCAATACTGTAAATACTAGTTCTTATAGACGAATTAACAATTATTTATTTATTTAATTTAAAATAATTTACTACAATCTCGTTTAAGCAGAATATTTACTCAAGCCTGAAGTGTGCTCTGCTCCCCATCACAGCAGTTCTGGAGGCTGATTTTACAGACACCCTGAACTGAAGAATATTACAGTCCAGTAGATGGCAGCAGCGGGCTGATGAAAGCTGCTGGCCACTGAGGTTATGACTCCAGCATACCTGCGCACTCCAGCCACTTACTGCTTCACTCATTTACGTGACTGCTTCAGCATCCTATTTGGCATGTGGCGGTGAAAACAGTACCACAGTCATAAAAACAAGAATCGCATGACCCTATCTATAAATAAGCTCTTCAAAATACAAAAAGGCATAAAGCAAATGGGGCATAACCAGCGCTGTTTCACAGACTACACTGGTAAGTGCCAAATAGCCTAAGTGAGATGATCAACCATCCTTGAATAACTCAAGTACATTAAGCTCAGTTCAGATCGCTAATAGTTTTCTGTCAAAACAGCAGCATTTGAAGGAACACTCCACTTGTTTTAATAGGCCTTTTTGAACAACTTCATTCATTCATTCATTTTCTTGTTGGCTTATTCCCTTGATTAATCTGGGGTCGCCACAGTGGAATGAACCGCCAACTTATCCAGCATTTGTTTTACGCAGCGGATGCCCTTCCAGCCGCAACCCATCTCTGGGAAACATCCATACACACTCATTCACACTCCTACACTACGGACAATTTAGCTTACCCAATTCACCTATACCACGTCTTTGGACTTGTGGGGGAACGTGCTCCTCACTACGTCACCGTGGCGCCCCTTTTTGAACATTTTCTTTAGGGTTAAACAGTTCATTCATTCATTCATTCATTTTCCTTTGGCTTAGTCCCTCAATTATCAGGGGTCCAACTATTCCCGGATGCCCAATTCCAGCTGCAACACAGTACTGGGAAACACCCACATTCAGAAACGCATTCATTCACTACGGCCAATTTAGTTCATTAAAATTACCTATAGCTTATGTCTTTGGACTGTGGGTGAAGCCGGAGAACCTGGAGGAAACCCACGCCAAAACGGGGAAAGCATGCAAACTCAACATAGAAATGCCAACTGGTTGAGCCGGGACCCACCCAACGACCTCTTTCTGTGAGGTGACAGTGCTAACCACTGAGCTACCCTGCCGCCTAGTTAAACAGCTGAGTTTGACCATTTTTAAACACATTTAGCCAATCTCTGGGTCTGGCAGGAGCACTATAGCTTAGCTTAGCATAGATCATTGAATCAGAATAGACCATTAGCATCTCGATCAAAAATGACTAAAGAGTTTTAAAAATGATCATATTTAAAGCTTGACTCGAAAAATATAATGCTGCCATGGTAAAACAGCAAAGTGTTTTGATTATTACGCTAGAATTATACTATAGCTAGCAACAAGCCGTATCATCCTAGAAATTAGAAACGTTTTCTTTCTTTCCGTCTGTCTTAGTAAATGATGTAAGGACAGAAGAGTCTAGCTTTAAATGGTTAAATTCTAGAAATTCTTTGGTCATTTTAAAGTGAGATGCTAATTGTCTTATTCGATTTAATTATTCATGCTAAGCAAAATAAATAAATAAACAAATATTCATGCTAAGCTAAATTTACATCTTTCCCAAAATAAGTGGAGTGTTCCTTTAAGTGTGTGATTGTGGATGGGCAAAGATTAATTAATTAATTCATTTTCTTTTCGGCTCAGTCCCTTCATCAATCCGGGGTCGCCACAGCGGAACCAACCGCCAACTTATCCGGCATTTGTTTTACGCAGCGGATGCCCTTCCAGCCACAACCCATCTCTGGGAAACACATTCATACATTCTCATTCACACACATACACTATGGACAATTTAGCTTACCCAATTCACCTGTACCGCATGTCTTTGGACTGTGGGGGAAACCGGAGCACCCGGAGGAAACCCACGCAACCACGGGGAGAACATGCAAACTCCACACAGAAATGCCAACTGGCCCAACCAGGACCTGCCCCAACCGGGGATCGAACCAGCGACCTTCTTGCTGTGAGGCGAACGTGCTACTCACGCGCCACCATGGCGCCCGCAAAGATTAATACCAAGACAAATTAAAATTGACAGTGATGCTTTATATGGAGTTAACTTGTTAATAAAGGTTCAGCGGCGGAACCATGCTTCACTTTGTCTCCTTAACCAATCACCTACTCCCTAAAACTTATTTAAGGAAGACCATTCCTCCAGCACTGTTCTTCTCGTTCTCTTTGAACCCTCTCTCCCTCCCTCTATTTCCTCGCTTCCCATTCACAATCCTATAATCCTCTTCACTCCTACATGTAGGTTGAATCGGGGGGTCCAATCGATCTGCCAAAATATCACAGAGACAGTACCCAAATTCTGAGTCTCTAGGCATAGTAGGACACCTGATCAACCTACCCACCTGTTCGCCAGTCATCCTCCTTCTCCCCTTCCTCTTCCCCTTCATTCCACTGTTCTCTTACCATCCCTTTCATCCCTACAGTAAAGTCTAGCCCAAAGTGTGGCGTGGTCCATGCTGGTGAAAGAATATTTCATTGTTTGTTTTAAATTATGCCTTACATAATGACTGATGTGCAGCTGGAAGGGCATCCGCTGCGTAAAACAAATGCTGGATAAGTTGGCGGTTCATTCCGCTGTGGTGACCCCGGATTAATAAAGGGACTAAGCCAAAAAGAAAATGAATGAATGAATGAATAATGACTGATGTTGGCAGGGCGTTGCTAAAGGTTGGCAGGGCGTTATTTTTGTACATTTAAATGTTGTTGCTTGGGTTGTTGTTTTTTTCTCTGTTGTTGCCAATGGGTTGCCAAAGTGTTCTCAGTGTGTTTATTTTTAATTTATTTATTCATTTATTTTTTGGATATTGTTCTTTGGTTTCTACAGATGGTAATCTACATTAAATATTATAGTGTTTTTGAACCATACTAAAGCAAATCGTATTGTATATACAGTATTATATTAAATTAATGAATCAAAAAGTGGAATCAAAAAGTATTGGCTGATTAGCTGGTGGATGCTGGGTTGTTTTAAGTGTTTTAAATATACCTGTTAAGTGGTTGCCAGGATGCTGCTAAGTTTTTTCTAAGTTACTTGTTGCGCTAAACATTTTGGGGAGTTCAGTGTTTTGTATATGTTGTTCTAAGTGGTTGCCAGTGCGTTGCTAAGGAGTTATGGGTGCTTTTTACACATTTAAGTGCAATTGAATTTATTTATTTTTTCTAGTTGACTTGTTGATAAGGCTTTCTGAGTTTGTTGCTATGTGGTTGCTAGGTTTTTTTCACTTTTGTTGTTGCTAAGATGTTGTGAGTGTGTTTACTGATTGATTGGATACTGCTATGCACGTACGGTGTTCGTTGTGGTTTCTAGGGATGCATAGGTGTTTTGAGTCTTGTTGTCACATTGCTATGCAAAATAAGGTGTTGTGGGTGGGTGTCAAGGGGTTGCTAGGGGGCATTAGAGTGCTCAAACTGTCACTCACATGATATCAAAGGGGGTGATTTGTTGTGAGTTAGTACACTTTTCAGAAAGGTTTTGGCTTGTTGCTATGTGTTTGCCAGTACATTGCTAGTGTTTATTTTTTCCTCTGTGGTTGCCAAGGTGTTGATAAGGTGCTCCTGGTATTTTTGATAAAGTATTTTTGTAATGTTATTCGGCTTAAAGGGTCTTCTAGGCACTGTAGTTGCCAAGGTATTGCTAGCAGGGTTTGAATATACTCATCTAGATGGATTGGTATGTTGATGGTAGTTTTTGTGCTCTCTCTTTGGTTGTGTTGATCTCAGAAGGGTTTGAACATTGCTATGTATTTGTTAGGCATCAAGAAGGTCACCGGTTTGAGTCTTGGCTGAACCAGTTGGCACTTGTGTGTGTAGTTTGCATGTTCTCTCTGTGTTTGCTCGGGTTTCCTCCGAGTGCTATAGGTGAATTGGATGAACTAAATTGGTTAGTGTGTGTGTGAATGAGAGAGTGTATTGGTATTTCCCAGTACTGGGTTGCAGCTGGAAGGGTATCTGCTACATAAAATATATACTAGAATAGTTGGCGGTTCATTCCACTGTGGCGACCCCTGATAAATAAGGGACTAAGCCGAATGAAAATGAATTAATGTATTAATGTATTTGCTGGGTGGTCTTGGTGGCTACTGGTCACTGCTTTCCGTTTTTTGTAATGTTGCTATGCAGTTTATAGAGTGTTCTGGGTTGTTGTCAGTGTGCTGCTAAGGGGATTTGTGTGTTAACCTGTTACTTACGCAAGAAAAAACAAATAAACCAAATTCACACTCATCTTATAAGAAGCTTTTTCACGTAGATTTACCATGCCGAATTCAAGAAACATTTGTAGTGCGTCCTAAACAGGATCACCCATCCATCTAAACTTGCTGAGTTCAAGATGAGGAACATTTGATACAGTATCAACAAGAGAACGAATTGTAAAAAAAGGAACAAGGAATAAAGGTTTGCACGATCTTAACTGTGAACAATTTTCCTGGGATAAATGAAAATCAGGAGGAGGCAGAAAATATAAATCTAGTGAAGTGACCAGGGTGGAAGATAAGAGTAAGACCCATGTTGTGATCTGTGAGCTGTGAAAAGCACCTGACCTTACTAGTCTGAGCGCTCGCTCTCGTGTCCAGATTTATAGCCATGCCTCAATTTGAAGTGCAGTATTCTTGCGTGGTCTTGAGATATAGTTGGGTTACAAGTGCAGGTCTCATAACGCATGATGAGCTTCGGCCTGTGAAAACACCCCAGTGATCTGTATTGTATTAAAGAGAAAGCGTGAGTGCAACCTGCTGCACTGAGGTAAGCACTGTAATTATGAACACTGTATCTCAGTGTGACTCCAATTATGCCTCAACATGTAATCTCTCTCTTTCCTTCCCTCTGACTGACTCATGGACGTTATGAGAGTCTCAGACTTATGAGAAGGGATGAGCAAAAGGAGTGGGAGAATGATAAGATGTTGATGAAAATGAATGCTTGGCCATGCAACTCACCACAATGTATTGCCACGATGTTTAGAGTGTTTAAGCATGTTGCTACGTGGTTACAGGGTCACTGAAATGTTTCAGATGGTTTTTGCAATGTAGCTGATTAGAAGTAGTGGGTGGTTGCCAGGGTTGTATTGAAGGGAGAAACAAAGCCTTTCACAGCTTCACATCTGTGTTGATGCTACGACAACATTCCAATCAGCCAATCAGAATTAAGGGACAAATTTACAGTTTATGCTAAGTTTAGGCTTACATTTAGGGTTATGTGCTTCGACAGTATTGTTATCCAACTATTAACCCCCTCTGTTTTTTGGGGAATAATTTATAGTTAGCATTAGGTTTAGGGTGTAAGGAATCATCTCAGACTGGTTTCTTGAACATGACAATGAGCTCACTGTACTCAAATGGCCTACACAGTCACCAGAACTTAATCCAATAGAGCCCCTTTGGGATGTGGTGGAACGGGAGATTCACATGGATGTGCAACCGACAAATCTGCAGCTACTGCGTAATCCGGTCAATATGGATGAAAGTCTCTGAGGAATATTTTCAGTATGAATCTATGACATGAAGGATTAAGGCCCTGTTTACACTAATGCGTTTTTGTTTTAAAATGCATAAGTTTTGCTACGGTTACGCCATCGGTCCACACTATGCTGGAGTTTTCAAGCCCCGAAAACGGAGCGTTTTGGAAACGCTGGAGAGGCCGTTTTCATTCTAAAACGCTGCTGCTCCATCTCAATGTGGATGGGGGAAACGGAGACGTTTGAAAACAGAGGTGTGGCTGCTGAGATTCGCTACTGAGATTCGCTTTTGGGTCATTGCGTATCCTTCCCTTATTCGGCAAGCCCCTATCACATGACTACAACGCCATCGGAAGACGGCAGACCAGCCTTCACTGTAAACAACATGGACAGAAATGGGAGCGTTGTTTGCACTATTGTCCGTTTTAGGCGCCATTGTGCAGTTAAACTCTGCCTTTTTTACTACAATGGCTGCATATATTCCCCAAAGGCAAGCTACTGTTCGAGCATTCGCTAATCGCTCGTGTTTCATGCGGCGTAAGCCCTATTTAGAATGCCGAGCGAGACACACGCTTCCTGTTTATACTTGAACGCGCATGCCCAGAGTGAGCGAATGGTCACGTGATATACGTTTTTGGTGGAGTAGTGTGTGTACAGAGATGTGTTCAGAAACGCTGGGTGAAACGCTAGTGTGGACGCGGATCGTTTTCATGCTAAAACGCTGTTTTAAATCTAAAACGCACAAGTGTAAACGGGGCCCCAGACTGGTTTCTCAAACAGGACAATGAGTTCACTGTACTCAAATGGCCTCCGCAGTCACCAGACCGTAATCCAACAGACCCCCTTTGGGATGTGGTGGAACGGGAGATTCACATCATGGATGTGCAGCCGACAAATCTGCAGCTACTGCGTAATCATGTCAATACGGATGAAAGTCTCTGAGAAATATTTCCAGTACCTTGTTGAATCTATGACACGAAGGATTAAGGCAGTTCTGAAGGCAAAAGGAGGTCCAACCAAGACCTAGTAAGTGTACCTAATAAAGTGGCCAGTGAGTGTATATGTCTTCAGATGGCCAGTCCGCCACTGCATTTCAAACGACCCTGTACCAAAATGGTGGCTCTATAGACAAATTCCTTCCAATAGACAACAATAGTGTAGGCAGGGGCGTAAATCCTGGGGGTACAGAGGGAACATGTCCCCTTCCATCCCAAAATGTCCCCTCCTCCCAAAAAAAATTAAAAAAAAAAATTGCACTTTATATTGTGAAAAATATATGTATTCTATACCTAATATAATTGTATGAAAAAAGCATTTCGCATTTAAAATTTTTATTTAGAAACTGTTGAGTTCCCCCTCCCCTTCCTTACAGTGGTTTGGTTCACTACCTGCTTTCCCGGTTCATCTCTCAGAGTATGCACACACACATAAGTCAGGTGTGTGGCTGTGGCTCGGTTCTAGATGATCGTCAGTAAGGAGGGTACTTTATTCACTGTAAATAAAGCGATTCTCTTTAATGTTGTTGATACAGACTCATTCATAAATTATTTGCGGTAAAAATGCTGATTACCGATGTATTTTCCATGTGTCTGCTATATTAGCGATTGAAATATTACCTATCTAGTTAATGTTAACGCTAACATACTAAACATACGCTAACATATGCACCAAAGTGCAACATACTAATGTCACAATGATAAAATACTAATACTAATAATAATACTACTAATAAAATACTAATGTCACAATGTCAATCACAGGCAAAGGAGAAGGAAAATATACAGCAGAGCAGGGTCAGTCAGATGTACAGTGTCAGGTAAGGAGGTGAAAGGAAAATGACTGAATTTTTATTTAGATGAGCAGATTCTCTAATGTTTTTAGTGTTGGGGCTGTTCAGCGGATGAACCTCACAGGCTCACCTGTTTACAGTATGATCTGTCCATTTAACAAGTGTAATGTAAACAAGTTAGTTATTATGAGTTTAGAAAACATCTCTCCTGCATTTTCTCTGCTTCAGGAGTCAGTCTGTTGACCGTACACAACATAAATAATCTGAAGAAAAATCTGCTGTCATTGAACCTGAGAAAAACTCTGAAAATAACCATAATGATACAGTCTCCATGCTGCAATAATAATGATAGAGCCAAAGTTTTTAACTGGGGACATATATTTATAAGTGCAATTTGACTGTATTATTTGTGTCCCCCTCAAAAAATCACTCAAGGGAAATTGTATATTTATTGTCCCCCCCTAGTGTTAAATGAGATTAACGCCCTTGAGTGTAGGCAACATCTAGTGTACATATAAAGGGTTTCTACTGGGCTCACAGATATTAATAATTACCCATGTTTCACATCGTAACCATTCATGATGTAGCAGTAAATTTCTCTGATCTGTAGATTAGCAGACATAAACCGTAGTTTCAAATTCCACAGATGGTGATCCTGTATTCCCATGCAGCACATACACACACACATGCTCCATCTCCGTGGGGAGGATGTCCATCACATCTTCTTTGATCTTCAGTCGTCTGCAGGCTTACAGAACAGCAAAGGGACTCTCGGTTGTTGCATCTGTAGTGAAGTGGCCAATTATGCTTCAAAGTAAAATCAGAGTTTCTTTTTTTGAAACACACCCCATAAGGCGTCCCCCTGGCTCTTTTCCCTCTGTTCCGTGTTTTATCACATTCCCACTCTCTCGTTCTGTAACTCAGATGCGTGCAATGTAGACACACATCCTCTCAGCTCGCTGCGGTCTTTTAGTACCATCAAACATTAACAAGAAACCTCGACAGTCCAGGTGTTTGAGGATTCAAGACAAGCCCCTGAAGCCTCTTTCCTACTATCTTTCTAGCCCAACTCTTTCGCCGTGGCCAAGAAGCATGGAATTTTTCCATACGAGACAGTATGCGAAGATGAGAAAAAGCCAGGAAGCATCCAAATGGAGACGATACTCCAGAGGCCACAGCATATTTATCAGTTCATCAGAGGAGACAAATGAAAAAAGACAAGCTTTATTTTGCACCCATTATTTGATACTTGCAAATAGAGCGCTTCCCTCCCATTCTATGCCTGTCATGGCAAAACAAAAAAGCTTTTTAGTTGGGCGGAATTATTTGAGATAATGTGTGTTCTCCCAGTGAGACTCACAACTGATTTAACCTGGCTGCGAGTTGCCGTGGTGATGCGCGAGGAGGGCATGCGCGAGTGTGCGGCGTCTCTCTTGGTTGCTGATGGGAATAAACTGGAGAAATAAAGAACATTGAGTTTCTAATGAATCTGTGCTGCACCTCCTCACAGCGTGTGCAAATGGAAATAATGTGTCCAAACAGCTAAGGTGAAACTCGTCCTTGTTTGACATTCTAGCCATCAAGTAAAATTGCTTTAAATTGACTGTGTGTTTGTAGGGATGTGTGGGCTTATTTTCTAGAACAAACCAAACCTAGATTGCTTTAAAGAGATAAAGTATCTAGTTCGCTTTGCATTCATAGTGACTGGCTTCAAAAGTGGACTCGGACCTCATTTTGCTGCATTTTAGTTGTGAAGGCCTATATATACTAGGGTTAGGTACCGAAACCAAATCAGCACATGAATTTCTGTGCCTAATTTTGATGCCACTGGTGCTGTGATATGGACATTAGAAGCATCAGGGGGTACATCAATGGCACAGATAGGTACGTGTTGTGTTACACCATCTCTAAACATTTAATTCTAAACTCTCTTTGAGTAATACTGACATCGTTGTCGATGTTAGGCGTTTGTTCTTATCATTAATAAAGGTATAAGAAGCAATGCGCCAGCTGCTAGCTGTCTGCAACTCTCACATGCTTGCCCACTGAAGCTAAGCAGGGCTGCGCCTGGTCAATACCTGCATGGGAGACCACATGGAAAAGCTAGTTTGCCTCTGGAAGTGGTGTTAGTGAGGCCAACAGGGGGTGCTCAACCTGCGGTCTGTGTGGATCCTAACGCCCCAATATAGTGAAGGGGACTCTATACTGCTCAGTGAGCAGTGTCTTTTGGATGGGACGTTAAATCGAAGTCGTTAAAAATCCCAGGAAGCTCTTCAAAAAAAGAGTAGCGGTTTAGCCCTGGCATCCTGGCCAGATCTGTCCATCATGGCCTCCTAATCATCCCCATATTATAATTGGCTTCAGCACTCTAGCTCAACTCTACCAAACAGCTGGTGTGCGCTCTGGCACATTATGGCTGGTGTCGCATCATCCAGGTGGATGCTGCACACTGGTGGAAAAGGAGAACCCCCTCCCATTGTGTAAAGTGCTTTGAGTGTCTAGAAAAGTGCTATATAAATGTAAGCAATTATTATTATTACCATGCGCAGTAGAGCGCATCTGGTGAGTGACTCTCTTCAGGTTCATCAACATATTTTAAACTTTAATTATATTGTTCAATTAAAATAAGTTATCCACTATATTTTTGTGGCTCAAATGTATCGTTTCAAGCACCATTTGGCAACCGCGCCATTTTAAAAGTATCGATTTAGCACCGGTATCAAAATAACCCCAAACAATACCCAACCCTAAAATATACTGTATACAAGAGTGTACAAAATGAGAATTAAGTGTGACACCATTTTTCTCAGAAAACGTATTTCTAAAGGTGCTGTTGACTTAAAATTTTTGTCAGATGTCAGTAACAACCAAAATAACCCATGCATACAACAAAAGCAAACTGGTTTACAAATTACTTGTTTGGAAATAACATGAAATAACACAGGAAAAAGTATTGAACACATGAAGGAAGGGAAGTATGAAAAGGCATGGAAATCTTAGACATCAGTTAAAGTGAAGTTTATTTATAAACTAATTTTGAGAGGATCACATGCTTTTGATTGAAACGGCTGGCCCCACATTCACAAACGTATGATCAACCAATTAGACGATTCCTATCTTAGGATAAACGACCAAAGCGTCTTACCTTAGTCATCTTCGCCTTGAAGAATCCCCCTTCCAACTCTTCTCCTCCTCTTCTTCCTCCTCTTCTTCACTGGGCAGCACTGTGGCCAGCACTGTTGCCTCACAGCAATAATGTCTCTGGTTCAGGTCTTTACCCGGCCAGTTGACATTTCTGTGCAGAGTTCATGTTCTCCCTGTGCTCGTGTAGGTTTTCCCCAGGTCCTCCAGTTTCCTCGCACAGTCCAAAACATGAGAAATAAGTAAATCCACTAAACCAAATCAGCACCATAGACGAATTCACCAGCAATACACCCTCATAGGAATTCTTAGCAGCCGGGGGGTGGGGGTTTCGACATATACCTGAGCTCGAATTCCCCTCTCGCTCTGCAAACTGGAGGGAGCCCCGGGCTCAAGGATCTTATGAGCTCAGGGCTCTCTCCCGGGACAGCATGTCAAACAAGCTTTACTACCAATCATCAGCTCAGTGAACTCTTGAAATCAGTATTATAACATTTTTTACATGTAATTGTTGCAGTTCAACACAGCTTTGACACTTTTTTCTTTTGTAAATTACTATCAACCAGTCAGTCAATATCATTTCAAGAGTTCACACTTAGATATGCTTAGCGTTTATAGCAGGTTTGGCATGCTGTCCCGGGAGAGAACCCTGAGCTCGGAGATATTTGAGCCCAAGCCTCCCGCCCAGTCAATAAGCATATAAGGGGATCCGAGATCAGGTAGGTCTCGAGAGCTCCCCCTTAGAAAAGGGAGGAAAAAAGGAGGAGATGGGGTGGAAGGGGGGATTCTTCCAAAACGAAAATAGAGCAGTAGGAAAAAAATTATCTGTTTATAGTAAGCTTGGATCACTCTGATTGGAATATTGCTAATTACAGATGATCAACCAGGCGTGCTTAGTCATATCACGTGCTCCTCTCGAAATTAGTTTATGAAACTTCACATGTTCATTCGTGGCACAGGCCATGGTCTAAAGATTAGAGAGTTGGACTTGCAAGTTCGAGTCCTGGCACCGGCAGGGTTTGTGGGTAGTAGGTAGGGCTGCGCAATAAATCGAGCATCGATATCGCAATATGTGTGTCCGCAATAGTCACATCGGAGGGTATGCAATGTTGCATTGGCATTATAGTTGTTCAAAAACCCCACTAGATTTGTGAAGACACTGTATAATTGAACCAAAATGAAACTTTATCATCTGCATGTGTTTTTAAGCCCCGTTACTATGAGCATTTTAAGAGTTTAAAGCATTTTAGTTGTGCATAAAGAAGTCTAATAAAGATTAATTTTATTAAATAATTTATATGATGAAGACTATGCAGTGTTATTTTACATGTGATTATTAAACTTCCGTTACTGTCTCCAGAAAACCATAAAGCATGGTTTGATTCACTGTGATATTTGCTCCTATTTATTTATTTATGACTGTAGTTTGTATATTATATGTATATAATAAATTACATTAATAATATTCTTTACATTAACAATATTCTTCACTCCCCTACAAAATCATCCCCATCCATCTAAAGTAATGACACCACAAATAGAGCTATTTAAGTCATCTGGTTAAATTGTATTTATATTGCAATTTACTGTATATTGCAGAAAAAAAAATATTGCAATTTAAAATTTTTCCCAATATCGTTCAGCCCTAGCGGTGGGAGTGAATAACCAACGCTCTCAATACCACAGCTGAGGTGAGTCTCTTGAAAAAGGCACTGATCCCCCAACTGCTGCCAGGGCACCACCGCAATGGGTTTCCTCAACATGATCTCACGACAATTTGTACATTTTTGATTTAGTGGGTAATTTGTGATCTCATTCGTGCAATTTAGTACAATTTGCTTTTTTCCTCAATGATGGTTGGGTTTAGAGGAGCCTCCTTTTTAAAGTTATACAATTTTGTACAACCGAACTCATACGAATTCATACGGATTAGCCACTAAACTGACAAAACGTAAAATAGTTATGTGAGATCAGACTGGTTTCCCACTGCTCCTGGTGTTTAAATGCAGAGCACAAATTCAGGTACATTATTAATTAAGATTTATTTTGAATAAAAAATGGACTGGTAAAGTTCTGCCAGGACATTGTCTATTTTTCAAAAATGTGTGTCTCTATAAAATAAACTCGTTATACCTTATTATTAGGTCATTTTGAATATTACTGAATATCTTTCTGAAAAAATATCATTACCTACATAAAGGAGATTGGAGGTTTTTATATCTGAATTCTTCCTCTCTCTCTCTCTCTCTCTCTCTCTCTCTCTCTCTCTCTCTCTCTCTATATATATATATATATATATATATATATATATATATATATATAGGTTATACAGTTGAATTATTTGCCCTCCTTTATATCCCCCCCCACCCCCGATTTTCTGTTTACCAGAGAGATGTTTTTTCCAACATTTCTAAACAATGGTTTAATAACTAATGTCTAATAACTGATTTATTTTATCTTGCCATGCTGACATTACATTATATTTTACTTGGTATTTTTCAAGATACTAGTATTCAGCTTAAAGTGACATTTAAAGGCTTGACTGGGTTAATTAGATTAATTAGGCAAATTGTAATTAGGCAAGTCATTGTATAGTGATGGTTTGTTTTGTAGTCAATCTAAGAAAAACAAAATTTCTTAAGGGGCTAATAATTTTGACCTTAAAATTGTAACAAAAAGAAAGAAAGAAAGAAACAGTTTTTATTCTAGCCAAAATAAAACAACTAAGACTTTCTCCAGAAGAATCAAATATTATCGGAAAAAAAAATGGAAAATTCTTTGCTCTGTTAAACACCATTTGGGAAATATTTGAAAAAGAAGGGCTGATAATTTTGATTTTAACTATGTGTGTGTCCTATTAAAAAATGAACAAATGAATACAATGAAGGACATGCATTACACACAATAGCCATTGTATCCTGAGAGTGACCTCACTGCTCTCTACCTTTTTTGAATCACAAGAAAAGTATTATTAGAATCTATTATTTCTTGCTTTTTCCCTTATTCATGCACCCATCCACTTTCAGCTGCTGAAATTCCCCAGTCTATTTTACACTGCATTGATGCTGGTGTTCTAGATCTTTTTGTTATAATAAGAGGATCCATTTTGTTTCTTTCAAACAGTAACAGTGCATCTACCTGTTCTAACCTATAATTCCCTTCTGCATTCTCATGTCCCACTTTTTCTTTTCTTCCCCGCAAACAGACCCACCCAAACACACACTCCACCCCTGTTTTGTTACGTTTGTTGGTCTCTGGTTTCTTTTTAACTTCTCTGCATCTCTGTATTTCATCATCCGTACGCCCTCCTTTCTCCCTCCCTCGCCCTCAGTTCTCCTATATCCCTTTTCTTTTTGTCCGCTTTATCTTTTATTCTTCTCTCTTCTTTCATCCTGTCCTCGTTCCACATCAATCCCTCTTCACTAATCACCGTTGATGTGGAGTTAAATGTGGAAATGAGGTACATGCAACAGGAGGAGAAACTTACTCCATTTAAAGCTTGGCCCGGTCGTCCCATCCATCACTCTCTCTGGCACGGCCTCTCATCTTCTGCCCCGTCTGATTAATCATCACACGCACATTACAGAGGCAGCGTGATGTGAAATGGGCTCCTCATCACTCCTCATCCGTTCCCAATAAATGCCATCGTGAGCATCATTCTGGTGGCCTTGTTAATCAAGATACAAGGAGAGAGAGGAAGGATTTGTTAAGAATGGAACTGCTTTATTTAGTAACTCAAGGAGTTTTTGTCCAGTCCACCTGATTGGCCACGTGAAGGAGGATGTTGGAGTTTAGGTACAATACATATGATTCTTGTATTTATGATGGGAGAGTCTTCTCCAGCACATCCCAATGATTCTCAATAGGGTTAGGGTCTGGACTCTGTGGTGGTCAATCCATGAGTAAAAATTATACCGCATGCCATACCTGTCAACATTGGGATGTGAAAATAAGGGATCCCCCCACCCCCACACCCCACAACAACTAAATAAATTGTTCAGAAAATTAACATTAATAAAGAAATATAATTATCAAATCTCATAAACCCTTTTCTTGACTGTATAACTTACACATTCTGATTTAAGAGCAACGAATGAATCTCATTTTTTATGATTTTTCGTTTGATTACATTAAATAACAGAGGTGTCACTTTAAAATACATTATATTAACGTTATAATGAAAGCATTCGATTGCTTTCCTAACTTTTTATGCTCATTTAAGACAAATTAAGAAAACCCCCCACCAAGATCGACATCTTTAGATGTTATTATCATTAATGATGTGTATATGTCTGTTCAAACACGCACCCAAAACCCAGACTTTCAATCAGTTTGGGAAACAGCGACTATTTATCACTATGGAGCGCGTCAGCTGAGTCACGCATCGCTATGTGACTTGTTTTGAGGATTGCATAGGAGGAGCGACAGGACCTGTAATGAAAAGCAAAGGGAGTCCAGCCGTTTTTATATTTATTTCAAAGTGTTTCATGCTTAAATAAACCGCAAGCACAGAACGGACTCACATTTAAGAGCAAGGGGCGACCCCTGGTGGTTCGGCGGTATGGGTTGCGTATAGGGAGGATCGGCTCTTTAATGTTTATTGCCACCCTTCAGAGAAAGACTGAAAATACAGGAGAAATATGGGAAAATATCTTTACAGGATAGTAGCGGGATAGAACTGTAAAATATGGGAGAATCCCAGGAAAAACGTGAGGGTTGACAGGTATGCCTCATGCTCTCTGAACATCTCTTTCACAGTTTGAGCACCATGCATCCTTGCATTGTCATCTTAGGGGGAAAAAAAAATCATTCATCATATGCTTAACCCACCCCTAAAATAAACAGCAGCATCCCTAAATCACAGCACTGCCCCAACAGGCTTGTAATGTAGGCACTAGGCAAGGTGGGTGCATCACTTCGTCTGCCTCTATTAACCCTGACATGGCCATCACTCTGGACAGGGTGAATCTGGACTCATCAGTTCACATGACTTTGTTCAGTGCTCTAGAGTCCGATATTTATGATACCTATCAAACTGAAGCCTTTTTTTCCAATTAGCCTCACTGATATGTGTTTTTTTTAGGGCTAGAAAGCTGTTTAGTCCCAGTCCCTTGAGTTCACCTCACCATAGGTGATTCCCCAAATCGCATCCTTATGCACTATTCTACGCCATTTTGTAGTATAAATAGTGTAAGTAGTGCGTTCACACTGAAAACTCTAAAAATAATAAATAATCTAATAAATAACTCTAAAAATTAAGTGTTTAATAATGGACACTTCACAAACTCAACACCTGCAGCTTTGAAAGCAAAATTCTCCTACGAGAGTGATTATAGCGCCTCCCGATGGTGAATGCGGTTAGTCTCATGCCAGGTATTATTTGGTCATTTATTTCACTAATTTGGCAACCGTCAAACCTCAACAGGGAAACGGTTTAAACTTCCGCTTAGTAAAAAAAGCCATTAGTGTTCCATTTGGGAAGGCTCTACATACATATACTATACTGTTGAGTGTGTGAGTGCATAAGAACATAGTGCATAAGTGCATAGTGTATAGTGTGTCATTTGGGGCGCAGCTATTTTGCTTGGAAATACTCATACCTTCACTATTAAATAACTCAGAGTTGCACTGATTTTGATTTCTCCAGAAATGTAAGTGATTGCTGATCTCAATACTTCAAGGTTTTTTCAGACACATTTTTTTCTCAAAAGTGATGGTTCCCCATTATTCTTTTAGTTTTTAGTAATGTGTTGAACAGTTCTTAACCCAATTTTAGCAGTTTCAGCAATCTCCTTAGATATATATATTTTTTGCTTGATGCATTTTGATCATTTGACCCTTTTGAAGCTGATCTAAAATAGACATCTTTTCCATGACCAAAGGATGTGGTTCCAACATGGTTGTTTAAAGGGGTGGTTTACTACGATGTCATATTTTAGGCAAGTTTTTATGTAATGTAGCTGAATTTAAGAGACTCAAACTTCAATGCAAAGGTAGATTTAGCCTTTTACAGAATTAGCTTAGCAAAGCCTACAGCAAAAGCATGGGGGACAACAAAAAATACATCCGGGTTAATGGTGTCTAAAAAAGCTTCGGTTTACACCACAGGACATTAGCTACGTTTCCATCTAGCTGTTTTTATTCGCATTTTGGAGATGCGTATAAAAAACGGTTGATGAAAACGCCATGATGCGCATTAATTTTGAAAATGCGCATAAAAAATGTATGCGCATAACTGCGTAGGATAAACTTTTTATTCGATAGGAAAAGATGCGCATAAACTGCGATGGAAACATTTTTACCGCATAAATTCCAGTATGCGCATTAAATAAAGGTCATGTGATTTTCTTGTAAGAGATCATGTGATCTCAATGAGTGTAGACAAACCAGCAGGCTGAGCACATCGTAAAACATCTGAAATGTTGTTTTGGTCATTGTAAAACGCCTTACCGTTTAAATAGTTGTGATATTATATTATTAATGACCTCCAGAATCAAGAGTCTGTGCTCTGCGTCTGACACCTTCAAACGCCACCGAGCGTTCACTGCGTGTCAGCATTGCCTTCTGAGGCACAAGTTATTTATTGAATGCAGAAAAAGAGTTAATCAGGAAGTGACGATTTTGTCCGCTCTGACTCGCTGGATGGAAACGCTGCTTTTTTCGCACGTCTTTTATGCGATAATCCAGTTTTGCGCACAAAGTACATTCGCATTTTTGGATGGAGACATAGCTATTGTAACATTAGTAATAGAGAAATGTAAAATGGCTCTCAAACACTGCTATTTTCTCGAAGATTGTTCTGTTTCTATATGTGGGCTTCCAAGAGACATGACACAAAGAGAGAAGAGCTTACAATTTATTTTTAAATATGTTCCAGAGAACTAAAACGGATCTCTGCACATGGCATTTTGCAAAGGACAGCTTCCAGAATCTCTCCCAGTTTAGTGCTGGAATTGGCCAAAAGCGTATCCTCAAAGAATTTCAAAGCATTTCCAATGATAAAAGAAGAAGCTGTGCATTGTGAGCCACATCTTGTAAATGTTTTTATTTGTTAAAATTGATATCTTTCATACATACTGTAGTTCATTCATTCATTCATTCATTTTCTTTTCGGCTTAGTGCCTTTATTAATCTGGGGTCGCCACAGCGGAATGAACCGCCAACTTATCCAGCATTTGTTTTAAGCAGCGGATGCCCTTCCAGCTGCAACCCATCTCTGGGAAACATCTATACACACTCATTCACACTCATACACTATGGACAATATAGACTACCCAATTCACCTATACCACGTCTTTGGACTTGTGGGGGAAACCGGAGCACCCGGAGGAAACCCACACAACCACGGGGAGAATATGCAAACTCCACACAGAAATGCCAACTGACCCAGCCGAGGCTCGAACCAGCGACCTTCATACATAGTTTCTAGCGTTAATTGTATGTTGTAACAAGAAAATGTACAAGCACATAGGCGGTGCATTATTTTTCTTTCTATTTTCTATATGTTTGGAATACCCAGAAGACTTACTACATTATTAAATAATGTAAAGAATAAAACATACAGAGCATACCATGTGAAATATTGCTTTCCACAATGCAGAAAACTTCCATTTCCAGTGTGACGAAAAAACAGGAAGCATAGCCAATGTTGGTTTACAATATTTCCTTCTTGCCTCATGTATTTCATCAGACATTTAATTCCAAACTGGATTAAAATGTAAAATAACCATATTTATTACATGGCTGTCTGGAATATTTCTGCTTCATGTAGATTTCAGAACATCCCGTGTGTATGTCTTTCACCTCATCCAGTCTCCCGCTCTCTCTCTCTCTCTCGCTCTCTAATATGTATGTATTCTTACAATGTTGCATAGTTATTAACTGGATGCAGGAGAAATATTCAGGAATAAATCTGAGCCTCTTTGACAATGACCAAACTGTTATGGGAATTTGGCTGGGTAAGTGTATGTCTGAAACTTCGAGGCTTGTGTTTTTTTATGGTCAGCAGTGGTGAGAATTTACCAACAGTGATCTGAGGAGAGCCAAACCACAGAAAAATGACAGGGATGCCTTAATATCATCAGTGCATGAGGGCTACCAAAGCTATCCGATCTGGTCTTCAACGGAAGGACTACTGTAGCACGTTCCACATAAGATTGTAAAGATAGTCAAGGGAGAATGGGTTACAACACACAGTGTGTCTCACGTTGATGCATACAGTCATGTGTAGGTGCAAACCAATCATTCAGAGTCACTATGATGACCATAGTTCATTACTGAAAGTGCCTACAATGAGTGTTGGAACTGGACCTCAGAAGAGTGGAACAAGGTGAAGTGGACTGATGAGTGGATGCAGATATACACCCGTTTTCCAGGAAACTGACAGCTATTCTTTTCTCCACCTACATCAGAAATCTAACACTCACTCCTGACTCACCTTTCTACTTTCAGTCCCTAATTTACTAGAGGTCGCCACAGTGGAATAAATTGCCAATTACCTGGCATATGTTTTATGCAGTAAACGCTCTTTCAGCCGCAACCCAACACTGAGAGTACACTCATGAACCCCCAGTGCTGGAAGACACCCATACACTCTCTCACACACTACGGCTAATTTAGTTTATCCAATTCACCTATACTGC